>CM055280.1:29545375-30095110 GCA_029237695.1 Conchocele bisecta
TGGTCTGCCCCCAACTCTGGAAAAGTCTTCCTGATCAGCCGGACAACACACGCAGGGATAACGTGTCTGTTCTTCCTCCCCAGATGGCCGTAAGTCCACAAGGTAAACTGCCTGTATGCTGTAAGCCTGTAGAAGCTGGAAATTAAGAGATATACATGTATGCAATATAATGTTTATACTCAAACAAAATTTTGAAATTATTTACACGACTTGACATTGAAGGAAATAAATTCTGTGTCAAAATGATAGTTGAATGAATCATTAGATTACTATGAAAACTAGGTCACATATTCATCTTATAGGAAGAAGTACATCCTCCAGACATATAATGATGAGGAATAATGATGTAGTGTGTAATATAACAAACTACCATATATATTGGTATATATGTACCCGTGACTGGGGAAATGGGACCTATGGCATATGTGACCATTCTAACACCACTGAAAATGATCAAAATTGTTCGCGGCGTATAAACTTACAGTGGAACCTCTCTAAACCGGACACCCTGGGACCTCCCAGGGTGTCCGGTTTAGAGAGGTTCCACTGATATCTGCTAACAAACTGATGTAGCCTGATACACACATCTACTGTTTGTTAGAAACAGGGCATATGTGTCAATGAATCAAATGGTATAGACCCAAAACAGACTGCATGGATGTCTGTTCATATGTCTGTCCGAGACTTGTTTTAAGGTTTTATGCTACACCCGTTACTGCAAGTCGCTTTGGCTTGAAACATCATATGCTTATTTGTCATCATCATTATTTTCATTCGGCAGTTTGGGTAGGGGTAAATACCTACAGACGCTTTTAGGGTGGCTTGGATGGTCAAATAGTGTTTGTATACACATGAAAAAAAATGTAAACAATTCAAATGTGCCCGTGTGTGCTGAACACGTCCAGAGATATTTTCATCACCGCCGGTAGTATTTCATTTGAATTGTTTTGTACATTGTTTAGAAGTAGTTTATGGGGAGTATGGGTTTTGCCACACAGGCATTCGGCTTTCATCTGTATAACTCTATATATATGAACAAGGCTTCTAACTGTTGTCGGACACGACCTTGTATCTAACACATTCTGCAATTTTATTAACGCTAAATAATAAGGTGAATATTTTGGCGGAAAGTGAACATTTTCATATGAGAATTATTTTTATCTTGCTAAAATAACATAGTTAGAACATATTTATGCAAATAATATCGAATTGCAGCTAATTTATATAGGTCGGACACGGCCTCGTATCATAACAAATTAAATAATGTATTTACGGCTCTAACGTCAATATCGTAGTGGATTGTTCGTATGATCACTCGAGAATTATCGATATCCTGCAGAAATACATAGAATTTCAGAATGCATAGAAAATTACAATTTTAAACATGTCATTTGTTATGATACGAGGTTGTGTCCGACCAAAGTTAGAAGCCTTGTTCATTGTATCATATATATATATATATATATATAGGTATACCGATGAAAGCCGAAACACGCCGAATGCCTGTATGTAGATCCAGCTCACAGTCTGTTCAGCATCTGCACTGTTCACCATTCCATTAATGTTACATACGTCGTGTTTAGAAGCGCCAGTGGGTGGATCCACAGGCTAACAGCGCGGACCCAGGACAGCACCCATATCCACCCCCACCCAAGTATTTATTGAAATATTTAATAATCCACAAAAGATGATCAATTTGGCGGACTCTTTTTTTATTATCAAAATTCAGAAATATAAACTAGGCCGACAACCATCGGCCTGCTTATTTACTGGGCTATATACTGGGTATGGAAGTTGTTCGAGCTAACTCTCAGCCTTAAATGTAAGTTGAAACGAAAAGATGACCAAGATGACCGTTATAAACATGTCAATTATATCAATATAAAACATTTTCAAACAGTATATTGGGACAAAACGTCCCTGTCTAAATAGACTGTGTGGAGTTTCGGGTGTCCCGTGATACACGTCTTACTGACAGAATCAGTCATGTCACGGACAGTGTGTATCTCACGACAGCAAACACATTCCACGTCCGTGTCCATCGTGCAACATTCCCCGCATTTACACCAGTCTCTCGTCTGCGTCCGATCGAGGGTTTCCACCGGCTTCCCTGCCAAACTGGCACCGCTATCGTCTGAATCCGAATATGAGGCCGAATCTTCTTCACTTCTTGAAACTACAGGCTCGAAACGATATCCTGCAAACGTGCGTCCTGTAAATTCCTCCCTGAATTCATCCTCGTCCGATGAATCCGACTCTCGCTGATCGATAAAATGTCCACTGTCCGCCATGTTTGTTGGTAGCTAAGCACCGTGACGTCACCGCACTCTTAAATGTAATCCAAGATGGCGACTTACTGTCGACTTGAAGACAGTTAAAAAAAATTAGAACATAATGGCATAGATCAATGTTTTTAGCGACGCTATATACCGCGTTCGTGTTATTTCAATATAAACTATTGATTTAATATGAATCCAGCGAACCCGTTCATAACCTTTAACTTTATATCCATACATTTATTATATTATTTAATATTAAATGTAAGAACCAGGGGCCCGTTTCGCTAAACTTCATACGACGAAGTTCGTAAGTGCAAATGGGAATTTAGAATAAGAATTGCACTGATAGCCGATGTAAAAGTATTTTTAATGGATATGTTTACAAACAATTTATGCTGTTTACATGTACATGTAAGCGGGATCATCAGTTCGCCAACTGAAGTTTTAATGTTAAAAGCAAATTAATACAAATCTTCGTACTAACCTTTTTTGTCATACACAATTTAGTGACACGGGCCTTAGTATTTGTATTTGATAACAACGTATGTTTTACATTTACAAATTTTCAATAAAATGGTATGAAAACCAATATGTCGTATACCGACACTACACCTGTAACAGTGGTGACACACGCCGGAATTCCGGTTGATACTAAGAGTATACAGCATTATAACTATAGTCTACACTCGTTTACTCGGAAGTCCGTCGGACAGTGATACATACTTCGAGTAAACCGAAGTTCGACGTAACGAAATCTGAACAGGAGCTCGAAATATTGCCATACACGTTACGGGACGCAACTCCCATACGACCTGTGACACACGGAGTTACACTTTTGCAAATCTAATGTGTTTACTTGCGTTTGCCTATACACGCATGTGTGTAGTCGAACTAAGTATTATATACACATCTGTATTATCAGGGTGTAACAAGACAAGAGACAAAACAAAGCAGTAAAGTAACATGTTATTATGTTTAATAAATAAAGCATGTAAACCGGAAATTAACAAGTTGTTGTGCATACCGGTCTTGGTTATATATACACACAGCATGTATCAATCGGAGGGTGATCAAACGGCCCTAGTCCAATCCGGCCCCAGTTCGAAACGGCCCACGTTGGTCACAGTTTACACTCTGTCCGACTTGGTAATATCCGCCTTCCGGAAAAAGTCAGCAATGTTCGATTTTTTGTTGTGAATTCGAGAAAGATAGACTTTGCTCACAAAACGATCCAATAATGCCATGGCTGGCATCACTTATTAGTTACTGATCACTGGTGATTAAATCAGTTGAGCTAATTAAAGAGTTTAATTGGTGTCGAGGAAATCATCTTTAACACGTATTCAAAGTTTGTTTACACAGGTTTACACAGGTAAACAATTCCAGTCTTTGTTCCGGTAAATTGGCGCCGCGAATTCGCACTTCGAGCGCAAACTGACACTTATACTTAACGAGAGTGAAATACCACACATTACTGTGTTCGGGACCTAACAATTAGTTCGAAATGGCGAAAATTAGACGTAACGAAATTCGACGTAACCGTAGCCAGTTACATTGAAAATAATAGGATCTGAAACGGGACTTGGACACGAATTCGACGTAACGAGGTAATTCGACTTAACCGACTTTGAGTAAACGAGTGTAGACTGTATTCCAAAAGTCGGGTTCATATGAGATAAGCCATGTGATTTTGTACATAAGAAGATGTGCGAGATCTCTTGAAAAATATATACACAATTTACTAATTTTTTTCTGCAAATGACGTCGAAATGTAACACTTTAAGCCCTAAATAACTGATATGGATTGTGATATGTTATGTTCCGACCAAATCGTCACAAAATTACTTTCAGACTAGTCCATTCATAAAAAGGGGGTTACTAGTCGAATAATGTGATAAGTAGGAAGAGCTGATCGGGTGACATCTCGTCAGCAAACCGGTACATACTTTGACGCGAAACAGGACGTTCCATTGGACGGATGACGTCACGTGGCGTTACCGAATGACCTCAGTGTACTTACGCAATGTAAGCAAGTCCGCGTTCTGTCCATAGATAACGACGTCATATGTGGTCAATGTCAAACATAAAACGTTACATAATAAATATAATACCAGGCTACTGTCTTTTGATATCAAGTTTATCGGGCTCGGCTCGGAAACGGTAGGAATTCCTCAGCATGCTTCGGATTTCTACGCGTTTCGTAGCCTTGCCTGATAAACATGATATCAAAAGACACTAAGGCCTAAAAAAAGGTATTGTGGTGCGGGGAACCCGACCCTACCTAGCAAAACACCCCCGACCCTATAATGTTTTGGCCGTTTTAAAAAGATAATCCTTACAATGCTTAAAAACGGGCTTTGTGACAGTCTTTTGCGTACTTTTTGAGCGCTAATATATAAAAAAAATAAAATAAAAAAAAAGCTTTTCCTACCCTCCCTACCTAGCTTTTTCTGGACCGTTCCCCGCACCACAAGACTTTTTGTTTAGGCCTAATCTGGTATTCTCTATATTTATGTCTGGACGGAGTGCAGCATCAGTGATAGTTATGACACACGGGTGTATATTGAGATATACTGTCTGTTGCACGAAAGCTGCTCAAAGTGTAAGGCTATTAAGCAATGCAAAAAACTATACATTTTTTCGATAATATTAAATTTTATCAAAATTTAAGAATGAGCCTTTTTTTTCGTGAAATTTGGTTCAATATTATATTGCCGAACAAACAATTGCCCCATGTTAAATTCCCATAGACAACTTCACAGAGTGAAAATGTCTATGGGGATGTGACATGGGAATTTTTCATAAAATAGTGGACCGAATTTCAAAATTTAACTTGTTTTCTTAGATCATTTCCAAGCTATCTAGCCAGGTTTCAGAGTCACTTTCCAAAATATTTCGTTTTATTTTCTTCGAAAAGTCGACTACTACGGCAGCTCCTTCAGCTTCTTTTCCCCCATGTTAAATTCCCACAGAGAAATAATTGTTCGTAATAACATAATTATTTGGCCAAATTTCACGAAATAAAAAGAAGGCTCATTCATAAATTTTGCCAAAATTTAACATAAAAATATACCTTTTCATTGTTTAAATATCCGTAAAATTAGGGCAGGTTTAATGAAACAGACAGTAGATTGTTTTGTGACGGAGTGATTAGATCTGTAGCCCATTTCACAAAGATTGCTAAGTATACTTACTTTGCTAAGTATAGTATACTTTGAGAGAGAAACTTTTAATGTATGCATACTTAATAAAATACTTTCTAACCAAAATAATGGCTGTGATAATGTGATAAATACAATATAATAGTTATGTATAATGTTAATCATCAACTATAAACAGTCGTTAGTACACATATGAAATAATGCATTTCAGTAAAAATAAATAATTACTCCCTCAAAGTATACTTATTTATACTAGTATAAGTATACATAGCAATGTTAATGAAATCGGAGACTGAAACATTTGTCCATATGTACATCATGGATCATCTCGTCGTGCATGAGGACGAACAGTGATCGACTTGATAATGTATGGAACAGCGTCGTATGGAGCAAAATGCTTGGCTGTCGAACATATTGAGAGCATTTAGAATATAAACCTACTGCGTGGATTCTGAAACATTACGGGTTACAAGGCATTCATGTCATTGTTTTGGTTACTGAACTTCACACACACACCATAAACAAACAATACAATAAAGCAAGTGTTTTAATATAAATTTATTAATTTAAACAAGACCGTGAATAAAAATGATGTATTGCTTTTGAGTCTGGTTTTATTTGTTTCATTGGTCCCATTTTGGTATCTTCTTCTGTTGTTTTGTCGCACGCAACTAGTATCAGGTAAAGATATTTGTATTGGCTGAATACGTATACTGGCTGATAACATACTGTCGTATCATACATGGCCTTTTATCCGGTTTACAACGAATTGAAAAGCGACATTTCATTGGTCGAATAGCGTCACATGATGTTACGAATGATACCAGTGTCCTGACGAAATGCAAGCAAATAACGTTCTGTTCAACGAAACATATCATATACATGTTTCCTGATAAATATAATACCAGGCGAGTGTATTTCGATATCAAGTTTATCAGGCTCGCCTCGGAAACGGTACGAATTCCTTATCGAGCCTAGGAATTTATGTACGTGTCATATATTTGCCTGATAACCATGATATCAGAAGACACTAGCATGGTATTCACCACGTACATACATTGTATATGTAGTGAGGTATGTATGATGATTTATCAATATTTTCATACGTAATCGTCGACATTGTACACTGGTTAACCGTTATTAGCATATAAAAGCGTCATACGGCCGGCCTAATGTGGTTGCCGTGCCTTATTTACCTGTATGTTATACATATAGAATACATGTATACCCATAGTGTATAGTAAATATCAAATGTATCCCATGAGTGTATGTGCAAACGAGGATTGTCGCGTTTGCAAACACGAACAAATATACACACGAGTGCTTTATTCCATAGCTTTGTTCCACATGTTATTTTAAGCATAATATAATATGGATATAACTACAATCACCATCAACATGTTTGGTGTTAATCTAAAAACAATTAACGTGATATTTATGTATGTGGCATGGGACGTAGCTCATGAGGTTTTATATATAAGTAAAACGTTCAATGTTCCTATATAATATATATAATTAAATAATTAAATCCGATTCGACGGTTTTCTGTTTTTTCCTTCCAGTTGGCTTGTCTGAAATTTACGTACTGAACACGAACATGTGGACTATCGGCATACGAATGCCCCCGGGTCAGATTGGAGAAACTGTGGCAAAGTTAATTAATTAAAGGTGATAAGTATTCATATGCACAGTTGTAAAGGTAAAAAGGTCAAGGTCATATTAAGAGCAACATGGATGTGTGACATTTGTGTACAGGTATGACATATTGATTTATTAAAGCAATCCATAATGGGATATATAAGTTATGACATGATTGAGAAACTCCGGTGAACTTCCAATATGTGTGAAAAAGTTCAAAGGTGTAAAGGTCAACAGGTCAAGGTTATATTCAGGGCAGTGTGAATGTGTGGCATTTGTCCACAAGTATGATGTATTGACATAGTAAAGTTATCCATCAAGGGATATAGAAATTATGACAGAATTGAGACAGAAATGCTGGTGAAGTTCTTAATGTGTGAAAAAGTTTAAAGTTGTGAATGTCAAAAGGTTAATGTCAGATTAAGGGCAGCATGGAGGTGTGGAATTTGTCCACAAGTATTATGAATTTAAATATTATAGTAATCCCCCAAGGGATATAGAAGTTATGACAGAATTGAGAAAATCCGGCGAACTTCTTAATGTTTAGAGTTCAGAAGGTCAAAATGTCTTGGTCATATTAAGGGCATCATGTATGTGTGGCATTTGTCCACAAGTATGCTGTGTTGAAATAATAAAGCAATCCTTCAAGAGTTTTAGCAGCTATGACAGAATTGAGAAACTCCGACGAACTTATTACTGTGCAGAACGGACACACGGACAGAGGGAAACACGGACATACAGTCCAAACACGATATGCCTCCGGTTCTACCGAGAGCGGGGGCATACAAACTAGGACATGTAAGCATTGGGAACACACTGCTGCCATTTGCATGACCTTGACCTTGATTTGTGCCGATGATAAAATGTCTCGGCAGGCGCGACACTCCTTCCATGGCGGAATTCTTGTTTTATACTGGATCGCATAAAAATGACAGCATTTTGTGATTGGACAATGTTTTCATGTGCCACCTCTCAAGGGGTCATTGATGACTCTTGGCGGTAAAAGGGTGTACATTAATTGTCAAAAGGTCAATGTCAGATTAAGGGCAGCATGGAGGTGTGGAATTTGTCCACAAGTATTATGAATTGAAATATTATAGTAAACACCCAAGAGATATAGAAGTTATGCCAGAATTGAGAAAATCCGGCGAACTTCTTAATGTGTGAACATGTTTAGAGTTGAGAAGGTCAAACGGTCTTGATCACATTATGGGCATCATGTATGTGTGGCATTTGTCCACAAGTATGCTGTGTTGAAATAGTAAATCAATAGTTCAAGGGTTTTAGCAGTTATGACAAAATTGAGAAACTCCGACGAACTTCTTACTGTGTAAAATGGACATACGGACAGAGGGAAACACGGACACACAGTGCAAACACGATATACCACAGAAGAAAACTTGACAGAGATTATAACAATCAATATTCAATATTGGAAAACTTGATACATGTAAGTATTTGGAACACAGTCATGTCGTAATTAACATGACCTTGACAGTTTTGACCTTCACATTGTTGCTTAAACACTAAGCCATGTTAAGTCAAAAAGTTTGCACTAGTTTCTTCATCATCATTTACCTTTAATATTACTTGAACCATGTGAGCAGTTTGGAACGCACTTATGCCCCAATTAACATGGACTTGACCTGCACATGGTTGTGGAAACACTTACTTAATAGCCATGTGTTTCAAAAGGTTTGTAGAGGTTTCTACATCATCAAATAACTTTAATATTACATTATGGATTGTTTCAATATTTTGACACTCGTTACATTAAAGCAGTTGGAACACACTGCTGCCATTTACATGACCTTGACCTTGTTCGTGCCGATGATAAAATGCCTAGGCAGGCGCGACACTGCTTCCGTGGCGGAATTCTTGTTTTATACTGGATCGCATAAAAATGCCAGTTGGGATTTATGTGACAGCATTTTGTGATTGGACAATGTTTTCATGTGCCACCTCTCAATAGGTCATTGGTTACTCTTGGCGGTAAAAGGGTGAACATTACTTGTCAAAAGGTCCATGTCAGATTAAGGGCAGAATGGAGGTGTGAAATTTGTCCACAAGTATTATGAATTGAAATAGTATAGTAATCCCCCAAAGGATATAGAAGTTATGCCAGAATTGAGAAAATCCGGCGAACTTTTTAATGTGTGAACACGTTTAGAGTTGAGAAGGTCAAAATGTCTTAGTCATATTAAGGGCATCATGTATGTGTGGTATTTTTCCACAAGCATGCTGTGTTGAAATAATAAAGCAATCCTTCAAGGGTTTTAACAGTTATGATAGAATTGAGAAACACCGACGAACTTCTTACTGTGCAGAACGGACACACGGACAGAGGGAAACACGGACACACAGTCCAAACACGATATGCCTCCGGCTCTACCGAGACCGGGGCATAACAACTAGGACTAAAATACGACCCTTTTTGAACGAGATGTGATAAAGATTATAACAACTGGGCACACGATGCAGCATGTAAGTATAGTGTGTTCCTGATTTTCAACGTCAGTGTGTGATATTTCCATACGATATCTTCACAATGTCACTCATCGGAATAGGCGCGGGGCGTTTGTACAACCAACTGGCATACTACGGGGCGCCAAGTGGGACATGGCTCAATTTTGTCAACAAAATTCATTTTTGTGCCACAAATTTCAATTCTGTGTCACAAAATTCACTTACAAAATAAAATTCACTTTTGTGCCACAAAATTCAATTCTGTGTCACAAAATTCAATTCTGTGCCACAGAATTCAATTCTGTGCCACAAAATTCAATTCTGTGCCACAGAATTCAATTCTGTGTCACAAAATTCAATTCTGTCAATTCTGCACACGCATATAAGAAGGACTACCATTGGTCAGAAACTGCACTGGAGAAATGGGTCACGGTCGCCGATCTACACATTCAATGTCGATGATTCATTTCTCATTCTGCCGATGATTCATTTCTCATTCTGCCATTTTGCTTCAACTATCTCCAAACAGTCAAACGTTGACAAACTCATTCGTATTTAAACTCATTTGCGTTATAATTGTACACATAATTCATGTACATGTAGATCTCCCGCGAGTACTGACGTCATGTATTGTGTATCGCAAGGTACATCTGCCCCAGTTAAATCAATAATACACGCTCTGTGGCCTGTGTTCTGACTGCTGTCTGTGTTTATAAACAGAATGTGTGTATTGGGCCATTTGAGGAAACCATTTGTAGTATTTGTGTAGATACCATGGATACTAAGATGGTGTATACTGTAAATAATGCATGTAGACACATAGTTGCGAACACGTAACTTCGCAACTAGTAGACACAGATCCAATACCATTTGTTTCACAAGGTTAGATCTACTGTTAGAATACGACGTCATCTAATGTTATTTTCGAGCATAAAACGTTACCTGATAAATAGAATACCAGGCTAGTGTATTTTAATATCAAGTTTATCAGGCTCGGCTCGGAAACGGTAGGAATTCCTCGGCAAGCCTCGGAATTCCTACGCGTTTCCTAGCCTTGCCTGATAAACTTGATATCCAAATACACTAGCCTGGTATTCTCTATATATGGGCATGCTCTCAGGTCTAGCTATGTCCCGGCTACTTTATGTTTGACCCTGTTTACATAATTGAGGGAAAATTATGAATATTTTTTTTTCTTATTTCTCCTTCAAAGTATATAGCTTATATGGTGTGACCACTCATTTGTAATCATAATATAACCAAAATAACTGTCCATAAAGAAGTATAATATTGATATATTGGGTTATATTTTCGCATTGAAATATTTAAACCTGCAAGTGTACTCCACCTTCTAGTAAAATGGACTAAGACCGATCTCAACCAATCAACGTAGAGATGACATAGACTATCCTACGCAAACTAATTTTTGTGGACAAAAATGAATTCTGTCCCACAAAACTGAATTTTCTTCACAAAACTCAATTCTGTCTTACAAAATTGAATTTTGTGACACAGAATTTACAGAATTGAATTTTGTGACACAGAATTGAATTTTGTGACACAGAATTGAATTTTGTGATTGTTAGTGTTACAAAACTCAATTTTGTACACATAATTAACCTGTCCTGCATGGCGCCCCGTACATACCACAGAAGGAAACTTGACAGAGATTATAACAATCAATATTCAATATTTGAACACTTGATACATGTAAGCATTTGGAACACACTCATGTCGTCATTAACATGACCTTGGCCGTTTTGACCTTCACATTGTTGCTTGAACACTAAGCCATTTTAAGTCAAAAAGTTTGTACTAGTTTCTTCATCATCATTTACCTTTAATATTACTTGAAACATGTGAGCAGTTTGGAACGCACTTATGCCCCCATTAACATGGACTTGACCTGCACATGGTTGTGGAAACACTTACTTAATAAGCCATGTGTTTCAAAAAGTTTGTAAAGGTTTCTACATCATCATATAACTTTAATATTACATTATGATTGTTTCAATATTTTGACACTCGTTACATATAAGCATTTGGAACACGTCTGCCATTTACATGACCTTGACCTTGTTTGTGCCGATAATGAAATGCCTCGGCAGACGCGACACTGCTTCCGTGACGGAATTCTTGTTTTATACTGGATCGCATAAAAATGCCAGTTGGGATTTATGTGACAGCATTTTGTGATTGGACAATGTTTTCATGTGCCACCTCTCAAGGGATCATTGGTGACTCTTGGCGGTAAAATGTGTACATTACTTGTTTAGTCAATGTAGTTCCTGACCAGCTAGTAAACGCATGCATCCTGATATGTATTTAATGTTTCCTTACTATCACATGTGTCACGATTATTTGACATGTTTAGGCAATGTAGTTCCTAACCAGAACTAGGCTGTTCAAGAACAAAAACTTTAGGTCAGCAGATAAAAACAATATATATCTACCAAAACCTAATATTGAACTATACAGGTCAACCTTCGTCTATTCTGGAGCCAAAATATGGAATGATCTACCAGTGTATGCTAAAACTGCCAAGTCGTGGAAGATTTTATGAGCAAATCCATAGGACATGTTCATACAAGTACTCAACATGACTATCTCTTAATTTAATACTCATGTACGGTTTCATCATATATATATAAGAAAATAATACTCATGCGATTGTTACATTGTGACTCATGTTTAATTGTATCATTGTTATTTGTTAAATATACATGTACTTGTAGATAGATAGATGATCTCAAGGAAGATTGGCTAGGCCAACTGAGCTTCTTCTATAAATAAAGACGTTACTTACTTAGTAATACTTACTTACTTACAATACACCATTTATCTCATGACGTGTCACATTCAACGGGAACAGTCTCTCAGCCGAAGCGTTTGTCTACAAATAATAATCGATGATGGCATTTCTGCCATTATATCAAAATCTACCATGCTTTGTCTAATCGCGATTTAATATGTCTGACGTTTCTTTTGCAGTGACCACTGTTTCTGGAAGCGAGTTCCATATTTCAATGTCTAGTTTGTGAAATAAAGTTTTCGTAGGTTTAATCGACAGCTTATATTTTTCAGTTATACATATGGCCTCTTGTTCTCAAAGTTTCGTCTATTTCAAACATTCCCGTTGTTCAGAACATCCTTTTCATACATTCCGGTCAGTATTTGGAAAGTCGCTATCATGTCTCCTCGTATCATTCTATATTTCAGAGTTGGCATCTTCAATTTATTCATTCTGCCGGGTAATGTTGGTACTTTTTTGTCGTTCGTCTCTGTACATTCTCTAAAGTATCGATGTCTATTTATATATTATCTCCCTTGAGATAGCATATTATGTCACGCAAATGTCTATGGGGGCAGCCATATTATCGTGCTACGCCTAAACGGTGAGTACGACCAAGAAAATAGTGCCCGGTGCTAACTTATCCTATGGCGTTTTGGTCTGTCTTGCGTTGTATCTAAAACTCTACATATACTATTCGCTATAGTTTTCACAGTTTTGTGCTCAGTATCAGTTACAGTTTGGAAAATACGAATCAAGACATTTAGTGCGTATGAGTACAGCAGCTATATTTTAAAATTGCCTGATGATCTGCCGGACACCACGCATTACATCTGATATACCGATGTTGTGTATTGATGTAATGAGGGATTATTATTTCCTGCGCTGTTGATTAGATCCAGTCGCTACTTGTTCGGCTCATTCTCTACAAGGCACAACTAGTAGGATAGTAATGTTGGTTTATTGTGGTCGGTGCGATGGTGTGGGTGTTTGGTCAATAATATTAATTTTGTTGTTTTCATACGCGGTGAAACAATTTTTTGAATAGTCTGTTGATGTAGCTGGGAGCCAGATATCACCATTGTGGGTGTCTTCATAAATATTTAGCTACTATGTCTTTGAACATATAATTGATTGATGCTGAATCAATTGTTAGTGTTATATTATAAGCATAAGTTAGATTGGAAGAGTTTCGGGTGTGCGAGGTCATGAACACGCCCATGTGTTTTAAAATTGATTCATGTAGTACAACAACAATGGCGGATCCCTGATCTCGCATGAACTGTCTGACATGTGACGCACATATTTCCTGTGTTGAGTGTCATATATCTGTCAAAATACAAACAAAGGCGAAATTTATTTATGTACTTGTTTCTGATTATTATCAAAATACATATAAAGTGTGCGAAGCCATGTACACTGACTATATTTATTTTCTGTAAATATTCTGTTCTTATTTTGGGATTAACCTTCTATCCATACACATGTAATATGGGGTTTGAACCTGTTAACCAACCTAAAATGACTTTAACTGATGATAAGCCATTAAACATCATTATAGAAATAAATAATGAGTGTTAATAATCTTGTGGAGCTAACATAGTTTCAGTACTTTCAGTACTTTGAGTATATGTTATCTCCTTTGAGATAGCATATTATGTCACGCAAATTTCTACGGGGGCAGCCAACGTGTCGTGTATTTAATGTATGTATATAGGTTAGAGGATACCAAATGGTGCGAAATCGCCCAATGTGTATGCAAAAGTAGTCGGGTATAAAAAATAGTGCGGGTGTTTTGAGGTCACAGACACCGTTTGCTTGCAAATCTTGATCCATTACTACCCAGTTTCACTTGAGGAACATTTTTGAGGAACATTATGAAATATGGGATTTGACCCTGTTAACCGACCTAAAATGACTTTAGCCGATGATAAGCCATTAAACATCATTATATAAATAAATAATACGTATTAGTAATATTGTGGAGCTACTAGTTTCAGTACTTTCAGTACTTTGATTTCGTATATGTGTTCTAAACAGGATTTTGTTGGCCGCATAATTCCCGCCCTTATTATATATTTGACTTCCTAATCCCCCTATCTGTATAATTATGGCTGACGCTCCTTGGTACTTTAACTATTATGTGTGAAAGACTGTTGATTTCTGAAAAATAAAAGTTTCATTTCAGAAGTAGTTTATTCCACTATGTGCACCGTTACCTAGGCTATATATGCTATAGTATAGCCCGAAATGACATTGAAGCATGGGGTAAAATGACTAATTGTTAGTCTGTAATAAATTGGCATTTTTTTTGACAAAACAATTGTGAAAATAAAATACTGATGTTACTGTTGTTTTCTGTTATCGCTGTTTAGTTTGTGTTAACTGTTGTTTGTAAGAGTTTGTTTCCGTTACTCCGTTACCCGTAATCCACACGCATAATAACCAGCCTAGATCTACTTAACTTGAGACATTTTATCTACACATTTTTACAATTTTCAGAATTCATAGGACACACACCGTAAGGCAGTACGCATGTTCGACTATGGACGTAGGCCTACTCGCATCGTATGCACTCACTTAGTCAATAATGACGGTGTGGGACAAAGCTATTCCACAAACCATCGAGGTGGAATATATCCTTGTCCCTTCTTCTTCTTTCTGTTGTAAATCCCACCAGTAGATGGTGCACCCGGAATCTATGCAACGTCAAATCTACATAAGCTCAAATACATTGCTAGCTCTAAATATTTAGAGCTAGCAATATATATTTAGAGCTAGCAATAAAACATTTCTAGCTATCTCCAATTCATTTGAAGAGCTCTCTAATTCATTTTGAGCTAGCTCTAAATCAATTAATGACATATCAAATTGACTTGTAGCGAGCATTTTATATAACATTGATTTTGAGAGCTCTCTAAATCATTTGGAGCTATCTCTAAATCATTTGGAAAGCTCTCGAAATGATTTGAAGAGCTCTCCAATTCATTTTGAGCTAGCTCTAAATCATTTGCAGCTAGCTCTAAATCAATTAAAGATATCTCAAATTGATTTAGAGAGAGCATTATAAAGTTGATTTGATGTTAGCTCCAAATACGACTCCACGTGGGAACTGGAGGAAAAAAACAATAAGCGCTCCCTTCCCGCGCTTTTGAAATCTCTGTACGCATGTGCACTGAGCCGTGAGCAACAACAACAGCAGCGAACAAGATATAGTTCATCATCTGACCATGGAGGGTATAACATATTTAATTAATAATTATAATTAGCCTTATACTTTTAAATTAAAAAATGTAACTTCATACAATTGATACTTCCGCAGGTAAAGTAGGTGCGCATGCGTAATTCAATAATTTAGCTCTAAAGCAATAAATATTTGGAGTTAGCTCCAAATGATTTTAGCTCCAAATGATTTATTGCTAGCAATAAACATTTCGAGCTAGCTCCAATTCATTTGAAGAGCTCTCTAATTCATTTGGAGCTAGCTCTAAATCAGTTAATGATATCTCAAAGTGATTTGTAGCGAGCATTATATAACTTTGATTTGGAGAGCTCTCGAAATCATTTGGAGAGCTCTCGAAATTATTTCGAGCTAGCTCTAAATCAATTAATGATATCTTAAATTGATTCATAGCGAGCATTATATAACTTTTATTTGGAGAGCTCTCGAAATCATTTGGAGAGCTCTCAAAATCATTTCGAGCTATCTCTAATTCATTTCGAGCTAGCTCCAAATAATTTGGAGAGCTATCTAATTCATTTGATTCTAGCAATAATTATCTTATTTGGAGCTATCATTAAATCGCTTGAAACTATGAAAACGATGTCTCCCTGTATTATTGAATTACGCATGAGCACCTAATTTACCAAAGAATAAAAACAAAATTAAAAGTATAAGGCTAATTAAAATTATTAATTAAATATGTTTTACCCTCCAAGGTCAGATGATGAACGTATCTTCTTCGCTGTTGTTGTTGTTGTTGTTGTTGCTCACGGCTCGGTGCACATGCGTACAGAGATTTTAAAAGCGCGGGAACGGACGGACGGCTTATTGTTTTTTTCCTCCAGTTCCCACGTGGAGACGTATTTGGAGCTAGCATCAAATCAAGTTTATAATGCTCTCTCCAATCAATGTTATATTTAATTGATTTAAAGCTAGCTCATAATGATTTAGAGCTAGCTCCAAATGAATTCGAGAGCTCTCCAAATAATTTCGAGAGCTCTCCAAATGATTTAGAGATAGCTCCAAATGATTTAGAGAGCTCTCCAAATCAAAGTTATATAATGCTCGCTACAAATCAATTTGAGCTATCATTAATTGATTTAGAGCTAGTTCTAAATAATTTCGGAGCTCTCCAAATGATTTCGAGAGCTCTCCAAATGATTTAGAGATAGCTCCAAATGATTTCGAGAGCTCTCCAAATCAAAGTTATAAAATGCTCGCTACAAATCAATTTGAGATATCATGCATTAATTGATTTAGAGCTAGCTCCAAATGAATTAGAGAGCTCTAGAAATGAAATGATCTTCTTGATCTTCCTGCTTATTCAGTCCCAGAAATATGTTCCGGGAAATGTATTTCTTAGAATGATGTGACCATGACCCAAAGGAACCCGGATGTACATGTAACAAGGACATGTTGATGAGTTTGCGTGAGAAGTGAAAATATTTTGAATAAAAGAAAATCAGGTAATTGCTTATTGTCACGTCACCCCTTCATCATCTATCGCTGTAAGTAGGTTTTATCTAGTGTACTAAATGCTATCTATATTTGAATTCGTGTGAACTTTCACCAAGCCTCTTGGTTTCTATGATAAACAGACCGAGATTGGCTTGTTCAATGAATATTGGTCCTATTTCCGACATGACCAGTACGCGACACAACTGTAGTCACTTTCTACAACCAGACAATGTAAGGTGGTAACATTTGAAACATATCTGAGTTTAACACATATTAAAACTTACTATTTCGCTGATGATGTAAATTGACAGACTTCCGGAATAAGCAAAATATGTTTCCTAACTGAAAACCAGTGTTAACCACTCAAATAATTGCCATTTAAATTATTTGATCCCTGACAATAATAGACTAGCATATGACCAAGATATTTCACCGCATCTCACCGGGACGCTATTATCACAGGTTGAAGTAACGGACCAAGATCTATAAATACATTAAATTACCTAAAAGCATCAACACGGGAAAACACGGACATAGGAAAAATACAGACATCCATTGATGTAACCGGTTCCCTGCACAAGTATTGTCATTTTCATTATTTTTGGTCCATTTAGCCGTTTGCCGGTCATTTCCCGCGAATGTCACATGCGGCTATGATAATGAGGTACACCCATATCAATGACATCATACCTTAGGATTCCTTAGGATCTTCTTATGGCATCTGTGCCACTATATCCACATCTAATTGATCTTCTAATATCAACACTAGTCTTCCGGTTCCGGTACTTAACTCTTGGGTATGATCAAATTTTACTTCTTCGTTCTCCCACACTTTGTCCAACGTGATTCGATTTGCCTTACATTCTTTGAATCGACTACACTTTCTGGTAGGCAGTTCCATGTATCAACCACTCTATTTGTGAAATAGCACTTTCGAATATTCAAACGACTTCTGATATTTTTCAATTTATACTTATGTCCTCTTGTTCTCGAGTTTTCATCAATTTGGAACATATCCGTTGTGACGTCCTTGTCATAAATTCCGGTCAGTATTTTAAATGTCTCGATCATATCACCTCTTAGTCTTCTGTATTTGAGTGTGGGCATTTTTAATTTCCTAAGTCTATCGGGGGTATTCCATGTTTGCTAGGGTAGGCACTTGTTTTGTTGCACGTCTTTGCACATTTTCTTTTAATTCTATGTCCTTTTTCAAATATGGGTTCCACACCGCTTCAGCGTATTCCAGGTGGGGTCTTACTAGGGCTTGAAACAGGTATTTGAAGCTGGTTTCATCTAAATAAGTATATATGTCCTCCGAATAAGACCCATAATGATATTTCCTTTGTTTACTTGCTGTTGGATATGTTGTGCAAAATTCAGTTTATTGTCAACTAACACACCTATATCTTTCTCCTCTTGCGAAACAGTCAATACAAGTGGTTCTCCCTTCTCATTATACATATGGTATTGCCTATTGTTGTCCTGTTTTTTGTTGGTGATCTTCACTACCTTGCACTTGTTGGGATGGAATTTCAGTAGCTATTTGTCTGACCAGTTGAATAGTTTGTCCAGGTCACTTTGTAGTGTTTTGGCATCATCTTCTGATTTTATTACCCTATATGCTGGGTTGATGTTTGACTTGTGCCCGTTCACAATGACTCTTTGGTTTCTATCTTTAAGAAAGTCCTCTACCCATTTCACTAATTGGTTGCTGATTTGATATGATCTTTTAAAATTTGTTTAATAGCCTATGGTGTGGTACTTTGTCAAATGCTTTCATGAAATCCATGTATACCGCATCTATTGAACCTCCATTATCCAAAATATCTGTCCATTCATCCAGCACTTTTAGCAATTGCAATGTTGTTGATCTCCCTGATAGAAAGCCAAATTGTCTATTGCTGAATAACTTATTTTTATGCCACCGGGTTTCGAAGAAACGGGTGGCATATAGTGTTTGGACCGTCTGTCTGTCCGAGCAACCAAGGGTGTACAAGGGGCCATGGGGCGGAGCCTAACACAAAAGAATCCTTTGATTTATTCCGTATGGCCCCTTGTTCTATTGTTTACAAGGGGCCATCTCTTTGATCTAGAACAATGGAAATGGCCCCTTGTTCACTATTGGTGGGCCGTCTGTCTGTCCGTCCGTCACACTTTTCGGTTAACCACTTTGTCACAGTTTCTCAAATATGCTGCAGGTGGCATCCGCGTTCGACAAGACGCATTTCTTGTTACTCATGTGTTGAACTATTTCTGCTCTTATTAATTTTTCCATAAGTTTGCATATGACACTTGTCAGGCTAACTGGTCTATAATTCCCAGGATCAGATTTTTCACCTTTTTATGCCCCCGCCACCGAATGGTGAGGGGGGCATATAGTGTTAACGGCGTCCGTAAAGTATGTACGTACGTCCCGAAACCTTAACGCTCGGTTAAATGGCTTATAATTGCTGTTTCCTTGCTCGGATCTGCTTCACAATTCACACACGCATTGCTCCAATGGTCTTCTGCCACCCTGTGACAAATCCACATTTGTCCCGCCCCCGCTAAGCCCAGGGTCAAGCTCACAGACTTGGTGTGTTTGAAACCTTAACGCTCGGGTAAATGGCTTATAATCAAATATGCCTCATTTTCTTTGGCTGCCAGTGGGGGCATTCATGTGCTGACAGGCCACATTTCTAGTTTGAATAATGCTTTCTTGAATCATACACCTACTTTAGTGACGCTATACACACAAATGACTTTGACTTTCAAATGTCATAAACATTTTCGGGCGGAAAAAATACACTCGAACTGGGTATACCTTTTGAATGTGTTTTGTGAATTTTATTCCTGCCAGTAAAACAATTATTCCCGAGTCAATAACGCTATTCATTTACACAATTGGTAACAATCTTGTCCGTATTTTACTATATCAAAATAGCATTCTGTAGTAACTTCGAGTATGTATGTATATATTTTACTTAAATGATTGTAAGTTAAACACACTTATTAAATGAATTACTAGTGAGTATAGTCTAAAACATTGTAATTTTTTTAAAATCTTTTTTTGTCCGTATTTCCCTATCATAGTTTGCTATGTCCGTAATTTGCCGACTCTATGTCCGTGATTCCCTGATCCGTGTCCGTATTTCACACCTTTCAAGTATCTTCAATTATATGTAAAAGTCGGGGTTTGAGCGACAGGTCTAAAGCACTGTATTTGAAATACGGACTAATTAGTTTGGACACCCTTGTATATCACCATAGCGAGACTGTTATTATATTGCGACATTCATCGTGATTATGAACACAAACATCAGCGTCTCCACAAAGTTGTCCGTAATATTTTCCTGGATTGCCCCTAAGTGAAAAAAAAAAAGCTAACATTTTTTTATTTACTCCCTCATATAACACATCACCAAGGTTACTATGTTTTAACTGGGCTGTACTCGGACGGCCTCGAGACATCGGACTCTCCCGAAACAGTCAACCGATTTATATCATTGTTGCCTATTGCGGAACATAGGAAAATGTTAGTCCTCCATATTGCGTATATATATTGTGTATATTAGATACATTGTCCGTGATTTTGCACATAGCGTATACAAATGCTGTGAATTCCATATTTATTTCAAGGCTCCATATATGTCTCTTAGATTGCTTCGATCACCAGACACATATAACACCAGTATATTAAAGGTACACGCCCACTCAGTGACAACATGTGATTTATCTCATCATGTGAGACATTTTCTGGCAAAATAAATAAAGAATAGTAGGTTAGTGCCGTGAATGGGAAAAAATATCCGGCAAGGCTCAATAATTTCTTTATTTCTCATCAGAAGTATATGTTATGACCACTCATTTGAACCGTCTCGCCGAGACGGTTCAAATGAGTGGTCACAACATATACTTTGGTTCAGAAATAAGGAAAATAGATAGAGAATAGTAGGTTAGTGCCGTAAATGGGAAAACATATCTGGCAAGGCTCAGGAAACGGGATGGGCGAGGCTCTGCCGAGCACATCCCGTTTCTGTGCCGCGCCAGATATGTTTTCCCATTCACGGCACTAACCTACTATTCTATTTATCCCGTCAACACCTACAAATGGCTGTAAAATGCAAAAATAGTATTGACTGGATATCAAAAATGTTTCACGGCACCGTGTTTCACGGCACATACGCACTGTGTTGACGGGATAAACATTCATTCACCATTACCCCCACGTATTGATTAGCATTATTATTAATTTTATACCAGATGTAAATTTTCACACCGATATCAGCGGTGATAACCGCGTTTCCTTAAAATGTTAACAGACATTACTATTTATTCTCTCTATTTATTTTTTCATGTGCAATGATATACTTTATAATCTGTCGAAAAAAATAATTTTATGTGACGCATTTAATTAGTATAAATAATTAAAAAATATCATTCCTCATTTGCATATGAAAATAGCCTGATACCACCACTCGTCACTAACAGTAAAATAAATATTACTAAATTATTATATCTGTATAGCGGGCACTCGTAATTTTTAGAACTGGTGGAATAGTGACACAGTTATACACGTATTTAATTCCTATGAAGAACATTTTGTGCCTACTGAGTGGGTATGTACCTTTAACCCTTTCAACACCACAGGCATGTATACTGATGGTATTGGCAAAAAGTGCAGATCCTGATGAGACGGCTCGTCACGAGCCGGCTCATCAGGATCTGCACTTTTTGCAAGTAATTTTCATATTTTTTGAGAACAAAAACACCCCGTTTTCATAAATGGACAAG
The DNA here is from genome assembly GCA_029237695.1 of Conchocele bisecta. Taxonomy (NCBI): domain Eukaryota; kingdom Metazoa; phylum Mollusca; class Bivalvia; order Lucinida; family Thyasiridae; genus Conchocele; species Conchocele bisecta. Next base: position 29,567,165 of record CM055280.1, read on the forward strand.
TCTGAATCACATTTTATGACGATTGGATTGGTTGCAAAATCAAAATCCATTCCACTTACATAGGGGTGAAATGGTTTAATAAGATCAGTAGTCGATTTCATCAAAATTGCAAATTATACTTTTAATAGTAGCAAAGTATACTTTGAGGGAGAAATTTTCAATTTTATGATAAATTTATTAATTTTTATTATACTGAATTTATTATATTATCACAGCCATTTTGGCTGTGATAATGTAAGAAATTCAGTATAATAATTATGCATACTTTTAATCATCAAATATATGCAGTGATTAGTTTTATATGAAATAATGCATTTCAGGAAAAATAAATGATTACTCCCTCAAAGTATACTTTGCTAGTAAAGTATACTTTGCAATGTTGGCTACAGGGATTTCCCTATGATTTTTTAAATGTGGGTCCCAACACTCCCAATTTCACTATTTTGGGGGTCCCTGGTGATTTTTTAGGGTCACAAGTTTCATACACATATTTCATTAAAACTAATAGACTATTATCAAAATTGCATTGATAGTCCTGAATTATCTGAACAATAACACAGGTTCTCTCAAAAAGTGTAAAAATGCTGTAAGCTTTTTAAAATGATGCATTTGCACCGCCAAGTTTTGAGGGTCCACGAGATGCAGTGCCAATTGTCAATGTGGGGCCTCGGCCAATAAAATGCATCAGGGATGCAGGAAACAGGGGTCAGGGAAATCCCTGTAAGATGATGAGGATGTGTTCAATATTGCAGTCATCATGAAACAAACTTAAGGCGACAAAAAATTAATGTTTATATTCTCGTCCAAATTTTGGGGGAAAATGGGGCGGGTGGGACACTTTTATTTTTTATTTTCAGGCAATACTAAAACGAGGTGTTGAACGGCAATGCGCAGTTGCGTGCAATAGTGTTTTGTAATAACATGTTCATATTGAAGTATTGCTAATCTCGAGGGGGCGGGTTGCTGTATTGCGCTACGTAAAGCACTGAGATAAAAAGCTGTGGGAGCGGTATAATACGCGGGCCGCATCATTCTCGTAAATTTTACCAAATGTTTTTTGTTTTTTTTTTTAGTGAAAAAAAACCCTTACAAGGGGCGGGCGGGGATGAGAATCTAAACATTATTTTTTTGTAGCCTAATACACGACTTTATTCTATCGAAATCCGTTGCTCATTGCTATAAAATACTGGTATCTTCACTCTGCTGTCCATATTACCCACACTGTTCACTTTACCATATGGCAATTTCACATTCCACGCTATTATGCTTTAAATTTTCTGCAAACTACATGTATTACTGTGCTGTGATTATGAATTTCTATTGTGTACACACTTATTACGTTTTAGTATGTGCGTTTACAAATAATTAACAAGCAAAACTCCAGTGATATAGTACAATTTTCATGAGTGCTGTCCACTTTACCACGCCACTGAGTTTTTATGCCCCACCACGATAGTGGAGGGGGCATTTATTGATTTGACCCCTGGGCCTTACATGACATTAGCTGTTGATAGGCCGTTCAACACCAATAAACAAATAATTGATCCCTGGGACATTTATTAACTTCCCCTTTTCGACTCAGAATTTTGGCTTGTAAGTTTATTTCGATTTTTTATTCAACCCCTGGTCATGGATTATCTCTCACTTTTAGACTTAGTATTTCCCAATTTTGCCTTGTAGCTCGTAAAACATTTAAACCGTACAAGCTACAGACCTGAAACTTGGTATGTAGTTTCCTTATGTAAAGTTTATTTTGATTTTCTTTTTATTCGACCCCCGGGACATGTATTATCTCCCCTTTTCGACTTTGATTTTCACCATTTGTCTTGTAACTGTAAAACTTATAAACCGTAATAGCTGGAGGCTTGATGCTTGGTATGTAGCTTCTTTATGGTGTGTAGATGCACAAAGTGAATTTCTATTTTTGCTTTGCCACTGAGTCGTGGATTATCTATCTCCCCCTTTTGGACTTGGATTTTTATCTTGTTTACTATCAAAGCGATATGTGGGGCATCCGTGTTCTATGAACAAATTTTCTAGTTGTCTGGAGCTTTAATATGTCAGTTACCCTATTGAATGTTTTCTTGACACATGGGTAGATATCAACCCAAATGTGTGTGTTGGGTAAGAACGACAACTCTCACATCACTGGTCACATCCTTGCTGCGAGAGTTATTGTTCTTACACACGACACACCTCCACATTCAGCAATGAGGTAGTGCATTGCTTATAAATGTATTTCATGTCTGGAGCATGTGATGGAATGCTTTCTTGAAACTTGATACGTATATTGACCCAAAGTGTCAGTGGTGTAAAATAATTGCTTAACAGAGCTCCAGATAAGGTGCGTATTGGCATATTTTAGCAGAATGCGCATTGATAATCAAAAGTGGGAGTACAAAATACTCACAGCAATGTGAAAATACCATTGATTTTCAAATTCAGTAGTGAAAATACTGTAATAAAGTTGAAAATTTACTTAGTTCAGTACAAGAAGCAGCTCAAATAAGTGAATTTTTATGCCCCACCACGATAGTGGAGGGGGCATTTAGTGTTACCCTTGTCCGTCCGTACTTCCGTCCGTCACCAACCTTGTAAGTCTTAAAACTTTTAAACCGTAATAGCTACAGACCTGAAACTTGGTATATAGCTTCCTTGTGATGAGTAGATGTACACATTTTATTTCGATTTTTTATTCGACCCCCCGAGACGTTTCGGCCCACTTTGGTCATTATGGTACACTCGGTAAAAATGTTTAAATACTGGTAATGTATGTATCAATACAGTGTCGATCATTAATGCTTATCAGATTTACGCATATGGACTGTCACCGTTTCTGACCATGGACGTTTCGGCCCATGTACGTTTCGGTGTCCGTATCAGTGCAATTAATTTTGGCCCACGGCCACGTCCAGAACAAGACATATTTATTTTTGCTTATCTCCTAGGAAATATCGGCCAACAATCCAACATGATGTTAATTTCACCCATATTATACTAGATGTGTTTGAGCTGCTTTGAAAATGGCGTCTCCGTAACCATGTAAATTCTGATCGCCCCGTGTCCGTGCAAATAGCTACTGCTGATGAGGAATTTACTGTGACCGGAAAAAGATGAATTTCGCTTCCGCTTTTGAAAGTGAAAGTAGCAATTATGTTGTTTTTTTCCCCGGATTTTCAAGGAAATACTGGAAAGAAAAGAAATCTAGTTGGACAATTGGCTCCGATTTTGTTTCAAGTTAGTACTGGCCGTTTATTAGAGGCACAAATTTCGTGAAAATCAGCCAAAAAATAGGTCATTTTCAACGTAAAAAGTGGGGGGTGGGCGTCTATTAGAGCATGGGCGTCTATTAGAATCTTTACGGTTTTCATAATACTATTTTATGGAAAGGGGCGAAGTGACTTTGGTGTGGTATGGACCACCACACCAGTAGCCTATTTCATCAACATTGCAAAGTATACTTTACTAGCAAAGTATACTTTGAGGGAGAAATTTTCAATTTTAGAATAAATTTATTAATTTTTATTATACTGAATTTATTACATTATCACAGCCAATTTTGGCTGTGATAATGTAATAAATTCAGTATAATAATTCTGCATAATTTTAATCATCAAATGTACACAATCGTTAGTTCTGCATGAAATAATGCATTTCGGAAAAATCAATGATTGCTCCCTCAAAGTATACTTTGCTAGGAAAGTATACTTTGCAATTTTGATGAAATCGGCTACTGGGCAGGTTATTCTAATTTCAGGGCTGAATATATTCTTTCTCGATGTAAATATTCCGTTCTTATTTTAGGATTTTCCCCCCAATGCAGCAGCTTAAATTGGGATCGAACCCGTTTGCCCAGCCTTACATGACCTTAACTGTTGATAGGCCGTTAAACACCAATAAACAATTAACTGTTGATTATAGGAATGAACGGCCTTTTTGTGGAATTTATCGGGGTATAAACTTGGAAAAGTCGCGGGAATACTGGACGAAGGCCGGAAGGCCTCGTCCAGTATTCCCGCGACTTTTCCAAGTTTATATCCCCGATAAATTCCACAAAAAGGCCATTCATTCCTTATAATTCCAGCATTTGAAATAAATTTATCAAGATAATGTGTTTATTTTCCATTTTCTTAAGAATTATTTTAACTGCGCCTCACGATTACGGAAAGTAGTTCGGCCTGGAGTTTACTGGAATATAAACGTTGGACAGAGACTTGCTACGGGCCAATCAAATGTTAGGGAATTGTGTAAATATTTTTGTGCTGGAATTATAGGCCGTTAAACACCAATAAACAATAAACGAACAAACTTTTTCATCAATAAGAAAAAAGTCACCCTCCAGAAAGAAAATGATTTGATGAAATTCCATAAAATATTGATTTTATCTCTAGGAATTTAACCGTGGGACTAAAAATAGATTTTTGTTAAATAATTTTTTTATTTGTGGACCGATTTTCACTTTTGTTTTCTTAGTTACATAATTTCCAAGCTATCTCGCCAGGTTTCGGAGTCAATTGCCAAAGTCTTTCGTTTTTGACCCTCCTGGTCAGCCTTCTCGTCCTTTTTGCCCCATGTTAAATTCTCATAGGAAAATCATTTTTTCCCAATAAAATTCATATTTTTATGCCCCCACCACCGAATGGTGAGGGGCGCATATAGTGTTACCGGCGTCCGTACGTACGTACGTACGTACGTCTCGAAACCTTAACGCTCGGGGTAAATGGCTTATAATTTCTATTTCCTTGCTCGGATCTGCTTCACATTTCACACACACATTGCTCCAATGGTCCTCTACCGCCCTGTGACAAATCCACATTCATCCTGCCCCCACCAAGCCCAGGGTCAAGGTCACAGACTTGGTGTGTTCGAAACCTTAACGCTCGGTTAAATGGCTTATCATTTCTGTTGTTTCCTTGCTCGGATCTGCTTCACATTTCACACACGCATTGCTCCAATGCTCCTCTATTGCCCTGTGAAAAATCCACATTCATCCCGCCCCCGCTAAGACCAGGGTCAAGGTCACAGACTTTGTGCGTTCAAAACCTTAACGCTCGAGTAAATGGCTTATAATTTCTGTTTCCTTGCTCCGATCTGCTTCACATTTCACACACGCATTGCTCCAATGCTCCTCTACCGCCCGGCCCTGTGCAGGCACCGGGGCGGGATCAACTGATCCTGAGAATAGTGCTGCAGTAGCCATTGCCTGTCGTAAAAGGCGACTAAACTGGCTTAACGATTGGGTTCATACTTTCCGGAACCCACTATACCGGATTTGGCCCTCATGTACATTTTTGGCTTTCTTGTATGTGAGAGTTGAGTCAGGCTATGCCCCATATATAAAAGTAAGATTAGCACTAATCCTATTACTTTTAGGGGATGGGATAAATGATGCTGGTGTGGCGAGGGCCTGGCACCATATCAGGTTGTTCTAATTTCAGGACTGAATATATATTTTGATTGTAATTATTGAGTTCTGAAGTTGGGATTTACCCCCCTCGGACAGGTGGATACGGGACACGACCCCGTTGACCCGTCTGCGTGTAGACTCCCTGAGGCTTGTACCTCTATGTCAGAAAAGCGGACGTTAAACCCTATTCACTCACTCACTCACTCACTCCTCTACCGCCCTGTACAAATCCACATTCGTCCCGCCCCCGCTAAGCCCAGGGTCAAGGTCACAGACTTGGTGCGTTCGAAACCTTAACGCTCGAGTAAATGGCTTATAATTAAAATATGCCTCATTTTCTTTGGCTGCCAGTGGGGGCATTCGTGTGCCGACAGGCCACATTTCTAGTTTGGGAATGCATCAAATAATTTTTTTTGGGGAAGGTTACTTTTTAGCTCGCCAGAAGAGCTTATGGCATACCCCCGGCGTCGTCAGCGTCGGCGTCTTCCACAAACTTAACGTTGGGGTAAATGTCTTCTAACTTCTGTTTCCTTTCATGGAACACCTTGTTATTTCATATATGCATTCCTCAGATGACCCTCTATCATGCTATAGGAAATCAATGACCCACCATGCAACCCTTACCCCAAGGTCAAGGTCACAAACTTAGCACATTCATAAACTTAACATGGGGGTAAATGTCTTATAACATCTGTTTTCTTTCATGGAACGCCTTGATATTTCATACATGCATTCCTCAGATGACCCTCTATCGTGCTGTAGCAAATCCACAACCCACCACCCAACCCTTACCCCAAGGTCAAGGTCACACACTTAGCATTTTCATAAACTTAACTTTAGGGTAAATGTTGTGTAACTTCTGTTTCTTTACAGGGAACGCTTTGATATTTCATACATGCATTCATCTGATGATCCTCTATTTTGCTACAGCAAATCAATGACCCCCCCACCCTACCCCTTTCCCCAAGATCAACATCATAAACTTAACGTTGGGAGTAAATGTCTTTTTGTAACTTCTGTTTCTTTACAGTGAACGCCTTGATATTTCATACATGCATTCATCTGTTGATACTCTATCGTGCTATAGCAAATCCATGACCCACCCCCCACCCCTTTCCCCAAGGTCAAGATCACAAACTTAGCACATTCATAAACTTAACGTTGGGGTAAATGTTTTATAACATCTGTTTCCTTTCATGGAACTCCTTGATATTTCATACATGCATTCCTCAGATAACCCTCTATCATGCTGTAGCAAATCCACAACCCACCACCCAACCCTTACCCCAAGGTGAAGGTCACAAACTTAGCATGTTCATAAACTTAACGTTGGGGTAAATGTTGTGTAACTTCTGTTTCTTTACAGGGAACGCTTTGATATTTCTTACATGCATTCATCTGATGATCCTCTATTGTGCTACAGCAAATCCATGACCTGCCCCCCCCCACCCACCTCTTTTCACAAGGTCACAAACTTAGCACATTCATACATGCATTCCTCATGTGAATAGCTATCATGCTGTAGAAAATCACCAACTTAGTGCGTTCATAAACTTAACGTTGGGTTAAATTTTGTTTTACTTCTGTTTTCAGGGAGCGCATTGATATTTCATACATGCATTCATCTTAATATGCTATATTATGCTATAGCAAACCCACGACCCACCTTGCACCACTGACCCCAATGTCAAGGTCCACCGCACGCCCCTTAACCCAAGGTCAAGTTATATAATATTCATGTTTTTTTATGCAACTGTGCCAAGTTTGAGTGAAGGCTGCCAACAGGCGAGCTTCGTTGTCTTCCGACAACTCTTGTTTGCTATTGCATGATGAAAAAGGACTTACATTTAAATATTTTGATTTAATATGTTTAATAGCCAAAAGTTTGTCGGCAGCAAAATATGGAACAGACAGTAGTATAGCCCACATATTAGTTCAATATGTTAATATTTCCGGTTAGATACACACACACATAGATACACGCATGGTATTAGAAAAGGTTGAACTCTAGATGCATGTATCACAATGCATTTTGGTTCAGAAATTAAAAAAAAAATGTAAATATTTTGGTATGAAACCTGAAACACAACTTTTGTTTACACCTTCGCCTATTTCAGTGACAGAAATGCAAACATGACGTAGCTCCAGATCAGACTGCGCGGATGCGCAGGCTGATCTGGGGCTACGTTGGTTGTGAATATCGTACGGTAGCATTTGTCAACCAGCATCCCGTATATAAGTGGAATGGTCCAGTGCTCCAGATAAGCTGCGTATTTGCTTAAATACCCAATTAAAATTGCCAAAAACCCAATTGAAATCAGAAGTAGCGAGTATCAAAAAGCAATAAAAAAAAAACAGACCACAAATATAGCATATTTTTCTTATTTTCCATGAAAACACATCTTGGTATTTCATTAGAATTGTCTCCAAGGAGACCATTCTAATGAAATACCAAGATGTGTTTTCATTTAGAAGCAAACTATTCAATAAGTGCAGTCTGCTGATGTGTAAACGGTAGTGTGATTTTATTTTACCCAATTCAAATTTTGAAATACCCAATTGCTTCAGAAATGATGGAGTAACAATACTCAATTACTAATTCCTTATCTGGAGCCTGTGGTCTTTAGATTTTCTACATGTATGTCTAGACCTGACAATGGACTGGAACAAACAAAGCTGTATGAAGACAATCCCATTTCCAATAAGGAATCAGCAAATTAGCGTACATCTCTACAGAATCAATATGAAATGATCAGATGTGTTCAGGACATCAGTCTTTGTTCTTGCATATATATGACCCTTTCACCCATATCATCCCCTGGGTTGGCTTATATTGTACGATTGAAGTGACATACAGGGCTCCAGATAAGGAATTAGTAATTGAGTATTGTCACTCCATCATTTAGTGGGTGGTAGGTAGGTGGGAGCATGCGATGGGTAATTTAACGATCGGGGTTCATCCTTACCGGAATCCCGACTGGAGACCTGGTTTGGCCCTCACATACGTCTTTGGCATTTTGTATGTGACAGTTGAATCTGGTTATACCCCTTATAAGAGTATTACTTTTAAATAGGGGAAGGGGCCATGTGACTTTGGTGCGGTATGAACCTGGCACCAGGTCAGGTTATTCTAATTTCAAGGCTGAATATGTTGTATCTCGATGTAAATATTCCGTTCTGATTTTGGGATTTTCGCCCCAATGCAGCAGGTTAAAACGGGATCGAACCTGTTTGCCCAGCCTTACATGACCTTAGCTGTTGATAGGACGTTAAACACCAATAAACAAAAGAAACAAACACTCCATCATTATTGAAACAATTGGGTATTTCAAAATTTCAATTGGCTAAAATAAGATCACTACTGTTTACTCATCAATGGCCAGCAATTATTGAAAATGAAAACATGTCTTGGCATTTCATTAGAATTGTCTCCTTGGAGACAATTCTAATGGAACATCAAGATATGTTTTCATGGAAAATAAGGAAAATATGCTTTAGTTTTGGTCTGTTTCTGGTTTTCTGCAGCATGATAAAGGTACCACAAATTTTGTATTGCTTTTTGATACGCGCTACTTTTTATTTCAATTGGGTTTTTGGCAATTTTAATTGGGTATTTAAGCAGATATGCAGCTTATCTGGAGCTCCAGAATTTAACCACATTAATAGTTCACCCTACTTTCTAAGCCAATCGCTGGACAGTATTGTGCTCTTCTTATTTCACATATTTCAACATTTAACCCAAATTAGTTGTGTATTACCAGATTAATGATTAACTGTTCGACAGGAATGGAAAATCAATACTCGGATGGAGCATTGCATTGTACACTTGGCTGAACTATAATTAAGTTATTGTTCACATATTGGATTTTTCAGGAACTAAATGCTGCGGTCGCTAGCACTCCCTCGCATTTAATTCCTTAAAAATGCAATATGTGAACACAAACTTATGCTAAAATGGTGTTGTCTTCTTTCTTCTTTAATCCATTATATTCACAATACACCTTTACAGGTATGAACTTTTTATGCCCAAGTCGCCAAATAGTGGCGTATTATGATTAGCATTACTGGTGTCCGTCCGCACGGACACAAGGACGTATTCATGTCGCAAACTTAACATTCCGATAAATGTCTTATAATTTCTGGTTCCTGAGATGAAACTTCATCATATTTCGCACATACACAAGGACATATTCATATCATAAACTTAACATTCCGATAAATGTCTTATAATTTCTGGTTCCTGAGATGAAACTTCATCATATTTCGCACATACACAAGGACATATACATGTCCCAAACACAAGTTTATAAGTTTCAATTTAGGGAACAGTTTTTTCCTAGCTTGGGCTATTTTGTCTGGGTAGTCGCGATTTACACCAAAATGTGTCCCTTTCAGGCGATACGCGTTGGACAAAATACATTCCACATCGGCACAGTCTCTAAATTCGACAATAACGGGTCTGTGTTGTACAACGGAGCCACGCCCCCTGTAGAATGGGTGGCGACCAAGCCTGTGTGCTCGCTGTATGTGACACTCGGCAGTGATATTGAGTTTATCTGACAAAAATAACAGTCTTCCCCCAGCGATTCAGGCAACCCCCGTATGATTATATTCTGCCTGCGATTTCTTGCCTCCTGGTCAATGGATCAGGGGCCGTTTCACTAAACTTCTTACAACCAAAATGTTTGTAAGTGCAAATTTAAGATGGTCTGTAAATTTCAATTTATGGATTTACAATAATTATTTACAAGAAAACAATGTTAATGTTTTGCACTTACGAACATTTTAGTCGTACAAAGTTTAGTGAAACGGCCCCCTGTATTCCAGCAATTTTATGCGACGTGTAGCATAGCGCAGATCTTCAGACATGTGTTCCGTGACCTTCTCAACGTTACTGATGCGGGAATTTGAAATATCCATACTACGCATAAACGCAAACATAGTGTCCAGCTTTTCATCATCAGACTACATAGATTTAAACTGTTCAATAGATACATTAAATTCCGAATGATCAATGTCTGTACTTGCCCCACCTGTTGAAATCCGTTTCCGTTTTTCCTTTTGTTTACATAGTCCGCCATTTTTAGCTCACCTGAGCAAAGCTCATGTGAGCTATTGTTACCGCAATGTGTTCGTCGTCCGTCATCCGTCGTCGTCCGTAAACATTTTCAAACGTCTTCTCCTCGGTAACCATTGGGCCTATAGTCACCAAACTTCATGGTCATAGTCCTTAGGTAGGGGGATTACAAAGTTGTTAAAATGACGTCATTACGTAATCCAAGATGGCCGCCGTCTAAAAATAGCACAAATTCTTCAAAAATCTTCTCAAGAACCGCCAATCGGATTTCGACAAAACATGGTAGGAATGATCGATGTACAATGCTCTTTCAAAGTTGTTAAAATGGTGACTCCGGGGTCAAAAATGGGCGTGGCCAGTGGGGTGAAATTGGGGTCAAATTTTATTTTTGACTGAATAATTGGTCATGTCATATATCAAATCGAAGGTATCAATGAGGCGATCACTATGGTGCATTTTTTGTCGAAATCGGATGGTTATGTCATCCAAGATGGCCGCCAAAATGTCAAAAGGTTGTTCTTTTATCAGAGATTTCAAAATTCTTCTTCACATAACCAAACTTAAAAGTTATGGTCTGTGGGTGAAGCCGTTTCAGATTTGTTAAAATGGAGGTCATCGCTAATTCAAGATGGCCGCCGTCTAAAAATAGCATAAATTCTTAAAAAATCTTCTTCTCATGAACCGCTGAACGGATTTCGCCAAAACTTGCTAGGAATGATTGATGTACAATGCTCTTTCAAAGTTGTTAAAATGGTGACCGCGGGGTATAAAAATGGCGTGGCCCGTGTGGTCAAGTTGGGGTCAATTTTATTTTTGACCGAATATGGTCATGTTATATATCAAATCGAGGGTATCAACGAGGCGATCACTCTGGTGCATTTATTGTCGAAATTGTATGGTTATGTTATCCAAGATGGCCACCGAAAGGTCAAAAGGTCGTTCTTTTATCAGAGATTTCAAAATTCTTCTTCACATGAACCGCTTGGCCCATGGTAGCCAAACTTAAAAGTTATGGTCCATGGGTGAAGCCTTTTCAGATTTGTTAAAATGGAGGTCATCGCTAATCCAAGATGGCCGCCGTCTAAAAATAGCATAAATTCTTAAAAAATCTTCTTCTCATGAACCTCTAGCCGGATTTCGACAAAACTTGGTAGGAATGATCGATGTACAATGCTCTTTCAAAGTTGTTAAAATGGTGACCCCGGGGTCAAAAATGGGCATGGCCCGTGGGGTCAAATTTGATTTTTGACCGAATATGGTCATGTCTATATCAAATCGAAGGTATCAAAGAGGCGATCGCTCGGGTGGTATATTTTTTGTTGAAATTGGATGGTCATGTCATCCAAGATGGCCGCCGAAAGGTCAAAGGTCGTTCAGATTGGCCAGACTTCACAGTAATGGCCAGTGGGTCAAGGCTTTTCATTTTTGTTAAAATGATAGTCATTGCAAAATCCAAGATGGCCGCCGTTGAAAAGTAGGTCAAATTCTCAAAAAATCTTCTCACGAACTGCCAGGCCGATTTCGACAAAGCTTGATATGAATGATCGATAGTTAACGATGTTGCAGATTTCTTCAAATGGTGGCCCCCCTGAGTCAAAAATGAAAAATGGGCGGGGCAGGAGGGGTCAAGTAGGGGTAAAATTTCACATTTGGCCGAATATGGTCATGTCATATATCAATTCGAAGGTATGGACGAAACGATCACTTAGGAGCATTTTTTGTCGAAATCAGATGATTACATCAGCCAAGATGGCCGCCAAAAGGTCGTTCTGTTATTAGAGATTTGAAACGTCTTCTTCATACAAACCGCTTGGCCATTGGTAGCAAGCTTCGCAGTTATGGTTCATTGGTAAAGCCTTTTCAGTTTTGTTAAAATGGCGGTCGTCGTTAATCCAAGATGGCCGCCATCTAAAAATAGCATAAATTCTTAAAAAATCTTCTCACAAACACCAGACTGATTTCGACGAAACTTGACAAGAATGATCGATGTACAATGCTTTTTCAAAGCTGTTAAAATGGTGACCTCTGGGTCAAAAATGGGCATGGCCCGGGGGGTCAAATAGGGGTCAACTTTTTTAAGGAATATGGTTATATAATACATAAAATATAAGGATTGAAATAATAAGTAGGCTGTTGTATCCTCCAAACCTCTCAAAGTTGTGTAAGATATAGAGAATAGTAGGTTAGTGCCGTGAATGGGAAAAAATATCTGGCAAGGCTCAGGAAACGGGATCTTCTCAAGTTTGTGGCATTGACATTTTGTGCCTCACGGTCATGGGCTTATTTTGATTTTTGTGACATTGAACAGGTGAACTATATAGGGCCATCATGCCCCTCGTGTTTACTTTACTCCCCCCCCCCCCCCCTTCTGCACTGTTTGAAAGTAATTTTCATATTTTTGAGAACAACAAATACCCCCTTTTTAGCTCGACTATTCAAAGAATAGTTAGAGCTTATGTTGTCACCCCGGCGTCGGCGTCACCATCACGCCTTGGTTTACGGTTTTTAGTCAAGCTTGTATATGGAATACTCCTGGCCCTACACCCACCATACTTGGACATACTTCATCTCCTAGTGATCGATGTACATCAATAACCCCTGATCTATATTTGACCTTGACCTACATTTCCTCTTGAAATACTTAGTTAATTCCCCTTGGTTAAGGTTTTTAGTCAAGCTTGTAGATGGAATACTCCTGGCCCTACACCAACCATACTTGGACAACTTCATATCCTAGTGATGTACATCAACAACCCCTGACCTATATTTGACCTTGACCTACATTTAACCTTGAATTGCTTAGTTTATTCCCCTAGGTTACGGTTTTTAGTCAACCTTGGTTAAGGTTTTAAGTCAAGCTTGTAGATGGAATACTATTGTGCATACATACACCATACTTGGATAATTTTTTCTCATAGGGATGTACATCAATAATCGCTGACCTATATTTTACCTTCACCTACATTTAACCTTGAATTACTTACTTATTTCCCCTTGGTTAAGGTTTGTACTCAAACTTGGTTTAAATGTTCATAGTCAAGCTTGTATATGGAATACTCCTGGACCTACAACAACCATACTTGTACAACTTCATTGCCTAGTGATGTACATCAATAACCCCTGACCTATATCTGACATTGACCTACATTTAACCTTAAATTACTTACTTAATTTCCCTTGGTTAGGGTTTTTAATCAACCTTGGTTAAGGTTTTTATGCAGGCCGCGGCCACCTTGTTTGTCAAGCTATGTGTACATCGACAACCCCCGTAGTCGAGCTATGCTGTTCTCCTACAGCTCTTGTTATAAATGGAATAGTCTGAAAATCATTTTGCGATGATTGGATTGGTTGCAAAATTAACATATCGCAGCCCATTCAGTTACTTAGGGGTGAAAGGGTTAAGACTCGACAACTGAGAAACCGTACTTTACTGCGTGTGCGACCAGCGAAGCCCCAGATCAGAAATGCAGTCGGATCTGGGTCTACGCTGTTCGTCATTCCGTCACTGAAATAGATAGCCTACCATCAGCAAAATCATTACTTTCTATTCCTATGGAGTGAATTCTAAACAGGATAAAGGTCTACGATCATCATGAACTCCCTTTCCCCATTCCAACGACCCAATTTAAACCAGCATAGCTCCATTTGACAGAGCAATTTAGGTCCGCACCAGTCACACAGGATATGGTTTACCGTTATCATAGTGAGTCGGCAAATACTCACATGTATAGTGGTATTGGCAAAAAGTGTAGATCCAGATGAGCCGGCTCGTCTCATCAGGTATTGCACTTTTTGCAAGTAATTTTCATATTTTTGAGAACAAAAACACCCCCTTGGCCTTTTCATAAATGAAATAGTCTGAAAATCGTTTTGTGACGATTGTATTGGCTGCAAAATTAACATATCAAAATCCAATCCAGATACTTAGGGGTGAAATGATTAAACATAGTTTTTTTGTGTATAACTTAGTACAATTGGCATTGCCTCGTTTCTTATGAAATCAGTAAACGTTTTGGATACATATAGCATTACTTCATCACTTACGGAAGATCCTCCATTTCGTATATAAAAGTTGACCTAGTTTTAAAATTGTTTACACTTGAATCTCCTTGAGATCATAATTATGTCGTTTTACATTAGTCGATTCAGTATACTACCAGCTGACAATATCAATTCACCAATATGGTGAAACCTCTCTAAACCGGACACCTGAAATAAAACACATCTCTGATATAATTTTTTATGAGTTTCTTGGTCATTTCTCTCAAGTGATAATGTCTGTTCGTGATCACACAGCACACAGAGATTTTAACCATTCAGTTAAGGATTTAACAGTCCGTTAAGCTAACATGTTTTGAACAACCGGGCCCAGATTTACAGTGAAATCTCTCTAAGCCGGACACCCTGAGGACCTCCCAGTTTAGAGTGGTTTCACTGCATATTATATCACCACATGCACTAATTACTTATCTGAAGCAAAGCAAATGTGATTATTTCACTGCAGGGCTCCAGATAAGCTGTGTATTTGCTTAAATACCCAATTAAAATTGCCAAAAACCCAATTGAAATCAGAAATAGCGAGTATCAAAAAGCAATACAAAATTTGTGGTACCTTTATCATGCTGCAGAAAACAATATACAGACCACAAATATAGCATATTTTGCTTATTTTCCATGAAAACACATCTCCAAGGAGACATACCAAGACATGTTTTCATTTCGAAGCAAACTATTCAATAATTGCTGTCTGTTGATGTGTACTGTGGTTTTATTTTACCAAATTAAAATTTTGAAATACCCAATTGTTGGAGTGACAATACTCAATTACTAATTCCTTATCTGGAGTGTTGATTTCACCGATGATATTAGTGGAGGGGGCATTTAGTGTTTGCCTTGTCCGTCCGTCCGTCTCCTACCCCTTCATCAGAAACCTGAGGTATGGGCTGTGGCTCAGGGGTAGAATACAAGACTTCAATACTGAAGGTTGTGAGCCCAAAACCTACCCTGGGGCATGAAAAATACTTTCATAGTATTTCCATCCCACTGATCTGTTGGATGAGACTTTAACTCTTTGCATGCTAGCGGTGAAAATAACATCCAACAAATTCTGAGTGTTTCTTATTTCTCTCTGTAAATATGTCTTGGAATTTCATTAGAATTGTGTCCTCTGGACGCAATTGTAATGAAATTCCAAGACATATTCATGATATTTATAACGAGAAATAAAAGAAAATATCACGAATTGTCATCTACTATTTTTTAACTATTAATAGCCCACAAATTTCCCAGCATGCAAAGAGTTGACCTTATTATTTGTTGCTGGGACTTCGTTTTCCTTGTAACTTTAAATATCAGACATAGGCGGCTCCATGCTTGGACTAATCCATTAATCAGATATGGGCTAACCTGATAAATACTGACAAACAATGTAGATCCTGATGAGCTGTAACGTGTATATTATTCTTATTCAACTTAAATAAGATTTTTGTAGAGTCCATTTACTTGTTTTGTGTATTTTGTACTCTTTTTTTGAAAATCATTGTGTACTCAACTCAATACATATGTAAAATACACCAATTATGCCAAGTCTTATCTGGAGCTCTGCTGTATTTGCTTGTTATGTAATGTAAAACAAACTTGCAAGCCATTACATAATTAGAATACTTTAATTTAAGTTATATTATTGCTTTTAGGGAGTGTGACTAAGTGACTCACTGAGTGAGGACCTGGCAGCAGATCAGGTTATTCCAATTTCAGGGCTGGATATACATTTTCTATGTAAATATTTAGTTTGGATTTTAGGACCTCCCCCCCCCCCCCAGGGATGGGTTGTGGTCTAGGGGTTAGGACACCTGACTCCTAATCCGTAGGCTGTGGGTTCAAGCCTTCGGCATCAGAAATACTTTCATAGTATTTCCATCCCATGGTCTGTCGGATGAGACTTTAAACTGTGGTGCCATCTATTTGATCTTAGCTGTTGTTGGGACGTTAAAACGTTAAACCCATTCACTTTTTCATTCCCCCCCCCCCCCCCCATCACAATGGGTGAAATATGGGATTCGACCCCGTTAATTAGGCATAAAATCACCTTAGTCGTTGACAGGCCATTGTGCTCCGTAGGCACGCAATGTTCTTTATAGGACTTAAATAAGCTTATAATTGTGTCACTATTCCGCCAGTTCTATAAATTGCAAGTGCCCGCTATACAGATATAATCATTTAGTAATATGTATTTTACTGATAGTGGTATCAGGCTATTTTCATATGCAAATGAGGCACTATATTTTTTAATTATTTATACTAATGAAATGCGTCGCCTGAAAAAATAATATTTTCAACAGATTATAAAATATGATCATTGCACATCAAAAAATAAATACAGGGACTAAATAGTCTGTTAGTATTTTAATGAAACACGGTTATCGTGTAGAAATGTACGTCAGATGTAAACTGTATAATAATGTCAATCAATACGTGGGGTAATGGTGAATTAATGTTTATTTTGCCAGAACATGTCTCGGATGATGTTTCTGATATAAAGAACAGTTTGTGCCTACTGAGTGGGCATGTAGCTTTAAATCAGTTATGTTAGGCATAGGCAATATGACATTAGACTCGTCAACTGCGAAACCGTACCTTAAGGTGTATGTGACCAGCGTAGCCCCAGATCAGACTGCGCATTTGCGCAGTCTGATCTGGGCCTACGCTGTTCGTCAGTCAGTCACTGAAAGAGTCTACCATCAGCAAAATTATTACTTTCTATTCCTACCCACTGGATTTTAAACAGGATAAAGGTCTACTATCATAGTAAAACTCATAAACTCCCTTTCCCCATACAACGACCCAATTTTAACCAGCATAGCTCCATTGGACAGAGCAATTTAGGTCTGCATCAGTCACACAGGAGATGGTCTACTGTTATCACAGTGAGTCGGCAGATACTCACATGTTCTATCAACGGGACATATGCGCGCTGTCAATTAATGACCTTCATTATTGGAACAGGCTGTTGTATGAACGGGAACAACCAACGGAGTCACGTTTACACAGAATAAGTTCAGCGAACGAAATGCATATTTCTTAAAGGAACAATAGCTGTTTATCACTTCATTTAAATGTTGTGAATAATACATCAGTACTCTGGTATTACTATTTCGCTGGTCTTGATTATGCCCCTATGTGATAGCAAGGGGGGCATATTGCGTTGCTCTTGAGGTTCTGTCCGTCTGTGTTCATTTACGTCAAAAAAGTTTGTAAGAGTTTCTCCAACATGTATTATCTTTCATATTACTCGAAGGATTGCTTCGATACTTGGACACTTGAATAGCCGGAACATTTGTTACACACTCGCGCCACCATTAACACAACCTTGACCTTTGTCACCGAAACACGTAGCCATTTTTAGCTCACCTGAGCTATTGTTACCGCAATGTGTCCGTCCGTCGTCCGTCTGTGAACATTTTCAAACGTCTTCTGCTCGGTAACCATTGGGCATATAGTCATTAAACTTCATGGTCATGGTCCTTACGTAGGGGGATTTCAAAATTGTTAAAATGACGTCATTATGTAATCCAAGATGGCCGCCGTCTAAAAATAGCACAAATTCTTCCAAAATCTTCTTCTGAAGAACCGCCTACCGGATTTCGACAAAACTTGGTAGGAATGATCGATGTACAATGCTCTTTCAAAGTTGTTAAAATGGTGACCCCGGGGTCAAAAATGGGCGTGGACCGTGGGGTCAAATTGGTGTCAAATTTTATTTTTTACCGAATATGGTCATGTCATATATCAAATCGAATGTATCAACGAGGCGATCACTCTGGTACATTTTTTGTCGAAATGGATGGTTATGTCATCCAAGATGGCCGCCGAAAGGTCAAAAGGTCGTTTTTATATTAGAGATTTCAAAATTCTTCTTCACATGAACCGCTTGGCCCATGGTAGCCAAACTTAAAAGTTATGGTCCATGGGTTAAGCCTTTTCCGATTTGTTAAAATGGAGGTCATCGCTAATCCAAGATGGCCGCAGTCTAAAAATAGCATAAATTCTTAAAAAATCTTCTTTTCATGAACCGCTAGCCGGATTTCGGCGAAACTTGATAGGAATGATCGATGTACAATGCTCTTTCAAAGTTGTTAAAATGGTGACCCTGGGGTCAAAAATGGGCGTGGCCCGTGGGGTCAAATTGGGGTCAAATTTTATTTTTGACCGAATATGGTCATGTCTATATCAAATCGAAGGTATCAAAGAGGCGATCGCTCTGGTACATTTTTTGTCGAATTTGAATGGTCATGCCATTCAAGATGGCCGCCGAAAGGTCATGCTTTTATTAGAGATTTCAAAAATGTTCTTCACACGAACCGCTTGGCCTATGGTGGCCAAACTTCACAGTTATGGTTCATGGGTGAAGCCTTTTCAGATTTGTTAAAATGGAGGTCGTCGCTAATCAAAGATGGCCGCCGTCTAAAAATAGCACAAATTCTTAAAAAATCTCATGAACCGCCAGCCGGATTTTGACGAAACTTGGTAGGAATGATCAATGCTCTTTCACAGGTGTTAAAATGGTGACCCCGGTGTCAAAAGTGGACCGAATATGCTCATGTCATATATCAAATTGAAGGTATCGATGAGGCGATTGATCTGGTGCAATATTTGTCGGAATCGGATGATTATGTCATCCAAGATGGCAGACAAAAGGTCATCCTTTTATGAGAGATTTTAAACATCGTCGTCTCATGAACCGATTGGCCAATAGTCAGCAAACTCTACCTGTATGGTCCTTAGGTGAAGCCTTTCCAAAGTTGTTGAAATTAAGTTGGCCTGAAATCCAACATGGCCGCCATCTAAAAATAGCACAAATTCTTAAAAAATATTTTTCTCTTGAACCGCCAGCAGGATTTCGACGAAACTTGGTAAGAATGATCGATGTACAATGCTCTTTCAAAGTTGTTAAAATGGTGACCCTAGAGTCAAAAATGGGCGTGGCCCGTAGGGTCAAATTTGTGTTCATGGAGTCGGGTGAGCGAATTAGGGCCATCATGGCCCTCTTGTTTACAGTAAATTATGGCAAGGGGGCATATCTATGTTTTACAAACATAATGTCTAGTTTGGATGAGACTTGAAACAGAGGCCCCTATCTCTATACGACTATAATTGCAGCACAAAAATATTTACACAATTCGTTAACATTTGATTGGCCCGTAGCAAGTCTCTGTCCAAAATTTATATCCCAGTAAATTCGGACGCCGAACTACTTTCGTAACCGTGAGGTGCAGTTAAAATAATTCTTAAGAAAATGGAAAATAAACACATTTTCTTGATGAATGTATTTCAAATGCTGGAATTTAAAGGAATGATCGAATGGCCTTTTTGTGGAATTTATCGGGGATATAAACTTGGAAAAGTCGCGGGAATATTGGACGAGGCCTTCCGGCCTTCGTCCAGTATTCTCGCAACTTTTCCAAGTTTATACCCCGATAAATTCCACAAAAAGGCCATTCATTCCTATATTAGCTTTTGCTGGGACTTTCACCATTATCGTGCTGAATGGTTGTCACATGGGTATTCTAATTCTATGCCCAATCCTGATGTCAAGGTCAAATTTACTTTTGCATTTAGGTTAAAGTTTTTAAGATCACTACATCTCTGAAACCGCTTCGCCAATTCACTCGCAGCTTCACAATTGTGTGTTTATCATCATCCATATTTTCATTCCATGCCCAACCTGTGCGGCCCCTGTGCCCAAGGTCAAGGCCACTGAGAACTTATGTTCACCTTGTTTGTAAGGCAAGAATGTTAATTTTTTACCTTTTTATTTTTTTTATTATCAAGGCTGCCAGCGAGGGGATTAGCTTAGTGACAATTATTCCCTTGTTTAAATGGTCTGAAATGGTGACAGAATTAGTATACACACTCACAATGCTGGTGACAGTTACTGCTGTTTGTAACACCTTCAACTTTTTCACCCATTTATCCTGTTACATCATTATATACAGCTTTATCAACAACAAAACTCGAAGCAATTAGTCAAAATTATGAAAATTTATGGACTCACACAGAGATGAGCTGTTTGTGCCTGACATGCCCCATGTAAATCTTTATATCTCAATTGTTGTAAAATGATGCAAGATTATCCAACTGGATAATGAACTCAGCTGCTGTATATATTTGAGAGAGTAACATATTTAGTGGGTGGTTGTCGGGCGTAAATTAACAGCGTAAATTAACGGTAGGGGTAAAAAATCCTCCTTAAAGGAATCTTGATTTTCCTAGTTTGGCCCTTAGGTACGTTTTTATCTTTTTGGCTCTTTTGTTCAAGATCGTCCAGTAGCCTATTTCATCAACATTGCAAAGTACATTTTGTATACTTTCCTAGCAAAGTATACATCGAGGGAGCAATCATTGATTTTTCCGAAATGCATTATTTCATGCAGAACTAACGATTGCATATAGTTGATGATTAAAACTATGCAAAATTATTATACTGAATTTATTACATTATCACAGCCAAAATTGGCTGTGATAATGTAATAAATTCAGTATAATAAAAATGTATTCTAAAATTGAAAATTTCTCCCTCAAAGTATACTTTGCATAAATTAACGGTAGGGGTTCCTCTTTATAGGAATCTTGATTTTCCTAGTTTGGCCCTTAGGTACGTTTTTATCTTTTTGGCTCTTTTGTTACCTGGGAGTTGAATTGGGTTATTGCCCATTATAAAAGTAGTAAGATTATTACTGATCCTTCTGCTTTTGGGAGGGGCCAAGTGATTCTGGTGTGGCGAGGACCTGGCATCAGATCAGGATTATTCTGATTTCAGGGCTGAATATATAGTTTTGTTATTGTAAACATTCAGTTCTGATTTTGGGATTTTCCCCCCATTTGTATATGCACTTGAACCCATTGACCCGGCCTTAAATGACCTTAGCTGTTGATAGGCCGTTAAACCTCAACAAACAAACAAACATATTTCATGCCGAGGATACTATACTTTGTGAAAAATCATGAATATTTTCTCTACATGTACTTTGAAGTATATGTCGCGACCACCATTTGAAATGAGACGGTTGAAATGAGTGGTCACAACATATACTGTCATTGAGAAATAATAAAAAATAAAAATAAAATATTTATAATATTTCGGCCCTGTACAGGTGTACTAGCTGAAATGTAATGGGTCAACCCATTTCAGTCTAAGGATATGATTATTTTTTTTGGAAAAAATCTCATTTCTCGATAAAGGTATATGTTGTTACCACTCGTTTGAACCATCTCGTCGAGACGGTTCAAATGGTTGTCGCAACATATACTTCAAAGCACATGTAAAGAAAATATTTGTGATACTACTATAATTGTACCCCGTCTGTAATGGGCTAAACTACATATGTGGTTGTGACTGGAGAAATGGGGCTTATGGGATTTGTGACCAGTGTAGCTCCTGATCAAATAGCATATTCATGTAGCCTGGTAATGATCTAAATTGCTCGTTATAGAAGCATGATCAATGTGTGTTTCTCTGATGGAATGGCGAACAGTGCAGATCCTGATCAGACTGTGCGGAGGCACAGTCTGATGTGGATCTACACTGGTCACAAAACCCATATGCCCAATTTCTGCAGTCACAGCCACATTTAATTATGTGTATTTATTTAGAAAACATACAGTATTTGTTCGCAGTTGTTAACCAATCCGTTAAGTTTCAGTTATTGGAAAAAAACCACCAACATAATGGCAGTCATTGTGTCTTTAAGCATATGTGACAGTATTTGTGAGCTCGATTTTGTGGGTCGTATTCGTTTATGATTTGATTACTGGTGTCCTAGTTCACGTTCAGTGCTGGGTATATTCATATTGGGATTTATGGTAGTGAGACTTACACGTGGTATTGGCAGGAGGTGAATTATTGCATATTTTGTTGTATAAAATGGACGTTCGGTTCAATAATGCATATAACAAGGTGTGACAACACATTGTACTAAAATCATAATACGCTATCGTAAGTCAGATCAGTACAGAAAGTGTTTTTGGCGATACTAAGTTTCAAAGGATGTTGCTGTGCTTATGAAATAAATATAACCTATCTACCATTTGTGTTGGTTCAATGGGATTAACTTCTCGTAAGGAACTCGATATATTTCCTCTTGTGTAATCAATAAACTTGTTTAAAAAAATAAAATTAAATCATCACTTGGGTAAGATCTATGCGTGACTAGTTGGATGTTGCGATGTGTTCCTAAAAATCGGCGAGTTGCTTCCATATGCATAGGTTGTAGGGGCCTATTGTATTTCGTCGACCTTATGCTTTTAAGGAATGTGGGATTAAATGACTATTAAACGCCCCACGTTGTCATTTTGCAATTCCCCGGGAGCGTTTAATAGAATAAATACGGTATGCAAGACCATGTATAGTTAAAACATCTCTATGTTTTGTTTTTGTTATTATCTTTATAATTTCAGGATATTCCACATGTGTATGAGCCGCCACTAAGGTCACGGTCACCTTGGTTCAAGTCGCTATAGCAGGTTAAAGGAGGAGTTCCAACTGGCTGGGGACAGGGTAAGTCAAGTAAGGGTTTGTTATTCCCTCGCCAATAGCAAGGTGTATCATTCTTGAAGTTTCAGTACTTGTTGTTGTTGTTGAGTTAGAACACCTGACTTCCAATCTGGAGGTTGTGGGTTCAAACAGCGGCATCAAAAACACTTCCATAGTATTTCCATCCCGTTGGTCTGTCGGAATAGACTTTAAACAGTGGTCCTGTCTCTATATGTCATTAGCTGTTGCTGGGACGTTAAGCCCATTCACTTTCGCCAATAGGCAAGAGGGGATATAGCGTTAGTCCATATACGTGCTTACACGAAATGTGCGAATTGTCTTATGGCCGAAGTTGTCGAGTCCGATGTGTAAATTCTTTAACTTTACATACATGTACTGATAATTCCTGCACAAACATATTTACACAATTCCCTAACATTTGTTCGGCCCGTAGCAAGTCTCTGTCCAAAATTTATATCCAATTAGCTCCCACGCCGAACTACTTTCCGTAACCGTGAGACGCAGTTAAAATAATTCTGAAGAAAACGGAAAATAACACATTTTCTTGATGAATTTATTTCAAATGCTGGAATTATAAGGATATGAACTTGGAAAAGTCGCGGGAATACTGGACGAGGCCTTCCGGCCTTCGTCCAGTATTCCCGCGACTTTTCCAAGTTTATAGGCCGATAAATTCCACAAAAAGGCCATTCATTCCTATAGTACATTTCATTGGAACTTCAGCCGAAAAGTTATAACAACTTTCATTTTTGTCTCGCCCGGTTGCGGACAGTGCGATATAGTCGGCACATTGGTGTACATACGTACATGTACCTAAATCTTTTTTTTGGTTAGCAAGTTTTTCGGTATACTATCAAAGCCTCGGCGGGCGCGACAAATGCGTTAAACATTTTTTTTGTTTATTATTATTATTATTATTATCAAGGCTGCCAGCGAGGGGATTAGCCTCTTAACCCTTTCAACACCACAGACCTCTATAGAGACAATGTTTGCAAACAGTGTAGATCCAGATGAGCCGGCTCGTAACGAGCCGTCTCATCAGGATCTCCACTGTTTGTTAATAATTTTAAACGTCGTACAGATTACCCTTTTAGAAGAATGGGATAATTTGAATGAACAAAATTAATGAAATAGCGTGAAACATTGGCGTGGAACATCCTATTAAGTTACTTGGTGTTGAAAGGGTTAATAACGATGCCCTTGCTAGAAGTATAGTAGTGTCTGTTTTTGCTTTTCATGGTACTTTCTCACTATCTGCTGGTTTCTAAACATATTTAACCCTTAGACCGCTACACACAACAATTTTCGTCTGCTGTTGCTTTTATATCTTGCCTTATTTCTCAATAAAAAACATCGTTTTATAGCACTTCAGAATAATTTCCAATGGAAATTATTCTAAAGTGCTGAAGCATGTTTTTGATGATACAAATGGAAAATAAACAGCAGACGACAAAAAATTAAGATAGCGGTGTAAGGGTTACGAGAATTGTAACAATCTTACCATCCCAGTGCCACGCGTTATTCACCTGCGAACAGATAGGCATTCATGGTTTTCTAAATGTCGACAACATCAGTTAAAGGTTTCTTTTCAAATGTCATTGGGTACATACTGTTTGTACATTCAGACCATAGAATTAACATTTTGATCATTCTGTCCTTCAGTAGTGTCAATGAACTATCCATTTTATGTCTGAATATCATGATATTTGCACTGTTCACCCTTACAATGCGGGAAAACAAAAATTGTCGTCTGCTGTTGTTTTATATTTTGCCTTCATTCTCAATAAAAACATGGTTTGACAGCACTTCAGAAACATAGAAAATTAATCGGCTGATGATAAAAATTAGTTCAGCCTTGTAACGGTCTATTAATCTATTATGTAAATTGTATTAAGTCTGTAATGGTTAATATATTTGAATACCGTACGGGGCTATACAATCCGTGGGGATCAAAACATGGAAAGTAGGATAATATGTTATTTTCACATATAAAAGTCATTTCAAACAATGATTTAAATGGCTTTTGTATGTGAAAATAACATATGTAGACTGAAAATATGCCAGGGCCCGGTTGTTCAAAACACCAGTTAGCTTAACGGACTGTTAAATCCTTAACTGAATGGTTAAAATCTCTGTTAAAACAGAGATTTTAACCATTCAGTTAAGGATTTAACAGTCCGTTAAGCTAACGGATGTTTTGAACAACCGGGCCCTGGCTACTACTATTTAATAGAATAAATATGGTATGCTTGTTTTCCTCGGCTGAATGGGTGGGAGAGTACATCGTCCATTGTCATAAACAGGTGAGGTAATTTGACAATGCATTTCAACTAGTGTACCATCAGGAAGCAGAAGTTGCGAAACAAAACACTATTTTATTTTCAAATCGATAATACTACAGGGCTCCAGATAAGGAATTAGTATTGGGGTATTTTCACTCCATCATTTCCGAAGCAATTGGGTATTTCAAAATTTTAATTGGGTAAAATAAAGTCACACTGCTGTTTACACATCAGCAGACAGCAGTTATTGAATAGTTTGCTTCGAAATAAAAACATGTGTTGGTCTCAAGGAGACAATTCTAATGAAATACCGAGATGTGCACATGTTTTCTTAGAAAATAAGAAAAATATGCTATATTTGTGGTCTGTTTATTGTTTTCTGCAGCACGATAAAGGTATCACAAAATGTTTAATTGCTTTTTGATACTCGCTACTTCTGATTTCAATTGGGTTTTTGGCAATTTTAAGCAAATACGCAGCTTATCTGGAGCCCTGATACTATGCGACTTATAGAACGAGTTCACCATTCTAGAAACTAGTTGTACAGTGCATTGGGACCTCTCTACAACAGCCAGTCATGGGAAGGCGCACAACTGGCTGTTGTAGAGAGGTGGCTGTTGTAGGAACTGTTAATGCTGAATTAAATATTGTCGTCTGCTGTATATTTATTTTCATCGATAATTCTTATCAAATATATATGCTTTGACAGCATTTTAGAATCATTTCCAATGGAAATGATTCTAAATTGCTGTCAAAACATGTTTTTCTTGAGACAGAAGGCAAAAGCAACAGCAGACGACAATTTTCGTGCTCAGCTCTCTAAGAGTTGGATATAGAGGAAATCATCCAATTGGGATATAAAATAGCGGCCGTTACAGAGAGGGTGTTGTTGTAGAGAGGTGGCCGTTCGGGGAGGTTCGACTGTATTAGTTAATTAGTAACAATTAATTGCAGAAAAAACTATTGTCACAATGCAAGTTATTTTTCTGTACTGTATAAATGAGTTTCTACCAAACTTAGATTTTACTACTGGTTCAGTAAACAATACAAATCCAGGCTCAGGGATTCCGCTGGCGATCCCACTTTCGCAATTGGCGATAAAAATAAAGAATTGGCATAAAAAATTACAATTTTCGAAAAATATTTATTTATTTATTTTTTTTATATATTTTTTTCGAAAATTGTAATTTTTTATCGAAGTGGCGTTTTTTTTTATTTTCCCCAGCGGAATCCTTGCAGGCTCCAGATAAGGAATTAGTAATTGAGTATTTTCACTCCATTGTTTCTGAAGCAATTGGGTATTTCAAAATTTTAATTGGGTTAATCAAATCACACTACTGTTTGGGGTTAGACAACAGACAGCAATTATTGAATAGTTTGCTTCGAAATGAAAACATGTCTTGGTATTTCATTAGAATTGTCTCCAATGAAATACCAATATGTGTTTTCATGGAAAATAAGAAAGATATGCTATATTTGTGGTCTGTTTATTGTTTTCAGCAGCATGATAAAGGTACCACAAAATTGTTACTGCTTTTTGATACTCGCTACTTCTGACAGAGGGGATTATGATACCCCTGTTAAAATCACAGGGGATTATGTTAGCCCCTGCAATACGACAGAGGGATTATGATAGCCCCTGTCATGTTTCAGCAGAGGGGATTATGAACGGAGGGCATTTTAAGTGTCCCCCACTAGATACATGTAGCACCAGAGGGCCGTTTCACTAAACTTTGTACGACTAAAATGTTTGTCAGTGCAAAATTATGATAATTATTGGATTTACATTTATTGAGCATAGGCTGCATATGCAGCCTATGCTCAATAAATGTAAATCCATAAATTGAAATTTACAGACGATCTTAAATTTGCACTTACGAACATTTTAGTCGTAAGAAGTTTAGTGAAACGGGCCCCTGGCAGAGCTGCCAACTGTTCTGATTTTTCCGTATTTGTTCCGGAAAATACGTTAGAAATACGGAAGTACGGACAACAATTAAAAAGTACGATTTTTAAAAAAATCAGCGCGGGAATATCTGGAAATAATAATTTCGTTTCACAATTCTGCCAATAAATCCTATGTTTTTATTTACCCGTAATCATACTCGCCTAGGCGCTTACCATTTTGATTCTTGTTGTGTAGTGATAGTAGTTTCAAGCATTCAGTGATATTGATTTATTCATCACGTACATTCATAAAATGTCTGCTCCAAAGCGCGCAGCCAACGAATTTGGGTCTTTTTTATCGAAAGAAGTTAAGAGAACACAGATGTTTATCACTTATTTAAACATTGATAGACATGGCCCAATTTAGTCCTGTCAAAGCGCGGTGATGAATTTGCATCTTGCAAGCAGTGTAATTGTGATGTTTCGGTTGGTCATGGTGGCCGAGACAAGGCTGTAAAATTTACTTTATGCATATAAGTGAGTACTGATTTGTGTTCCGGAAAACATATGTGGTGTTCCGGAAAATAGCCCCTTTTTCTCTCCATGTTCCTCATGTGACAGACATGGGGTTGGCAGCTCTGCCCTGGTTACTTATTCTCTATTTACAGCACAGCTGGATAGCTGTATAGTTATTACTAGTCAATTATGAATATCACACCTGAGAGTATATCGCATGTAGGTGTGATATCCTGTCCATATGTGCCATTTTCTCTTGAAAAACAACCTCACATGCCCATGGTTTTGTAATGTAATTAATGTACCTGGATTAATAACAGTTGTGCATGCATTCAGAGCATGATTTTACGTAATATGAAACATTTTTTTGATGAAACAGTATACAGTTATTTCATGGTAATTCGGGGAACAGTTAAAACTATTGCCCCGAGGTGCTGTGGACGACCTGATGTTTTGACTATTGACCAGGTACACGGAACTATTGCCCAGGCACGTCAAAATCCAAGTAATTAGTCAAAACTATTTAATATCAACTTATATAGGAGTTCGGGCTCCGGATAAGGAATTAGTAATTGAGTATTGTCATTCCATCATTTCTGAAACAATTGGGTATTTCAAAATTTTAATCGAGTCAAATAAAATCACACTGCTGTTTACACATCAGCAGACAGCAATTATTGAATAGTTTGCTTCTAAAGGAAAACATGTCTGAAGAAAACATGCTATATTTGTGGTTGGTTTATTGTTTTCTGCAGCATGATAAATTTAGGTACCACAATTTTTTATTGCTTTTTGATACTCACCATTACGCAAACACGTCTTATTTGGAATTAATAAATCACTGAACTACTTTCGGCAAGGGAGATAATCAATATCACGCAAACTATTTTCATACGAGCCAAGCGGATTGTTCTGTTTATGATTAGGATATATAGTTTTAAGCTATCTCCTGTGATATATAATGATACATTACTTTGTTATGTTATGGGTACTAATACATGTTGTTTCAATAGCGTATCTCTGTAACGGTATTGTTGTAGATGGAGTTGCAAATAATTTAATAATTATTACGTTCAAATGGTGGCGTAATACTGATATCACTTCTGTATAACTGTGATTGTCATAAATGGCGCAACAGTCGTGAGGTTCAGGTCGCCGACTTCAATGATTTAATTACCGATTCCCGAAAGAGTCGGGGGTTCAAACCTCGACGTGGTATAAAAAAAATTTCTCCATATATATTATTTTTGTGATTTTAATATTTTATAATATTTTCACAATTTTATGATTTTAATAAAAATACCTATAAATTGATAGAAACTTACCAACAATTAAAGTGTCTGTCTTTAAGTAATATATACACAGACAGTTTGTTACTGATGTTTTAAGTTTAAGTAATATATACACAGACAGTTTGTTACTGTTTTTTTTAAGTTTGAGGTACTGTCTATACTGTCTATACCATATAATGTTTTACTGTCCCAAAATCTTTTTTTTTTGGCTGTCACAATTAATTAATTTTCGGACAGCAAACATTTTTTTATGAATTTGAAATAATTATTGTCCTCCATCTGCTCACAACACTGGCCGCAAACACAGTAGCCATCGGCGTCTATTTATTAAATTATTATTTTGTATTTTATTTGAATTCCGCGTGAACGCTGCATTTTGTGTCAACACCATTTACAGAAAATATTGGTGATTTTCTAAACGAATATCGGAGAAATGCGGCTATATATTTTGTCAATTTTCAACACCATTTACGGAAAACAATTACTGATTTTTTAAAACAATATCGGCACAACTAAATACGGTGATAGAATTTTTGTCAACTTTTCAACACCATTTACGGAAAATATTACTGATTTTCTAAAAACAATATCGGCGAAGGTGTACTGAACTACTCTTTATTTTAAATAACCAGCCGTCTAATAGATCTGTGTATACTCGAGAGTATATCGTTAATTGTCATGTTGTCTCCGACAGTGAGGTGTTGCGGCACACATCAAAACGACACGTCAATTTCAAAACATTGCCTAAGGGTCACAGCTGTGTGGTATCATCAGATCAACATCTCGTCACACACAACTACGCATTATCGATTTTTTCCCCACACAAAGCGACGTGTATTTACAAATAGATCTGTGTAATGTGTCGGGTGTAGCCAAAGACCATACATAAATTCGTAATTAGTCACAGATGTAGCCTTAAAATATAATCGATTTCCTTAAATTACGTCCGCATGTTGACAGATATTTCAGAGCAGACGTCATCGTAATTTGCCGTTATTTATTTCCAAAATTAACCATATATTCTGTAAATGGCGTTGAAAGTTGACAATAAATTAAGACCAGATCAGTACGTTAAATCGCTATCGACGACAACTGACGATCCGATGAGAGAGTAATACCGTTTAAGCGTATCCAATGTTAAATATACATCGTTATTTTTTTATGACTTTCGTAGTTTTTACCGAGAAATTCAAACCGTTTCCAATTATTGGGGAACATAATATCATGATTAGCACATCGTTTCACTAAGCGGGGGCTACTCAGGAAATGGGATCACACGGTCTATTGTTTACACTGGATTAATGGCGGCCTCCATGAGGTCTCGGGTAAATCTTATTTTTCAATAATACGACTGTGGTTTCTTCCTTTTAGTGATAACCATGTTCCAGCCGTTAACACTTATTTAGCAACATTACTTAATATGTAGTTAGTCTGAACATTCTGCAGAGAAATTTATCTGAATTGGACGGAATCGAGCGTTGTTTAAACTTAGTCCGGTTCATATGCACAGGTCAAAATATGAACTGAAAATGGCGCTTTGTGTGACAGAAATCCGTACGCGGACGAATAAAAAAAATATTTTGTTATAAATGTCACATACAGCGAAACAGCGGTAGCATCTACTGTTTTAATAATATGCATACATATTGTAATTAATGTTTAATAGTGATATACTTATGAATAATATACGATACTATGGTTTATACTCCAGCACTATGTTTTTAGGCTGTGTGATTTGCCTCAATATAAACTGGATTAATTAATACTTATATTCATGCGCTTCATGACAACATCATTACATTTAAAATATACAAATATTACTTAAAGGGGTACCGATATGATACATTTTAATAATATAAATATTGAAAATACACATTACAATCGCTTACAACATAAGTTATTGATTGAAAATAGTCAATGCATCGTGACCTATTTGACCGCATTACCTATTGCGCGGCAACCTCACCAAACCCGCTGTTTACATAGGTAACCGGGGATTTGGTGAGGTAGGTTCGCTAATACAATGTTTGCGTAATGCTACTTCTGATTTAAATTGGGATTTTGGCAATTTTAATTGGGTATTTAAGCAAATACACAGCTTATCTGGAGCACTGGGGAGTTGAGTAATAATTCCAATTATGTTTACAACATATACAACAAATGTGACTGGAGAAATGGGTCTTATGGGATTTGTGACCAATGTAGATCCCGATCAAATAGCACACTCCTGTATGTAGCCTGAAAACTATCTATATTGCTCGTTAGAAGCATGACGGGTGTTTCATTGATGAACAGGCGAACAGTGCAGATCCTGATCAGACTGTACATTTGCACAGGCTGATCAGTCAGATCTGGATCTACACTGGTCAGAAAACCCATAAGTCCCATTTCTCCAGTCACAGCCACAAATAAGAAAAAATAGTTTGAATTTTTGTTTAAGAAAAATGTTGTATCCACAGATATCAGTGCGTTAATGTGGTAATTGTTAATTAAATAATGTTTGTTTGATGAATTGATTAATTGTTGATTATTTCAATGTTTGGTTAATGGCGTTTAATGGCAGTTACAGTAATTTTATGCTAGGTCAATGGGGTCGAAACACATAAACTGAATATTTACAAACAATATATACAACCCTGAAATTAGAAAACACTGATCTAGTACCCTGTCATTGCCTCACCAGTGTCACTTTGACCCACCTGCTAAAAGTAATAAGATTAGCACTAATCTTAAATATATATATATATATGTATTACATATTTAAAGGTACATGCCCACTAAGTAGGCACAAAATGTTCTTTATATCAAAGACATCATCTGGGATATGTTCTGACAAAATAAACATTCATTCACCATTACCCCACGTATTGATTGGCATTATTATACATGTTATATCATTCTTAAATTTCCATACTGATATCAGGGGCGATAACCGGGTTTCCTTAAAATATTAACAAATATTGTTTATATGTATTTATTTTTTGATGTGCAATGATCATACTTTATAATCTGTTGAAAATATTATTTTTTCAGGTGATGCATTTAATTAGTATAAATAATAAAAACATATCATGCCTCATTTGCATACGAAAATAGCCTGATACCACTGCACATCACTATCAGTAAAATAATCATTTCTAAATGATTATATCTGTATAGCGGGCACTCGTAATTGTTAGAACTGGTGGAATAGTGACACAATACACACTTATTTAATTCCTATATTAAAGAACATTTTGTACCTACTGAGTGGGCATGTACCTTTAATAACTTTCAGACGTGTAAAGGTGTATTATTTGTTTGTTTATTGGGGTTTAACGGCCTATCAACAGCTAAGGTCATTTAACCCTTTCCCTGTTTTGCCATATTTCGACTCATCCATTTCCAAAACATCTGAATAAAAGAATCAAATGCTGGGTCAAATGATGGTTAAATTATCTGATAGAGTAGAAAACATTGTGGGAAAAGGAGAAATTGCTTGTTACAAGCAATTTCTCCTTTTCCCACAATGTTTTCAAAAGACATCTTCTGCAGAGGCGTGAAAAGTCAGGGAAAGGGTTAAGCATTATAATGGCACAAAACTTGATAGTTGAAATCATTATGTGAAAATAAAATATGTTCACAAAAAAATAATATGAGAAGGGGTTTATGGGCGGGGATTATGATTAGAATATATGCAGTTTGATTGATGTGGGTGTTATATTTTACTGAAAAAAAAATAACATGAAAAGAGGGTGGTGGGGTGGGCTTCCGGTTGTGTTGTGCTTGAAGGGTGTGGAAGTTATTGTTGTGCCTGTGTTGGTGGTTAATCAGAAAATCTACACTCCTGTCGACCACAGGGAGTGCTGCTAAGTAACTGGAAAGGACTTTGATATGTTAATTTTGTAACCTATCCAACCCTCACAAAATGATTTTCAGACTAGTCCATTTATGAAAAGGGGGTGTTTTGCTCTCAAACATATGAAAGTTACTTGTAAAAAGGTGCCGATCCTGATGAGACGGCTCGTCACGAGCCGGCTCATCTGGATCTACACTTTTTGCCAATACCACTATACAGGCCTGTGGTGTTGAAAGGGTTAATAAACTTGTACCTCAATATCTGGGGATATTATATAGAGTTTATTCAACTACCATTTTGGAATACTGGATTTATTTCCCCGAGACATCTGGAAATCTGATAAAGAAAGGCATTGCTGAGTATAAAAGGTGATTGTTTGGGTTGCCAGAGAGCTCTTGGGAATATTACATTATAGAATCAACATGTGTCTTGACTTTTAATCTTTTGATCAAATTGAGCTGTATTCCCAAATTCAAAAGTAACAGTTTAGAAATTAAATAATATATAAATAACCAGTGCTCCAGATAAGCTGCGTATTTTCGTAAATACCAAATTAAAATTGCCAAAAACCCAATAGAAATCATAAGTAGTGAGTATCAAAAAGCAATGAAAAATTTGTGGTATTATGCTACAGAAAACAATAAACAGACCACAAATATAGCGTATTTTCTTATTTTTCCATGAAAACACATCTTGGTATTTCATTAGAATTGTCTCCAAGGAGACAATTCTAATGAAATACCAAGATGTGTTTTCATTTAGAAGCAAACTATTCAATGAATGCAGTCTGCTGATGCGTAAACAGTTGTGTGATTCTATTTTACCCAATTAAAATTTTGAAATACCCAATTGCTTCAGAAATGATGGAGTGACACTGCTCAATTACAAATTCCTTATCTGGAGCCCTGAATAACACTCACTATAACAAACAGGACATTATAATTACATATACCGGTAGTCACCACCCTGTCTCTCAGTCTAACCAAGATTTGTGTTAAAGTATCTGGGGCCCGTTTCACTAAACTTTGTACGACTAAAATGTTCGTAAGTGCAAATTTAACCCTTTCCCTGATAGAGACGACTTTTCATGTCTCTGCAGAAGATGTCTTTTGAAAACATTGTGGGAAAAGGAGAAATTGCTTGTAATAAGCAATTTCTCCTTTTCCCACAATGTTTTCTACTCTATCAGATAATTTAACCATCATTAATTTGACCCAGCATTTGATTCTTTTATACAGATATGTTTTGGATTTGGATGAGTCGAAATATCGCAAAACAGGGAAAGGGTTAAGATTGTCTGGAAATTTCTATTGATGGATTTACATTTATTGAGCATAGACTGCCTATGCAGCCTATGCTCAATAAATGTAAATCCAATAATTGTTTACAAGAAAACAGTGTTAATGTGAAATTTACAGGCTATCATAAGTTTGCACTTACAAATATTTTAGTTGTAAGAAGTTTAGTGAAACGCGCCCCTGGTGCTACATGTATCTAGTGGGGAGGGACACTCAGAATGCCCTCCGTTCATAATCCCCTCTGTCGTGTTGCAGGGGCTATCATAATCCCCTCTGTGATTTTAACAATCCCCTCTGTCAGATGTAGCGAGTATCAAAAAGCAATAACTATTTTGTGCAATGTAAATCCAATAATTATTTACAAGAAAACATTGTTGATGTGTAATTTTAATTCTGCACTTACAAACATTTTAGTCATACAAAGTTTAGTGAAACGGCCCTCAGGTACTAAAGCTATCACCGTAATGGGTTTGAAACTTCATACACTTATTTGTTATAATCCATGTTTTCATTCTATAGCCCTACAATTATTCCTAATCCTATTACTTTTAGGGGAATTAAGGCCCTTTAGTGACTTTGGTGTTGTATGGACCTGGCACCAGGTCAGGTTATTCTAATTTCAGGGCTGAATATATATTTAATTTGATGTTAATATTCTGTTCTGATTTTGGGATTTTCTGGTCATATACTGTATTTTCTTTACTCTTTTGCAGAACAAAACATTTTAATATTTGTGTTGTGCCGATATCTGGTTACTATGGATACAGAAATATGCACAATTACTAGATGTACATTGCTGTAAAATTTCATGATTCTGTAATAAACAAACAATAGCAAAAGTCCAGGGCTCCAGATAAGGAATTAGTAATTGAGTATTGTCACTCTATCATTTCTGAAGCAATTGGGTGTTTCAAAATTTTAATTGGGTAAAATAAAATCACACTACTGTTTACACATCAACAGATAGCAATTATTGAATAGTTTGCTTCGAAATGAAAACATGTCTTGGCATTTCATTAGAATTGTCTCCTTGGAGACAATTCTAATGAAATACCAAGATGTGTTTTGATGGAAAATAAGAAAAATATGCTATATTTGTGGTCTGTTTATTGTTTTCTGAAGCATGATAATGGTACCACAAATTTTGTATTGCTTTTTGATACATTCTACTTATGATTTCAATCGCCACTTCAAAAAAAAAATTGGAAATATAAACCAATAGGATAAACAATTGGAGATAAAAAATTACAATTTTCTAAAAAAAAAGAATCCCTGATTCATCCTCCCGATGGCCCCCAGGTTTGTGTTTTGTCATGAGAGTTGAATCCGGTTATACCAATTGTATGAGTAGTAAGTTTAGTACTATTCTTATTACTTATAGGGAATGGTGCTCGATGACACTCCAGAGTAATAAACTTTTTACAGTTGAACGATTTTTAAAGGTACATGTCAGTAGGCACAAACAGTTCTTTATATCAGAGACATTATCTGAGACATTTTCTGACAACATAAACATTCATTCACCATTACCCCACATATTGATTGGCATTATTATGCATTTTATATCAGATGTAAATTTATACACTGATATCAGGGGCAATAACCGTGTTTCCTTAACATGTTAACAGACATTACTATGTATTCTCTGTATTTATTTTTTGATGTGCGATGATCATTCTTTATAATTTGTCAAAAATATTATTTTTTCAGGTGACGCATTTAATTAGTATAAATATTCTCTGTATTTATTTTTTGATGTGCGATGATCATTCTTTATAATCTGTCAAAAATATTATTTTTTCAGGTGACGCATTTAATTAGTATAAATAGTCAAAAAATATTATGCCTCATTTGCATATGAAAATAAATATAACTAAATTATTATATCTGTATAGCGGGCTCTTGTAATTTTTAGAACTGGTGGAATAGTGACACACTTATTTAATTCCTATAAAGAACATTTTCTGCCTACTGAGTGGGCCACAGGTTGAAGTAACGGACCGAGGTCTATAAATACATTAAATATGCCTAAAAGCATCAATAAATGAAGAAAAATTTTTTTTTTTCTTCATTTATTGGATGGGGTAAAAAAATTATTTTTTTTCTTCATTTATTGATGCTTTTAGGCATATTTAATGTATTTATAGACCTCGGTCCGTTACTTCAACCTGTGGAGTGGGCAAGTACCTTTAATGAACCACAATTTAAACCCGCTACATGTATTCTAATGGTTCTGCCTAAGGCCTTGGATAGGCCTGAGGCCAAAATGATGGAATAATGGGATTGTACAGACCTTAGGCAAGGTGCATGATCACGTGGTTACAAGAACAACAAGTCGCCCACTCCAAAGTAAGTATTATTTGATATTTTCCTTAATATGCAACGGATTTTGATGAAATATGGCGCAGCAAACGTGTCTTCGTGAGCTGCATTTGGTGGTCTAGGGAGTTCGGCACAGACTTATGTCGTTTTTGCGAAAAATCGATTCTTCGCAAAAACGACAGAAGTTTGGGCGAAAATCAAGAGACCACCAAATGCAGCTTAACAAAACGAGTTTGATGCGCCATATTACATCAAAATCCGTTACGTAATACGGACACTATAAAAGAATACGTACTTTGAATCGGTACTTGTTGGTGTTGTTAGTACCACGTGATCGTACACCTTGTTAGGCAAAACGTTGGAATAGTTGGTTTGCACACTTGGGTCAAAATGTTTGAATAGTGGGATTGTACTGGCCTTAGGCCAAAACGTTGGAGTAGTGGTTTGTACACAAATAGGCCAAGATGTTGGAATAGTGTGTTTTTACAGGCCTTGGGCCAAAACATTGGAAATTATTAGTGGGTTTGTACAGGCCTTAGGCCAAAATGTTGGAATAGTGGGTAGGTGGGTCATTAATCATCATTCAACCTTTCAAATCAAGCGCCCTGAGATCCACAGGTGTCCGGTTTAGAGAAGTCCTCATAATGGCAATTAAGTCTGACATTGTGGAGCATTATATATCCACTTGATATGTTCAAATAGAATGTCCTAACCTGTAGTGTCCTAGAAAATCAATTACCTGATACAAGTGTCTTTGAAATTGAATTATCATATGAGAGACTATATTAAGCATAAACTATTATTTTATATTACAGTGCTCCAGATAAGTTTTGTATGTAATGAGTATTATACCCCCATATTTCAAATTCAATGCGTATTTTACTTCTACAAATGTATTGTTGATTTTCTTCCATAATAAACAACTTTAAAAATTCACTTATTTGAGCTGCAAAAAGCAAAGTGTTTGCTTTTTTCAGCTCAACTAAGTAAATTTTCAACTTTATTACAGTATTTTCACTACTCAATTTGAAAATCAATGCATATTTTCACATTGCTGTGAGCATTTTTTTCTGCCACTTTCGATAATCAATGCATATTCTGCTAAAATAAGTGCGTAAAATACGCCAATACGCACCTTATCTGGAGCTCTGTATTATATTGTATTAAAACTCAACTATCACTTCATACTACGGAAGCCCATTAGGGCCACTTCACTTTTTTTTATTTCCATTTATTTTCAAGATCTTTTCTTGAATTTTCAAGATCTTTTCTTGAATTTTCAAGATCTTTTCTTGAATTTTCAAGATCGTTTCTAATAAAGAATGTTTCAAGATATTTTCTTGAATTTTCAAGTTCTTTACTTGAATTTTCAAGTTCTTTTCTTGAATTTTCAAGATCTTTTCTTGAAAATTCAAGAACAGATCTTGAAAATTCAAGAGAAGAACTTGAAAATTCAAGAAAAGATCTTGAACAGATCTTGAAAATTCAAGAGAAGAACTTGAAAATTCAAGAAAAGATCTTGAATAAATGGAAATTGAAAAAAAAGAAGTGTCGCTAATGGGGCTTCCGACCACTATCATACACAAGTGACAGAAGAACATGAACCTTTCTTCTAATATGTGCAACTACATGTAATATTATATTTCACTTACACCATCTAATACTATAGTAACTAATACTGACGTTGTACTAGAAATTAAACTAGAATTTCCTGTCATGGGTGATTTATAGATGAACTGTCGTAATACAATTTAACCCTTACATTCAGAATACACCTTTACGGGTATGAACGTTTTAAACTATTTTATTTTTATGCCCAGACAAACAAAGTTTAGTGGGGTACTTGGGGTCAATTACCTTGCCTGTCTGTTGGTTTGTTGGAAATTCCGTTTCCGCTCTATATCTTCTAAACCATTGAATAGATTTTCAAATGATTAGCCTGCACAAATGTTTGCCAGGATGAGACAATGTTTTGCATTTAATACCCACCTGTCTATGTACAAGGTCACCCCTGTGATAGCTCTAGTTAATGGTGGTTAATATTTCTTATGAAAGTATATGTTGTGACCCCTCATTTGAACCGTCTCGACGAGACGGTTCAAATGGTGGTCATGACATATACTTCTAAGTACATGTAAAGAAACTAAGTTAGGATTTTCCGCACACAAATGGCGTATCATCAGGGTTAACGTGTGGTGGAAATCATCGATCATGCGGTTACCTGTGGTCGCTAACGTGTTATGTATTGTTCATGTGATTTCCTGCTTGTGTGTATCCAGAGCTTCAGATAAGGGGCGTATTGGCTTATTTTGCGCACTTATTTTAGCAGAATACGCATTGATTATCAAAAGTGGGAGTACAATATACTCGCAGCAGTGCGAAAATACGCATTGATTTCCAAATTGAGTAGTGAAGATACTGTAATAATGTTGAAAATTTACTTATTTGAGCTGCAAAAAGCAAACAGTTTTTTGCAGCTCAAATAAGTGAATTTTTAAAGTTCTTTTATATTTTATCATTTTTTCCCTTTTTAATAAGGAAGAAAATAGATAATACATTTGTAAAAGTAAAATAGCAGAGCTCCAGTTAAGGTGCGTAATTTGGAGGTAAATTTCTTATTTCTCCATCAAAAATGGCAAGTTGGGAGTGCTTTAGAATCGTCTCAATGAGACGATTCTAAAGGACTCCCAACTTGCCATTTTTGTTGAAGAAATAACAAAATTTCACCCCAAGAGCTCTGAAATAGGTATTGACTTTGAAATATGGGGGTATACTACTCTTTACATACAAAACTGATCTGGAGCTCTGTATGTTGCATATGAGCTACTCTACGGACAATGATCTCAGCCAATTGCGTGTTTACTTTTGCCCTCAGACTTCATGTTACTCGGGTTCATCCTTAACAGATTATCCCGATATCCCTGATGTTTGGTAATCAGTTACATTTTTGGCAACAGGTGACATACAATTGTATGAGATTCGACCACGTTAACCCGGCTTAAAATGACCTAATTAAGCTGTGGAATCGGAAATCTAGGTCAGAGGTGCTTCACCTTGTTAAACATTAATGGTAAATCTTCATTGATCTGTTGATTCAGTGTCTCCTGATCAAACAAGCTGCAGAAGGTGCCTAGGCTAATCAGAAACCTAGGCTAATCAGAAAGCACACTCCCATGTGCTCAAGTCATGAATAAGGGATTCATGTGATATTTTGGTTTTCATCTCATCTGAGATGGCAGGGCTCCAGATAAGGAATTAGTAATTGAGTATTTTCACTCAATCACTTCTGAAGCAATTGGGTATTTCAAAAATTTAATTGGGCAAAATAAGATCACACTACTGTGTACACAACAACAGATAGCACTTATTGAATAGTTTGCTTCGAAATGAAAACATGTCTTGGTATTTCATTATATTTCATTAGAATTGTCTCCTTGGAAACAATTCTAATGAAATACCAAGATGTGTTTTCAGGGAAAATATTGTTTTCTGCAGCATGCATGATAAAGGTACCACAAAATTGTTATTGCTTTTTGATACTCGCTACTTCTGATTATACCCCCCCCCCCCCCCCCCCCCCCCCCCACCCCCCCCCCCCCCCCCCCCCCCCCCCCCCCCCTGCAACGAGTTGTGGGGTGGATATACTGGAGTCAGGTTGTCCGTCCGTCCGTCCGTCCGTCCATGCGTCCGTCCATGCATCCGTCCGTGCATCCGTGCATCCGTAAACTTAACAGCAGAGAAATATTATTATAACTTCTATTTCCTTCATCTAAAATGCTTAATATTTCACACATGCATTCCTGTAAGGCTCTACTACCATGCTGTGCCAAATCCACGACCGTCCAACCCCCGCTGATCCCAAGGTCAAGGTAAAATACTTAGTCTCTTTTATACAAAACTTAACATCAGATAAATATTGTTATAACTTCTATTTCCTTCATCTAAAATGCTTAATATTTCACACATGCATTCCTCTAAGGCTCTACTACCATGCTGTGCCAAATCCACGACCATCCAAACCCCGCTGATCCCATGGTCAAGGTCAAATACTGAGTCTCTTTACAAAACTTAACATCAGAGAAATATTGTTATAACTTCTACTTCCTTCATCTAAAATGCTTAATATTTCACACATGCATTCCTGTAAGGCTCTACTACCATGCTGTGCCAAATCCACAACCGTCCAACCCCCGCTGATCCCAAGGTCAAGGTCAAATACTTAGTCTCTTTACAAAACTTAACATCAGAGAAATATTGTTATAACTTCTACTTCCTTCATCAAAAATGCTTAATATTTCACACATGCATTCCTGTAGGGCTCTACTACCATGCTGTGCCAAATCCACGACGTCCAACCCCCGCTGATCCCAAGGTCAAGGTCAAATACTTAGTCTGTTTACAAAACTTAACATCAGAGAAATATGGTATAACTTCTATTTCCTTCATTGCAGATTCTTAATATTTCATGCATGAATTCCTCTAAGGCTCTACTATCATGCTGTGACATATCGCCGCTGATCTCAAGGTCACTTACTTAGTCTCTTTACAACACTTAAAGGTACATGCCCTACGCAGCAGGTTACACTGTACTACAACTTTTCATTTTCTGTCATGCCTTATATGAGCCATATGTCTACCCACTAACGAGTTATTTCTAATTACGGCGCGTGTTACTTGGTGTTAAATCGCATTTTATATGCCGCGACCAGAAAGGGTATTTTCCGACCTCGTGCTATTTTTACCAATACGCGTCACGTGACACAGTCAATCTTATCACATCTTTGACATGCGCAGTGAAGTATCGGAAGTTGAGAAGAAAAATCTCTATTCGAGTCCAAATCTAAATCTCCATGTAACTCTTTCCATTTGGTGATCCGGTCTCCAATATTAACCACTGTCTCTGTACTGCCTGTCCCTCAGACATTTCGCCTTTCTTTTGGCCGACGCTGTTTCATACAATTTCCGTCCTGGACGTTTCGACATGTTGATATTCTTGTTTACATATTGGGAAGCCTACTGGCGCGCGTAGTATACTGCGCATGCGCACCGCAAGCCGTGATGTGAAAGTCGTCGTCCCCGCACATTATCAAAATAGACTGTTACCGCCTCGCGTCGCTAACAGTAAATTGATAATTATACCCCCCGCAACGAGTTGTGTGGGGGTATACTGGAGTCAGGTTGTCTGTCTGCGTCCGTGCGTCCGTGCGTCCGTAAACTTAACATCAGAGAAATATTGTTATAACTTCTATTTCCTTCATGTAAAATGCTTAATATTTCACACATGCATTCCTGTAAGGCTCTACTACCATGCTGTGCCAAATCCACGACCGTCCAACCCCCGCTGATCCCAAGGTCAAGGTCAAATACTTAGTCTCTTTATAAAACTTAACATCAGAGAAATATTGTTATAACTTCTATTTCTTTCATCTAAATTTAAGTGCTTAATATTTCACACATGCATTCCTGTAAGGCTCTACTACCATGCTGTGCCAAATCCACGACCGTCCAACCCCCACTGATCCCATGGTCAAGGTCAAATACTTAGTCTCTACAAAACTTAACCATCAGAGAAATATTGTTATAACTTCTATTTCCTTCATCTAAAATGCTTAATATTTCACACATGCATTCCTGTAAGGCTCTACTACCATGCTGTGCCAAATCCACAACCGTCCAACCCCCGCTGATCCCAAGGTCAACGTCAAATACATGGTCTCTTTACAAAACTTAACATCAGAGAAATATGTTATAACTTCATCTAAAATTCTTAATATTTCATGCATGCATTCCTCTAAGGCTCTACTATCATGCTGTGACATATCCCCGCTGATCCCAAGGTCAAGATCACATACTTAGTCTCTTTACAAAACTTAACATCAGAGAAATCGGTTATATCTTCTATTTCCTTGCTCGGATCTGCTTCACATTCACGTTCGTGCCGCCCCCTCTAAGCCCAGAGTCAATGTCACAAGCCCACACTTATAAAATTTTACATATGTAGGGGTACCTGGGCCCACGCGGGGGGTATTCCGTATTAGCCTCGCTTACTGACCAATTTAGTTAATAAATGATTATATTTGTATAGCGGGCACTCGTAATATTTAGAACTGGTGGAATAGTGACATAATTGTACACTTATTTAATTCCTATAAAGAACATTTTGTGCCTACTGCGTGGGCATGTACCTTTAACATCAGAGAAATCGGTTATAACTTCTACTTCCTTGCTCGGAACTGCTTCACATTGCACACTCGCATTGCTCCAATGGACCTCTATATACCACCCTGTGACAAATTCATGTTCATGCTGCCCCCGCTAAGCCCAAAATACCTCCCAGGTTTGTCTGGTTTCGCGAGCTTCCATTGTATTTTGTAATCTACAACTTTTGGAGCATACCTGTACACAGAAAATAACTGACTTGTGTCTTTGATACCAAGTATATCATGCAAGGCTTAGGGAAATGCGTAGGAATTCTGATTTCGAATAATTTCTACCGTTTCTGAGCCAAGTCTGATAAACTTAATGGCAGATAATGATAACCTGGTATTCCATTTTATTGGGTAACATTTTATGCTACATGCACGTAATTGTATCCTGGGTTTCCTTGTCAAGAAATTAGACTAAATTGCATTGAGTTATTACACTGACATCATTCGTTAACGCCATGCAGGCGACATCATTGAACCAATGAAACATGGGAAATGTAGTTTTGAATCTGTGGTCATCAACATATGTGTATCTAGCAGGGCTCCAAATAAGGAATTTGTAATTGAGTATTGTCACTCCATCATTTCTGAAGCAATTGGGTATTTCAAAATTTTAATTGGGTAAAATAAAATCACACTACTGTTTACACATCAACAGACAGCAATTATTGCATGGTTTGCTTCGAAATGAAAACATGTCTTGGCATTTCATTAGAATTGTCTCCTTGGAGACAATTCTAATGAAATACCAAGATGTGTTTTCATTGAAAATAAGAAAAATATGCTATATTTGTGGTCTGTTTATTGTTTTCTGCAGCATGATAAAGGTACCACAAACTTTTTATTGCTTTTTGATACTCGCTGCTTCTGATTTCAATTGGGTTTTTGGCAATTTTAATTGGGTATTTAAGCAAATCCG
Source organism: Conchocele bisecta (assembly GCA_029237695.1). Classification (NCBI taxonomy): domain Eukaryota; kingdom Metazoa; phylum Mollusca; class Bivalvia; order Lucinida; family Thyasiridae; genus Conchocele; species Conchocele bisecta. The sequence goes on from CM055280.1 coordinate 29,610,762, forward strand.
CAGCTTTGCAGCAATAATCACTCGCTGGCAGCCTAGATAATAATACAAATTAAAAAAAGAACATTTTTTTTAACATTTTTGCCTTACAAGCAGGGTGAACAATTAAGTCCTCAGTGACATTGACCTTGGACGGTCGGACATAGGTCATATACGAAACAAAAAACCATCCCTAGACACACATTGTGGCCAGATATTATCAAAATCGATGAAGCGGTTCAGGAGTTATTGAAAAATGAAAGCTGTTACTAACGTACGCACACACACACATACAAACGTACGTACGTACATGGACTAACGCTATATCACAGGGACTAAACTACCATGCCTCCAGGGGCCGAATATCGGCCCCTTCCCCAAACCCCGGGGCCGTTTTTTTTCTCCCCAATCTGTAAAATAAATTCCCAATCGGCAAAAAAATCGGCAAAAAAAACCCCCCAGTCAAATCTTTAGTATTGTTCTCATGCAGTCCATAAGCAGATTCATTGACACAAATTGTCAAATTTGGATGGTTGATTAATCAAATGTTAACCAGGAGTAAGTGAGATCAATGACATCCACACCATTTACTAATAATATCGACAAAAAATCCCAGTAATGGATTTGATCGGTCGACAAAAATAATTCCCAACCAATTCAACGCTAATTTTCACGCGCTATTTTTTCCCAAAATATAAAAAAAGGCCCCTTCCCAAAATCTCTGGCTTAATCCCTGTATCACATCACCTCTTGCCTATTGGCGAGGGATGATAACAAACTGTTATCAGTCGGTATGCAGAGCTCCAGATAAGGTGCGTATATTACTTAGTTGAGCTGCAAAAAGCAGTTTTTGCTTTTTGCAGCTCAAATAAGTGAATTTTTTAGAGAAAAAAATAATATTTTTTTTATAATGTTTCCCTATTTATGAAGGAAGAAAATCAATAATAAATTTGTAATACACATTGAAATTGAAATCTTGAGGTATATTACTCTTTAAATAGATACAAAACTTATCTGGAGCTCTGAGTATGTATTAGGCCAATATAGAAGGTGTGTTACCTGAATATCAATGTAAACACACTGGAAGCATAATAGTAATCAATTCCCTGAATGTTTCCTCCAGGCACAGCTGGGGAAGCTATTATAGCTGATAATATAGGTGGCTTGTTGTGACGCAGCCATGATTGCACTGCAACCTTTTTTTACACCGATTATGTGGGTCATGATCGGGCAAAGTGAGACTTGTATCATTTATGACTAATGTAGATCCTGATCAGCTTAATGTGCGCTAAAAGTAGTAATGTTAGCCGGATGTCAGGCAGCTTTAACACTTTCAACCCTAGTGGAATAGACTGTGATATGTTAATTTAAAGGCCCAACTGGGATATAAAAGCCACCAGATGGCGCTGGGCAGGCTTTTTGATAATTTTATGCATGCTTCACTTCAGGGACACATTTTCAGATATTTTAGAAATACCACTGAACAAATAAGTACACTATTTCACACAGACATAGATAATACAACTTTGAAAGGCTTAGACAAATTTGGATTTAAGAAAACAAATGTAAATGTGCTTTTGAAGTAATACAATGTACTCAACTGACAACTGATTCAAACTTGCCGGGCGGAGTGTAGCTGTTACATATGTAATTCATGCATAGAGCTGAGTTCATGACCCGACATTGTAAACAACTCCACGTGTTTAGTGATAACGCTAACAGCTATAACTGCCTGTATGGTCAACATCAGACAGTGTGCCAGCCGCACAACTTTGATTTTGGACAGTAATATCAAATTAAATGTGTGGTTGGTATGCACAGAACAAGGTGAATGAAACAAAACCATGGTTTAATAGACCAGCAAGAGAAATATTTCGCCTAGAACTTGATACAGTGGCTGTGAAAATGCAGTATATACTAATTATAAACAGCATATACTCAGGTTAGTATGCACAGTCACAAAACAGCATGTATGTGCAGTGCAGTCTGATCTGGAATTTACATGACTACATGAATTCAAGTTTGCTAGCAGCCTTATTTCCTGTATCCTAACACATACCAGTATGGCTATTTCAACACTGGTCTCTAAATAGCTGTCAGCATATATTATATCTGCTGCAATGCAGTCTAACTGGGACGGGGTTATCTGTGGAATGACATGACACAGTTACACATTTTTATCAAATACCGACTTATTACAAACACATATTCTTATATATTGGTTACTACATGTACTTACAAAATACATCGGAGATAGGAACATTGTTCAGGTCCAGAAGTACAATATAGGTTTCACTATATATACATGACACACTCTAGTCTAAGTAACGGACACGTGGACACGTTACGACATGCATATCCCCGGATCAGCTGGTGCATCGCAGCCTCATCAGGATATACACTGTTAAGTTTGGTGGTCATTTATGGTGGCTCTAATTAATGATGTAAACTGCATCATGATGTAGTCATGTGCTATCTGAATGTGAGTTAAAACTGATCAAACAACTCAATAAGCCCATTTTGTCATTGTGTAACACATGGAAAGGTGTTTCATTAAATTTTACGTGTTTCTATTTTTAATAATTTATATAATAGCATCAGAATACTCTTTGCTTTGAAATAGTTAGCAGCAAAATACTATATAAGTTTTAACACTTTTAGTAAATTCTCAATCAGTTTCATGCACAACTAAACATACAGACACTATTATAGGGACTGGTATATATTGTATCATTTGTGTGTTTTATGGGACCACACGTTTGATAACAAACCTACATACCATATATCTAGATACTGGTCAGTATGAAACACCTTCACTGGCTATCCAGCAGCCCCCTCACTGTTCTACATTGGGAGCAGACGACAAACATGTGCTGCTGTTTATGTATTCTATTTATAAAGCCAGTGTATAACTGACAGGCTAGGGACGCTATCAGTAATTGGATATGCCCCTCCTACAAAATTCGGTACCAGGGCACCGATTGTTGGGCCTTTAAGGACTAATTCAGTTGTCACAAAATGATTTTCAGACGAGTCCTGAATAAAAATGTTTTTTGTTTTTTTCTAAACAATATGAAAATTATTTGCTAAAAGTGCAGATCCTGATGAGACGGCTTGTCACGAGCCGGCTCATCTGGATCTACACTGTTTGCAAACACTTCTAAAATGGTATGTAGTTTTGAAAGGGTTAATAACTGTGTAAGCCCTGGCACCTGGCAGCAGATCAGGCTATTGTGGCTGGTCTCATATGATCATGCTGTTGAATAGATCACTGACCATTAGGTACAGTAGTGACAGGGTGTTCAGTAGCCTCCAGGATTCAGTGATCAAAATGTCTATATTTAACCCATCTCGGTCTAAGGATGCGATAATTTTTGTAAAAGGAAATCTCATTATTTGGTTTATTTCTCCATGAAGGTATTATGTTGTTACCACTCATTTGAACTGTCTCGTCGAGACGGTTCAAACGACTGGTAACAACATATACTTTCAAGATGAAATAAAGACAGAAGACAGTAGAGATTTTTTTTTATCAGACTCGGTGTGCCAGCTCAGGTGGCACTGTATCACTACACCACACTACACAGTAGAAATTTGTGGCATAGCATTTACACTTCAGACATTTAACTATAGAAAGAAACCTGCAGGGCATTGACATTCATACTTCGCTATATTGTTATTGAGAGACAATTCTACAATACCACAGAAAAATATTACCATAAACTTACCTAATAAAGTGTGTATTAGCACTCTTAGGTCACTCGCCACGAAGTACAACGTAAACAAAGTCACTTCAAATGCACATTTGGAAGGGCTACTCTGTTTAATAACTCTTATGCAATGTAGTGTAATGAAAATTGTAATTTTTTAATCGCCAATTTTTTTGAAGTGGCAATTTTTTTCCCCCCTGCGGAATCCCTGCTATGCCCCCCCCACATGCCAGTGACATAAGTGGGTCAGTGGGATAGTGAATATTGTTTGTTCCACAGCCACTGTGTTATTGACCTCTTAGTCTACTTCAGTGCTGCTGGTTTTTTTTTTTTTTTTTTTTTAGCTTATATTTAACGGCGGCACTGGCTCTAGGACCTTGCATGCCGTCTCCCAAGAATGGGAGAAAGAACGGAGGTAGAGATTTTTGAGAGAAGCCGGTAATTCGTATTTACAGAGCAACTACGAATTATCGGTACCCATTTACAGCTGGGTGAACTGGAGCAGTGTGGATAAAGTGTCTTGCTCAAGGACACAACGCACGCCGCTAGTCAGGCTCGAACCCACGACCCTTGGATCAGTAGTCCGACACACTAACCATTACGCCACGGCGCTCCACGTGCTGCTGGTCTCATTTCTCACTCCTATATACTTGAGGAAGTGGAGCTGTGGCTAAAAATAGACCGCACGTCAATGTGAAAGTAGGTTTATTGATACAGCATAATACTGGATACAAGGAACAAATGGTGAGCCTGAAACTCAACGCCTTCAAGAATGTTTATGTGCTACCGGTGAATACATTCAATATCTCTGGATTTTTATTGTAATTTAACCCTTACAATGCTGAATTAATTTGTGTCGTCTGCTGATTATTTTTTATTTTCCATTTTTCTCATCAAAAACTTGGTTTGGCAGCACTTTAGAATCATGGAAATGATTCTAAAATGCTGCCAAACCATGTTTTTACTGAGAGAAAAGACAAAATATGAATTAACATCAGACGACTATTTTCGGTTCCCGCATTCTAAGGGTTAATGTTGGATTATATTGATCGTAAGCAGGGATTCTGTGTTTTTTTTGCATTAATTTCCAAGTTTGGCATGCAGCCTGGAGGGCCAGGGTTATTGCACCAATTGATTTCCCATCTCTGTCTGTGGAGACTGAGATGGGATTTATATATCGTGATAAGGTGTGTTCCAGATAAATCATAAATGGGGAAAAATGCATATTTTCGCTGTATTATAGCCATTTCATGCTGGGGATACGTACACCATTTTGTTTGCGGAAAATCCTGAATGTTTTCGTTATATGTGCTCAGAAGTATATGCGGTAACCACCATTTGAACCGTGTCTTTGAGACGGTTCAAATGAGTGGTTACAGCATATACGTGTACTTGCATCGAGAAATGACAAAAATAAAGTATTCACGACATTTCATACACATAAAGGTTTATTCCATTTTGTTTATTAATATTATGGAAAAGTGAAAATAAGCACATACTATTATAAAGAAAATATTTAGAATTTTTCACAAACAAAATGACATACCCTCAACATGAAATGGGATAAATTGTTGTCCCCCGTCTCTATATGACCTCAGCTGTTTCTGGGACGGTAACCCATTCATGTTCACTTTTTCCACTGACCCCTTCAATTGTGACGTGGGATGGGTTGTGGCCTAGGGGTTAGAACACCGGACTTCCAATCGATCGTAGGTTGTGGTTCAAACCTCGCCTTGGGCATCAAACATACTTTCATAGTATTTCCTGTCGGATGAGACTTTAAACTGTAATTGTACCATCTCCATATGATCTTAGCTGTTTCTGGGACGTTAAACCCTTTCACTTTCAATTGTGACATGGAAGCAGTATAAATTCTTGAATGTGATGAATTTGACTCACTCTCAGTAGGCTATGAAGATCAGTAATAAATGATATAAGCCGTGTGATTGTGTACGTAAATGTGTAAACATGAACAAAATATTTACAGAAACTGTGAAATTTTCTGCAGACTTGACGTTGTAAGTTGATGAAAATTTCATAGCAAATACAGAATTGTGTCAACTTCCGACGTCATTTACGGAAAATATCGAAGATTTTGTAATATTTTTTATGAGGTAAAATTCTATCACACATCTGATGATGTGGCATGTATCAAATTATTCAGAATCAGAAATTTCTAGGGGTAAGGTTTAACCCTTTCAACACTGTATAGTGTGGTATTAGCAAACAGTGTAGATCCAGATCAGCCGTCTCATCAGGATCTGCACTTTTCGTATTTTTGAGAGCAAAAACACCCTCTTTTCATAAATGGACGAGTCTGACGATCATTTCGTGACTATTGGATTGGTTGCAAAATGAACATATGGACATCCATTCCAGTTACGTAGGGGTGAAAGGTTAAACCAGGGGTGAAAGGTTAAGCAGGGGGGGGGGGGGGGGATTCAGATGAATATTGTCCCAGCCTTACATGATTTTGGTTGTTTATAGGCCGTTAACCCTTTCCCCTGTTTTGCGATATTTCGACTCTTCCAAATCGAAAACATCTGAATAAAAGAATCAAATGCTGGGTCAAATGATGGTTAAATTATCTGATAGAGTAGAAAACATTGTGGGAAAAGGAGAAATTGCTTGTTACAAGCAATTTCTCCTTTTCCCACAATGTTTTCAAAAGACATCTTCTGCAGAGGCGTGAAAAGTCGTTTCTATCAGGGAAAGGGTTAAACACCAATAAATCACATCAGATGAGTGGGTGGCAGGTGAGAGCACTTGTTGGGTAATTTAACGATCGGGGTTCATCCTTACCAGAATCCCTTATGTGAGTATTACGATATTCGTAATCCTATTTTAAGGGAAGGGGCCAAGTGACTTTGGTGTGGTATGGACCTGGCACCAGGTCAGGTTATTCTAATTTCAGCACTGAATATATTTGTTCTCGATGTAAATATTCCGTTCTGAATTTTCCCCCCAATGCAGTAGGTTAAAATGGGATCGAACCCTTTGCCCAGCCTTAGCTGTTGATAGGTCGTTAAAAACTAATAAACAAACAAACAACAAACACATCAGATGAATACCAGGGTTTGATTTGTCTTGGGGTGGGGGGGGAATTATGTCTGTATACCATGAAAATCATCTGCAACAGATATGACATCAAAGGAATGACGTAAATGACATTGGCTTCTAGCAAGGATTATTGACTCTGGGGAAATTAATCCAGAGAAATCAGTTAAACTCTTTGCATGCTGGGAAACTTGTGCCCTATAAATAGTTCAAAAATAGCAGATTTTATTTCTTCTTGTAACTTTCATATCACGGATATGTCTTGGAATTTCATTAAAATTGAGTCCGGAGGATGCAATTCTAATGAAATTCCAAGACATATTTACAGAGAGAAATAGGAAAATAATCTCCAGATAAGCTGCGTATTTGCGTAAATACCCAATTAAAATTGCCAAAAACCCAATTGAAATCAGAAGTAGCAAGTATCAAAAAGCAATACAAATTTTATGGTACCTTTATCATGCTGCAGAAAACAATAAACAGACCAGAAACATACCATATTTTTCTTATTTTCTAAGAAAACACATCATGTTATTTCATTAGAATTGTCTCCTCGCCAAGCCTTGTTTTCATTTTGAAGCAAACTATTCAATAATTGCTGTCTGTTGATGTGTGTAAACAGTAGTGTGATTTTAATTTTGAAATACCCAATTGCTTAAGAAATGATGAAGTGACAATACTCAATTACTAATTCCTTATCTGGAGCCCTGAATTTGGTTGCCTAAATTTTCTATTGTGTATTTTGAAACATTACCCCATCATATTATTTTTCAATAGGGTATTTCAGTATTTTTGTCATGCCTGCTTGCGGACAGCGCGATATAATCGGCACATCATTTTTTATTTAGTTCGAGTTTAAGAACAGTATAATTTTATCTCTGAAACCGCTTCGCCAATTCATTCAAAACTTCACATGTGTCTTTATCATCATCCATATTTGCATTCTATGCCAACCCGTGCAGTCCCTGTGCCTAATGTCAAGGTCAAATTGCTTTAACAGCACCATATAGTTGGCACATTGGTATACTATCAAAGCTTGTTTAGTACTATCAAATGTCTCGGCGTGCGCGACATGCGTGCTGAGGTCATCTAGTCTATATAAAAACTGTACTGTACACAGTTTTGGAGGTAATTACATGAATTTTAAGTCAAATTTCTGGTATATATGCCTTCAGAAAGTTTAATTTAATAATTGGTCAATTCACAGGATCATTTTGTAGGATTCCTTAAAATGTGTATAATAATGTGATAGCTACAGACCGTATGATGGTACAGTGCATACCGGACATTTTAATCCATATCATGCTGTTCAAGGATATGCCATTTTGTTAGTAAAAAAACGTAAATATTTTCTTTATATCACGAGCTCAGAAGTTCAAGTACATGCCGCGACCACCATTTCAACCGTCTCGTTGAGACGGTTGAAATGAGTGGTCACAACATATACTTTCATTGAGGAATAACAAAAATAAAATTAAAATATAAAACAAATTTAATACCGGTAAAGGTGTATTCCGAATGTAATGTGAAAAATGTAATGGAGAACACAACACTATCATGCTAGAAACACAAATATTCATGTTTCTAGTCTCTGATTGCATTGTGTAGTCCAAGTGTTATCCACTGTAATGAGACAGGCAGCCTGGCCTGCTGTGACCCTATAACTCATTAGTCTGTCTGTGCTGCAGCCATCTGGCCAATCACCAGAGCTCCAGATAAGGTGCGTATTGGCATACAAAATATTCACAGCAAATCGAAAATACGCATTGATATTCAAATTGGGTAGTGAAAATACAGTATAAATTTGAAAGTTTGCTTAGTTCAGCTGCAAACAGTACATGAAATCAGGGGGTACAACACTATATAGACACACAGCTTATCTGGAGGTCTGCATGTTGTACCATGTTATGTACATAGACAGACCAGTCCATTAACATCTGTATCAGATCATCATGATTGACACCTGGATATCCAATGGTGTTGTAGTTGTCTGGTCCAACTTGTTATACTGTCTCTGGTACAAGGTGGTGGTTTCTATGGAGACAAGCAGGAGACATGGATTTTATTTTATTAATTTGTTCCCACGGAATAGCAATTCGTTCCCTCAAGTTAACAATTTGTTCCCTTCGTTCCCACAAATTAACAATTTGTTCCCGTGGGGGGTGCACGAATACAATCTTGCGGTTTTTCACAAATCTATTTAACTCGTTGTTGTTGTTGTTATTGCTGCTGTGAAATTCCCGTGGTTATTTGTCGCGAAACGCGTTCCACTCTGTCATCCACAAACAAACACTGCGAAGAATTTCAGAACGTTCCGTCCATTGATTGCTATATATACTGGTCGGTTCCAGCATTTACATGACAACATTTTCCATACAACTAGGGTCTTTGTCTTTAACCAGCAGAGAAGAGCCAGACCAACCTGCACATCTGTGTAGTCTGATCAGGGTCTACACTGTTCGTTTTACACTGTGCAAACACCAATTTATGCTTTCATTGAACAAGTGTTCACAATCCTAGCAGGTTAAAAGCAACATACATGTACACACTCAGGGCTCCAGATAAGGAATTAGTAATTGAGTATTTTCACTCCATGATATTTCTGAAGCAATTGGGTACTTCAAAATTTTAATTGGGTAAAATAAAATCACACTACTTTTTACACATCAACAGACAGCCATTATTGAATAGTTTGCTTCAAAATGAAAACATGTCTTGGCATTTCATTATAATTGAGACAATTCCAATGAAGTACCAAGATGTGTTTTCATGGAAAACAAGAAAAATATGCTATATTTGTGGTCTGTTTATTGTTTTCTGTAGCATGATAAAGGTACCACAAATTTGTTATTGCTTTTTAGCTCGACTATTCGAAGAATAGGTAGAGCTTATGTAGTCACGTCGGCGTCGGCGTCGACGCCGTCACCGTCACACCTTGGTTAAGGTTTTTAGTCAAGCTTGTATATGGAATACTCCTGGCCCTACACCCACCATACTTGGACAACTTCATCTCCTAGTAATGTAAATCAACAACCCCTGACCTATATTTGACCTTCACCTACATTTAACCTTGAATTACTTAGTTAATTCCCCTTGGTTAAGGTTTTTAGTCAACCTTGGTTAAGGTTTTTAGTCAAGCTTGTAGATGGAATACTATTGTGCATACAGACACCATACATGGACAACCTTTTCTCCTAGTGATGTACATCAATAACCCCTGATCTATATTTGACCTTGACCTACATTTCCTCTTGAATTACTTAGTTAATTCCCCTTGGTTTTTAGTCAACCTTGGTTAAGGTTTTTAGGTCAAGCTTGTACTATTGGAATACATCCCTGGCCCTACACCAAACCCCAACCATACCTTTGGACAACTTCATCTCCTAGTGATGTACATCAACAACCCCTGACCTATATTTGACCTTGACCTGCATTTAACATTCAATTACTTATAGTTAATTCCCGTTGGTTAAGGTTTTTAGTCAACCTTGGTTAAGGTTTTTAGTCACTATTGTGCATACAGACACCATACTTGGACAACCTTTTCTCATAGGGATGTAAATCAACAACCCCTGACCAGGGCTTCTAAAATTTCAGAATGCCAATCGGTCCAGAGTCCAGACGTAACACTGTCGGCCATTGTCGGCCATTGTCGGACCGATTTTTTAGTTTTCAAATCTCAATCGGTCTGAGAGTTCAAAAATCGGTCCAGAACCGGTAAACTGAAAATTTTAGAAGCTCTGCCCCTGACCTATATTTGACATTGACCTACATTTCCTCTTGAATTACTTAGTCAATTCCCCTTGGTTAAGGTTTTTAGTCAACCTTGGTTAAGGTTTATAGTCAAGCTTGTATATGGAATACTTCTGGGCCTACATCAACCATACTTGGGACAACTTCATCTCCTAGTGATGTACATCAATAATCCCTGACCTATATTTGACCTTGACCTACTTTTACCCTTGGATTACTTAGTCAATTCCCCTGTGGTTAAGGTTTTTAGTCAACCTTGGTTAATGTTTATAGTCAAGCTTGTATATGGAATACTTCTGGGCCTACATCAACCATACTTGGGACAACTTCATCTCCTAGTGATGTACATCAATAATCCCTGACCTATATTTGACCTTGACCTACTTTTACCCTTGGATTACTTAGTTATTTCCCCTTGGTTAAGGTTTTTAGTCAAGCTTGTATATGCAATACTCCTGGGCCTACAGCAACCATACTTGGAAAACTTCATCGCCTAGTGATGTACATCAATAACCCCTGACCTATATCTGACATTGACCTACATTTAACCTTGAATTACTTAGTTAATTTCCCTTGGTTAAGGTTTTTAGTCAACCTTGGTTAAAGTTTTTATGCGGGCCGCGGCCACCTTGCCTTGTTTGTCAAGCTATGTGTACATCGACAACCCTCGTAGTCGAGCTATGCTGTTCTCATACAGCTCTTGTTGATACTTGCTACTTCTGATTTCAATTGGGTTTTTAGCAATTTTAATTGGGTATTTAAGCAAATACACAGCTTATCTGGAGCACTGCACACTTTTTGCACATTACCATAACATAGCATCTTGTTCCCAGGAGAGAGGATCTTGTTTTTAAGGAGTTATATAGCTGTCTCCTTCCTAGGCAATCAAAAGGCAGCATTTCAGATGGTGGAGTAAGTATCTGATATTCTATTGGCTGTTTGTCATTATAAGTACCCCAATTCAATACTGAAGATACACAATAATACTGATGGACACATTTAAGCCTTTCAGCCCTAAGTAGCTGGAAGGATTTTGATATGTTAAATTTGCAACCAATCCAATTGTCACAAAATGATTTTCAGACTAGTCGATTTATGAAAAGGGGGTGTTTTTGTTATGAAAACTATATGAAAAGAGCCGGCTCATCCGGATCTACACTGTTTACCAAATACCACTGTATAGGTTTGTGGTGTTGAAAGGGCTATAAACTAATGTATTATTTCTCATCAAAAGTAACTGTTGTGAAGACCAAATGAACCATGTTGTCCCTATATGCACTGGGACTTTAATCCTTTTCATGCTGAGGATACGCTATTATGTTTGCGGAAAATCCGATATATTTTCCTTCTATGCGCTCAGAAGTATATGTCGCGACCACCATTTGAACCGTCTCAACGAGACGGTTCAAATGAGTGGTCACAACATATACTTTCATTGAGAAATAAAAAAATATATATATTTAATACATTTCATACTCGTATAGGTGTATTCCGAAAGGAATGGGTTAATCAACCTACAGTGCCATTGAAAATATGTCTCGTTAATGGAATTTTCTTGTGCTTGATTACTGTTAGAATATTGGCAATATATTTTCATAATTGCACCACAGCACCATGTCTGTCAGTTGCATTAGTAATTACTTCAAGCAAAGAATCTCTTACATGAGACACGCCGTGTGATTTTGTACCTTCGGACATCTGCGTAATTTCATGAAATATGTTTACAAAATTTACAATTGTTTCCGTAAATGGCTTCAACAGTTGGCAACATTTCCAGAGTACATGCGGAATAATATATTCTTGAAAAATATTGTAAATTTTGTAAACGTATTTAATGAAATTACGCAGACGTCCGAAGGTACAAAACCACATGGCGTGTACGTACGTCTCATATGTCATCCAAATGTAGATACAAGTATTACATCAACTTATGTTCATTCATCCAAATTGCTGGTCTTAATTATTACAGCTATTGATTGAATATGAAGTGAAAAGGTGGGTTTATACATCCTAGCAACATGGTCATATGGAGACTGGAATTTTGTTTATGTCTCATTCGAAAGATTAGTCAGATGGAATTATACTTAATTATGAAAGTGTTTTTAATGCTTAACCCTTAGACCGCTACTCACAACAATTTTGGTCTGCTGTTGCTTTTATATCTTGCCTTATTTCTCAATAAAAACATGGTTTGACAGCACTTCAGAATCATTTCCAATGGAAATGATTCTGAAGTGCTGTCAAAGCATGTTGGAAATTATTCTAAAGTGCTGTCAAAGCATGTTTTTGATGATAAAAATGGAAAATAGAAAATAATTAAACAGCAGATGACAAAAAAAATAAGATAGCGGTCTAAGGGTTAATAATGAGTGTTTTTAATGCTTAAGGCGGGGATTGAACCCATGACTAGTATTTAGAACAATTTTGAAGTCCAAATACCCTGCCATAATTATCAACCCATCCATTGCTATATTGATCGGTCAATTTATTAAAGGAATTAAAGTCATTGTGGTACATTGACAGCCTGATGTTCATTACAGTGTTGTCTGTCGGGCAAATGGTGGGTGGTTGGTCAGGCGAACGCGACAGCGTAAATTAACGGTAGCGGTTCCGCCTTATCGGAATCATGATTTGCCTGGTTTGGCCCTGACAGGTACATTTTTATCTTTGGCTCTTTTGTTACCTGGGAGTTGAATTGGGTTATTGCCCATTATAAAAGTAGTACGATTATTACTGATCCTATATTGCTTTTGGGAGGGGGCCAAGTGATTCTGGTGTGCCGAGGACCTGGCACCAGATCAGGATTATTCTGATGTCAGGGCTGAATATATATATTTTTTATTGTAAATATTCAGTTCTGATTTTGGGAGTTTCTCCCCAGTTGTACATATGTACTTGAACATGTACATGTACTTGCACAGGTAATATATGGGATTTAGTACTAAACCCATTGACCCGGCCTTAAATGACCGTAGCTGTCGATAGGCCGTTAAACCCCAACAAACAAACAAACTGTCATGCAAATGGCTTTGTGTATCCCTCTATTTCAGTTCAATGCATACATTTTTTTATCCACTCATCGATAGGCAACCGCTTCCACGATTTTGATAATATTTGGCCAAGATATGTGTCTAGGGATGGTGCTTTGTTTTGCATACAATACACACCTTATCCCAGTCATGTTTTATCTATATTTACAATTCACTGTTAATTAGTCGCCTTGCTGGGAAAGCAATTAACAGGTAGCCAGGGTTCTCCATATGATGTCCTGGGCTAGAAGTGTGTGTGCATCAGATCTTGTTAATTACAGACATGTAGCTTCAATCTCATGAACAGATGTTCAACATCTAACTAGATACATGTGGCTGTGACTGGAGAAATGGAGCTTATATGAGGTTTGAGCCCAGTGTAGCTTCTCCAGGGGCCCGTTTCACTAAACTTCTTACGACTAAAATGTTCGTAAGTGCAAAATTATGATAGTCTGTAAATTTCCCATTAACAATGTTTTCTTGTAATTGGATTTATATTTATTGAGCATAGGCTGCATATGCTTAATAAATGTAAATCCATCAATTGAAATGTACAGACGATCTTAAATTTGCACTTACGAACATTTTAGTCGTACGACGTTTAGTGAAACGGGCCCCAGTAGCCTATTTCACCAACATTGCAAAGTATACTTTTCTAGCAAACTATACTTGAGGGAGAATTTCAATTTTAGGATAAATTTTTATTATACTGAATTTATTACATTATCACAGCCATTTTGGCTGTGATAATATAATAAATTCAGTATAATAATTCTGCATACTTTTAACCATCAAATATAGGCAGTCGTTAGTTCTATATGAAATAATGCATTTCAGGAAAAATAAATGGTAATTACTACTCAAAGTATACTTTAATTTGCTGGATAAGTATAATTTGCGATGTTTGTGAAATCGGCTGCTGATCAAACAGCACACTCCTGTTTCCTGATACTACTTTTTAGAAGCATGACGGGTCTGCAAATTCATTGATGGAATGATGAACAGTGCAGATCCTGATCAGACTGTGCGGATGCACAGGCTGATCTGGATCTACACTGGTCAGAAAACATTGTATGAACATCATCCTGGATGTTTTGCCCTAGTAATTTGTCCACCTTGTAAAACTCATCAAGGGGGTTTTGTCAACCTTGTAAAATCCACCAAGGAACTGATTTGTCCCTGTATGCATTTTTTTTACCCAACGGTGTTTTCGGGAAAGGATTGTTGTCTGGTTACCCCTCCATTTCTATGTTCTCTGCCACATACAATGTGCTAGACTGGCCCACAAATGGTGTGAAACCTATTTTTCATCTCTGAAGCCTTACTGTATTGCTTTTCAGGTCCTATTTCTAGACAATACCATACTGTTATTCTTAATTCCTGTGATAGTACTTGGTGGATATTGATTTATATTTCTCGCCAACCAGATGCCGGAGACGAGGATTATCCCTATAGTGAAGCCCATGTGAGATTTCCTTGTCTCACCCTACACACGCTTGTACGGAGCCCCGCAGGGGACGTAGAATTATTTTATTTATTAATTCGTTCCCACGAAATAACAATTCGTTCCCTCAATTTAACAATTCGTTGTCACAAATTTACAATTTGTTCCCTCAATTTAGCAATTCGTTCCCATGAATTAACAATTTGTTCCCTCAATTTCGCAATTCGTTCCCACGAAATAACAATTTGTTCCCACGGTAACAAATTGTTAATTTGTGGGAACTAATTGTTATATTGTGGGAATGAATTGTTATATTGTGGGAACAAATTGTTAAATTGAGGGAACAAATTGTCATTTCGTGGGAACGAATTGTGAATTCTTGGGAACAAATTGTTATATTGTGGAAATGAATATTAATTTGTGGGAACGAATTGTTAATTCGAGGAACAAATTGTTAAATTAAGGGAACAAATTGGGAACGAATTGTCATTTTCTGGGAACGAATTAATAAAAAAAAAATCCATGTCCCCTGCCTCCGTACGATTGTCTCGCATCTAGCAGATAAATTTTCTAATAGGGGCAACACTACGGCTAAAGTGTCTTACAATTGTGTCATAAAATAAAGAATACGGTTGATGTTTATTGTTTGCAATGGTTGTTGACGTGTTTATTATCTGAATATCATGTCATACATGTAGCATCATGACGTTGTTTTAATTTTGATGACGTCAGCAATGTGTGACATACATTTTGGCATCGTCAAATAAAGATTTTGAGATTTGCAAATCTGTTTTATATAGGGGCGAGAAAAAGTATGCATTATATGGACTGGTGTGGGACGAGGATATTCCACCCTCGTGATCAGAACAATTGTGTATTTTCAGAATGTTCGTGTTATTTAGTAAGCAAGCCCTGCAGTAATGATCATGCAAATAATGTGGATTAACCCTTAGGATGCGGGAACCGAAAATATTCGTCTGCTGATAATTCATATTTTGTCTTTTCACTCAGTAAAAACATGGTTTGGCAGCATTCTAGAATCATTACATTCTAAAGTGCTAGCTGTCAAACCAAGTTTTTGATGAGAAAAATGGAAAAATAAAAAAATATTCAGCTGACGACACAAATTAATTCAGCATTGTAAGGATTAATGCAGGTATAATGATGGACTGCAGGCTGATCACGATCTACATCAATCAGATGCAATATAAGTGTTGTCAGATCGTGGGTCATCACCAGGTATTCTCGATTTACCTCTTGATAGGCAGGAAATGTGGTTTAAGTAACCACTTATTTGGCAAGCTCAGAAGATCTATATACAGAGCTCCAGTTAAGGTGCGTAATTGGACCAAATTTTCCGGGTATTTTTCTTATTTCTTCACAAAAAATGGCAAGTTAGGAATGTTTTAGAATCGTCTCATCGAGACGATTCTAAAGCACTCCCAACTTGCCAATTTTGGCGAAGAAATAACGAAAGTCTCCCCAAAGTTGATAAAATTACGCACCTTAACTGGAGATCTGTCTATATATACCGTACATGTTTCAACTTATATGTTTCAACTTTCCAAATAAACATTTTAATTATATTATAATACAGTGGAAACATGAAGCGAGATGGCTAGCAGCGTTTTTAATTAATCACATAATTGTTATCTCAGATCAGAAACGGATAGTGTGTTTATTAAACAACATTTAACTATTCGTTTGTATCGCTTTCCTGAATATATCTGTGGTCACTGGAAAAATTGGGCTTACGGGTTTTGCGATCAGTGTAGATCCAGATCAGACTGCGCACCCGCACAGTCTGATCAGGATCTGCACTGTTCGCCATTCCATCAATGAAACATCCGTTATGATTCTAACAACGATCATTATCAGGCTACAGGAGTGTGCTATTTGATCAGGAGCTACACCATAAGTCCCATTTATCCAGTGACAGCCACATATATGAGATATACGCCTTGTGATTTTGTACCTTTGGACATATGCGCAATTTCATATTTACAATATTTTCCGTAAATGGCGTTATAAGTTGACAAAATATTCAGATATAATTCCGCATGTACTCTGAATTTCTTTTCAACTTTTGACTTTATTTATGAAAAATATTGTACATTTTGTAAACGTATTTCATGAAATTACGCAGATGTCTGTAGGTACAAAATCACATGGTGTGTCTCATATGTGTCTGTGACACTGGCGCTAAGGTACAAAATCACATGGCGTGTCTATGTGTCTGTACACTGGCGCTAAGGTACATCACATGGTGTGTCTCATATGTGTCTGTGACACTGGCGCTAAGGTACAAAATCACATGGCGTGTCTCATATGTGTCTGTGACACTGGCGCTAAGGTACAAAATCACACGGCGTGTCTCATATGTGTCTGTGACACTGGCGCTAAGGTACAAAATCACATGGTGTGTCTCATATGTGTCTGTGACACTGGCGCTAAGGTACTCTGGCGCTAAGGTACAAAATCACATGGTGTGTCTCATGTCTGTGACACTGGCGCAGGTACAAAATCACAACGGTGTCTCATATGTCTGTGACACTGGCGCTAAGGTACAAAATCACCGGGTGTGTCAATAGTGTCTGTGACACTGGCGCTAAGGGTACATCACATGGTGTGTCTCATATGTGTCTGTGACACTGGCGCTAAGGTACAAAATCACATGGCGTGTCTCATATGTGTCTGTGACACTGGCGCTCTGGCGCTAAGGTACAAAATCACATGGCGTGTCTCATATGTGTCTGTGACACTGGCGCTAAGGTACAAAATCACATGGTGTGTCTCATATGTGTCTTTGACACTGGCGCTAAGGTACAAAATCACATGGTGTGTCTCATATGTGTCTGTGACACTGGCGCTAAGGTACAAAATCACACGGCTGGTCTCATAGTGTCTGTGACACTGGCGCTAAGGTACAAAATCACATGGTGTGCTCATATGTGTCGTGACACTGGCGCTAAGTACAAAATCACATGGCGTGTCTCATATGTCTGTGACACTGGCTAAGGTACAAAATCACATGGCGTGTCTCTATGTGTCTGTGACACTGGCGCAAGGTAACAAAATCACATGGCTGTCTCATATGTGTCTGTGACACTCGCTAAGGTACAAAATCACATGGTGTTCATATGTGTCTGTACACTGGCGCTAAGGTACAAAATCACACGGCGTGTCTCTATGTGTCTGTACACTGGCGCTAAGGTACAAAATCACATGGTGTGTCTCATATGTGTCTGTGACACTGGCGCTAAGGTACAAAATCACATGGTGTGTCTCATATGTGTCTGTGACACTGGCGCTAAGGTACAAAATCACATGGCGTGTCTCATATGTGTCTGTGACACTGGCGCTAAGGTACAAAATCACATGGCGTGTCTCATATGTGTCTGTGACACTCATATGTGTCTGTGACACTGGCGCTAAGGTACAAAATCACACGGCGTGTCTCATATGTGTCTGTGACACTGGCGCTAAGGTACAAAATCACACGGCGTGTCTCATATGTGTCTGTGACACTGGCGCTAGGTACAAAACACACGGCGTGTCTCATATGTGACACATGGTGCTAAGGTACAAAATCACACGGCGTGTCTCAATGTGTCTGTGACACTGGCGCTAAGGTACAAAATCACATGGTGTGTCTCATATGTGTCTGTGACACTGGCGCTAAGGTACAAAATCACACGGCGTGTCTCATATGTGTCTGTGACACTGGCGCTAAGGTACAAAATCACATGGTGTGTCTCATATGTGTCTGTGACACTGGCGCTAAGGTACAAAATCACACGGCGTGTCTCATATGTGTCTGACACTGGCGCTAAGGTACAAAATCACATGGTGTGTCTCATATGTGTCTGTGACACTGGCGCTAAGGTACAAAATCACATGGTGTGTCTCATATGTGTCTGTGACACTGGCGCTAAGGTACAAAATCACATGGTGTGTCTCATATGTGTCTGTGACACTGGCGCTAAGGTACAAAATCACATGGTGTGTCTCATATGTGTCTGTGACACTGGCGCTGGCACATTCCTGTAGCATGTAAAGGATCTAATTTGTTTGTTACAAACATGACGGGTGTTTCACTGGCTGAATGGCAAGCAGTATGTAGACCCGGATAGGCGTATATACACTAGTCGCAAAGACCATAAGCCCTATTTCACCATAGTCACAGCAACATATTGATACCGTATAAATGGTCTCGATGGAACGGGATAAATAATACATCTGAATATGTCGCTAAATACATTTTACATATCACAATCTTACACTGCATCATAATGTGTGCGAGATTGGCATCAGGGCTCCAGATAAGGAATTAGTAATTGAGTATTGTCACTCCATCATATCTGAAGCAATTGGGTATTTCAATATTGTAATTGGGTAAAATAAAATCACACTACTGTTTTACACATCAACAGACAGCAATTATTGAATTGTTTGCTTCAAAATGAAAACATGTCTTGGCATTTCATTAGAATTGTCTCCTTGGAGACAATTCTAATGAAATACCAAGATGTGTTTTCATGGAAAATAAGAAAAATATGCTATATTTGTGGTCTGTTTATTGTTTTGTGCAACATGATAAAGGTACCACCAATTTGTTATTGATTTTTGATACTGATCTCTACTTCTGATTTCAATCAGGGTTTTTGGCAATTTTAATTGGGTATTAACGCAAATACGCAGCTTATCTGGAGCTCTGGCATTATAATGTGTGCCAGATTGTGAGGTCACAGCAATGTAGATATAGACATGAAACTTTTTAGGGGGGAAAATCCTATTTTCTTCATTTCATCTCGGAAGTATATGTTGTTACCACTCATTTGAACCGTCTCGACGAGACGGTTCAAATGAGTGGTAACAACATATACCTTTATGGTGAAATAAACAAAAGAATTAAAAAAAATTCAATAAAATATTCCTCTATAGCAGTGTTTGCAAACAGTGTAGTGTAGCTCTAGATAAGCCAGCTTGCGACAAGCTAAGTCTCATCAGGATCTGTTCTGTTTGCAAGTTATTTTCCAAAAAATATTAGTGAGAAGAAGAAAACCCACCCCCTTTTCATGAATGGACTAGTCTGAAAATCATTTTGTGACGAGGTGGTTGGTCGGAAAATTAACATATCAATATCCATTCTTGTTATATGTGGTGAAATGGTTAACAGTGCTCCAGATAAGCTTTGTGTCTAAAGCGTACTACACCCCCTGATTTCAAAATCATTGCGTATTTTACTTTTACTAATGGATTATTGATTTTCTTCATTACTAAATAGGGAACAAATGATAAAAAAAATATAACAAATTTAAACATTCACTTATTTGAGCTGCAAAAAGCAAACAGTTGCTTTTTGCAGCTCAACTAAGTGAATTTTCAACTTTATGACAGTATTTTCACAATTCAATTTGAAAATCAATGCGTATTTTCACATTGCTGTGCGTATTGTGTACTCGCACTTTTGATAATCAATGCGTATTCAGCTAAAATAATTGCGTAAAATACGCCAATATGCACCTTATCTGGAGCTCTGGGTTAATATTAAATTATCTTGTTCAATATATGCACACAGTATTGATCAGTTATGAGTGCAGTGATGTCAATATAGGAGTCATTATGTTTTTGAACTGTTATGTTACTTGCAAGGTGACGTTGTATTCACATATTATTTTTATAGTGGAATTTTGGCAACTCGCTCAATGTCAAATGTCTGTACGTTAATATATATATTCTCAATGACAGCCGAGACTTCATATTTAACTTATACGCGCGGTTACAGGTATCAGGCTATTTTCATATGCAAATGAGGTATGATATTTTTCAATTATTTATACTAATTAAATGCATCACCTCAAAAAATAATATTTTCAACAGATTATAAAGTATGATCATTGCACATCAAAACATAAATACACAGAATAAATAGTAATGTTTGTTAACACGGTTATCGCCCCTGATATCAGTGTGGAAATTTAAGTCTGATATAAAATGTATAATAATATGCCAATCAATAAGTGGAGTAATGGTGAATGAATGTTGATGACAGCAATTATTGAATAGTTTGCTTCGAATTGAAAACAAGTCTTGGCATTTCATTAGAATTGTCTTGGAGACAATTCTAATGAAATACCAAGATGTGTTTTCTTATCAAATAAGAAAAATATGCTATATTTGTGGTCTGTTTATTACACTCCCTGCATTGTGTTGGGGTGGGGGGTATACTGGAGTCAGGTTGCATCAGAGAAATAAGTTGTAACTTCTATTTCCTTCATTGAACATTCTTAATATTTCACTTGTGCATTCCCCTAAAGTTGTACTATCATGCTGTGACAAATCCACGACCGTCCAGCGCTGATACCAAGGTCATTGCAAGGTCACATACTTAGTCTCTTTACAAAACTTAACAAAAACTTCTACTTCTTTATCGAAAATTCTTAATATTTCATGCGTACATTCCTCTAAGGCTCTACTATCATGCAGGGATTCCGCTGGCGATCGCCACTTTCGCAATTGGCGATAAAAAATTACAATTGGCGATAAAAAATTAAAATTTTCGGAAAAAAAATCAAAAAGTGGCGATTTTTTTATTTTCCCCAGCGGAATCCTTGATCATGCTGTGACAAATCCTGCTGATCTCGAGTTCAAGGTTGCATAGTAATAGTCTCGATCGATCTTTACAAAACTTAACATCAGAGAAATTGGTTATTACTTCTATTTCCTTGCTCGGATCTGCTTCACATTTCACACTCGCATTGCTCCAATGGACCTCTACCACCCTGTGACAAATTCACGTTTCTGTCGACCCCACTAAGTCCAGAGTCAAGGTCACAAGCCCACACACATGGAAATCTTTTACGTATTTAGGGGTACCTGGGCCCACGCAGGGGGGTATTCCGTAAGCCTCGCTTACTGACCAATCTAGTTGTTTTCTGCACGATAAAGGTACCATACAATTCATTTATATTTATTTTTGATATTTCTGATTTCAAATGGGTTTTTGGCAATTTGAATTTGGTATGTAAGCAAATACAGTACGCAGCTTATCTGGAGATCTGGTAATTAAACATGTTAAATAGTTGGTAATTATTCAACTATATTTATTAAATCAATCAGTCAGTTACGCTATCAATAATTTTAATTATTGCAAAAAATGGGCGCTTAACCCTTTCCCTGATAGAGACGACTTTTCACGCCTCTGCAGAAGATGTCTTTTGAAAACATTGTGCGAAAAGGAGAAATTGCTTGTAACAAGCAATTTGTCCTTTTCCCACAATGTTTTCTACTCTATCAGATAATTTAACCATCATTTGACCCAGCATTTGATTCAGATGTTTTGGATTTGGAGTCGAAATATCGGAAACAGGGGAAAGGGTTTAATTGCAGTGTATTTATTAACACGTGTAATAAAAATCTTATTACTCTAGTTTAATAAATATGCAAATTCGCTTGTTACAGAAAACAGGTCTGTTGACCAGTACAGCTTCAATGTATTATAGGAATGAATGGCCTTTTTGTGGAATGTATCGGGGTATAAACTTGGAAAAGTCGCGGGAATACTGGACGAAGGCCGGAAGGCCTCGTCCAGTATTCCCGCGACTTTTCCAAGTTTATTTCCCCGATAAATTCCACAAAAAGGCCATTCATTCCTTATAATTTCAGCATTTTAAATAAATTCATCAAGAAAATGTGTTTATTTTCCGTTTTCTTAAGAATTTTAACTCCACCTGACGGTTACGGAAAGTAGTTTGGCATGGAGTTTACTGGGATATAAATTTTGGACAGAGACTTGCTACGGACCAATCAAATGTTAGGGAATTGTGTAAATATTTTTGTGCTGGAATTATGATGATGTGATTATGCAATAAATAGAAGCTAACATTCGTGATGATTTAATATGGTATGTATTAACTCGTTGATTCATAAGAAAATTGGCATAGCCTCGTCTTATGAAATCAGTAAACTCGTTTAACCCTTTCAACACCACAGGCCCGTATAGTGGTATTTGCAAAAAGTGTAGATCCAGATAAGCCGGCTCGTGACGAACCATCCCATCTCATCAGGATCTGCACTTTTTGCAACTAATTTTCCTATTTTTTAGGAAAAAAAACACTTTTTTTTATAAATGGACTAGTCTGAAAATCATTTGTTGGGTCGGAAAATTTAACATCACAATCCATTCCAGTTACTTAGGGGTGAAAGGGTTAATAAATACCATATTAAATCATCACTCATGTAAGATCCTCTATTTCCAGATCTAGCAGACCAATGACTGTGGACGACATTATTTCATAGCTGTCATTAATTCACCATGAAGTCCTGCGGTGATCATTGAGCGTGAACACTAGAGTTATCCTCCAACCCCAGCGAGAGTAATATTGACAAACCAACGATGGACGTAGAGGCGCAGCCGTCAGGTTCGGAAGTCCCATCCCAGGGGCTGCCCCTCCGTGATATGGGCTCCTTCGTACATACAAGCACAATCAGTGACGCAGAGATTAAAGGTACGGTGGAACCTCTCTAAATCGGACACCACGGAAACACCTGTGATCTTATTTTTGATGAGATTCTTGGTCATTTATCTCGGGTGATAAGTGTCTGTTCGTGATCGCATATCCCACAACTAATGCTCAGAATGATCAAATGCCTGATTTACAGTGAAACCTCTCTAAGCCGGACACCCAGGGTGTCCGTTTTAGAGAGGTTTCACTGTTATAATGACCCCGGACTATGTGTTCATCCGTGATACGGGATCCTTCGAACGTATGTACCCAGGATCAGTGATGCTGAGGGTATTTGTTATTATTCCCCCCGAACTGGATAGGGCCCCAGGAGGCATCTAGTGTTTTGACTGTCATTCAGTCACCATATGTAGCTGTGACAGGAGAAATGGGGCTTAACAGGTGATTCATTGATGGAATAGCGAACAGGGCAGATCCTGATCTGGATCTACACTGGTCGCAAAAGCCATAAACCCCTTTCTCCTGTCACAGCCACATTTGCACTTTGCTGGGTGGTTAATAACGATTACTCATCCGTCATTCTCTGTCCATCCAGACCACAGGTCGAATGACGCGGTCTACGTGAGTTTGCACGTTCCTCGGCACAGAGGTCATCGCCGCGGTCGCCATCGTCATGGTCACCGGAAATCACAACAGGCGTCGGAGCATTCGTCCGTCGAAGGTGCGTATGTGTTGCAGTTCCATATGAGACGCGCCATGTGATTTTGTACTTAAGAAGATGTGTGATATCTCTTTGAAAAGTATTTAGAAAATTTACAGTATTTTGCGTAGAGTACTTTTAAAGTTGATGAAATATTCAGAGCAAATGCAGTTTGCATTTGCTATGAAAATTTTTGTCAACTTTCAATGTCATTTACAGAAAATAGCACAAGTTCTGTAAATTTTTTAATTAAAAATCACACATTTTCTTCGGTATAAAATCACATTGTTTGTGTCAAATGTGGCAGTGACTAAGAGACCAGGGGGCCGTTTCACTAAACTTCTTACGACTAAAATGTTCGTAAGCGCAAATTTAGAATCGTCTGCAAATTTCAATTGATGGATTTACATTTATTGAGCATAGGCTGCATATGCAGCCTATGCTCAATAAATGTACATCCAACAATTATTTACAAGAAAACATTGTTAATGTGAAATTTACAGACTATCATAATTTTGCACTTACGAACATTTTAGTTGTAGGAAGCTTAGTGAAACGGCCCCCAGGGGCTTATGGAAATTCGACACTGTATTTCTTTGGCTGGTGCAGTCTTCATACATGTCTATATTGCATGTAAGAAACACTACTGGGGGCCGTTTCACTAAACTTTGTACGACTATTATTCATAAGTCCCTTCTATGGTGGCATATATTTGCCATCGAGATGTCGAGATGTTGACATAAGTTATCACAACATGTCAACTTAAATATCATGACATGTTGACATTTCATGAAAGTATGTCGACATATTCAGATAAATTAATGTCGACATGTTGAGATAAAATATTACGTTATGTTGACATGTTGTGTTAAACCAACACATTATGTCGACATGTTGTGTTAAACTATCATGTTATGTCGACTTGTCGTGATAGAGTATCACATTATGTTGACATATTGTGTTCACTTATCATGTTATATTGACACATTGTGTTAACTCATCACATTATGTCAACATGTAGTATTAACTTTCACATTATGTCGACATGTTGTGTTAACTTTCACATTATGTTGACATGTAGTGTTAACTTCTCACGTTATGTCGACACGTTGTGTTAACTTATCACGTTATGTTGACATGTTGTGTTAACTTATCGTGTTTTTCGACATAATTTATCTCACGTTATGTCGACATGTCTTAATATTTAAGTTAACGTGTTGCGATAAACTATATCAACATTTCGACATCTCAATGATGGCTAACATTTGCCACCATACCCTTCTCTACATGACCTTAGCTGGGACACTACTGTCTGTTTCACTAAACCTGCCCAAATTTGATGGCTATATAAACAATAAAAAAACGTTGTTTTTTTTTTTGATAATATTAGATTATAGCAAAATATAGCAAAATTTAAGAATGAGCCTTTTTTATTTCGTAAAATTTGGTCAAATATTGATTTTATTACGAAACAAGAGTGCCGTAAGTCAAAGTCATTCAAACGCCACATATGGAAATACGATGAAGGCGACTTCGACAAACACCGTCGACATCTAACTAACACTAACTGGGAAACTGCAATAACACCTAATGATCTAGAAACATCTGTCAATAACATCAGTTCCACTATCATTAATGCAGCGAAACAGTCCATACCGAATAAAGTAGTAACTATAAGACCTAACGATATACCATGGATGAAAAGTAACGTCAGAAAACTAATAAGGCAATGAAGAAGACTGCATAGACAAGCTAAAAATATAAATACAGAACAATCCTGGCTAAAATTCAGAAACAAAAGAAATGAAGTAACAAAACACATTCGAAAAGCGAAATACGAGTACAACAATCCATGATAGATTAGATTATGCTCAGGCTTTTAGAGTGTGTCTGTGCAGGACTGAAGGGGTGATTTGTTCTTGTAATGACTGGGGTTAAAAGACAACAGTGGGCAGTTCAACAGTTATACAATCTCACTGTGTTTTAAACAAGATCATGGTTTGCCTTGAGTGTACAGCTGGGAGCTCAATTAACAATAATTCCAGCTGTACTTACTATTCAAATGGTTTGGTTAAACAATTGGCGGTTGCCGAGGAAGTGTCAGAGATAGAGTGACAGCGTGACTGGTCTTAGAAGTTTTTGAACTGACTGAGCTCCAGAGCAGAAAAACGGAGGTCTTTTATAGTACCCTGCAATATCAACCACAATATGGGGTGATCTCATCCGTAAATCTGGGCGAGGGTTAACTCGCCCAAAACTTGGGGTGATTCACCCCAGGTTCTGTGACAGATATGACGTCAAGACACTGACACTTGTTTGGTTACCGTCAAGACTCAGATAAAGTAGGGAAATACTCCATAAAGTTAAATGAAATACAGTCAAACTTGCACAAGCGACCACGTGCATTAAGCGACTTGTCTTATGAGACCACTTTCAATTCCCCCCCCCCCAACCATTTGGCCTATATAATGACAGTGTATTAAACGACTTTTCCTTAATGCGATCAGCGGTTAAATATTTTGTAACTGACAGCAAAGTTCGGTTTGTATTAAACGACCATTAATAGACAGGATGTCACTTTCTCAAGGTGAAATTAGCCTCAAGCGTGTGACAAACAAAGGAAACAAATCCCCTGTCAATGTCAAAGTGTGAATGGTGCATTCTTTATGATTATTGACCTGAAACCTCGTTCTGATTAGCGTCTTCAGATATAGACAAAACAACCATATTGAATGAACATTTCTGTAGACAATCAAACGTAGATGACAAAAACAAAAACCTACCACAAAGTCATACAAACTACAACAATACGCTCTCAACTATAATTATTTCAAAACGGGACGTAGAAGATGCAATCAATCAAATTGACCCTTCCAAAGCATCAGGCCCTGACAAAATAATACTTCGCCAGTTAAGAGGAGTGAACAAACTCTCAGCACCTTTAGCCAACCTATTTAATACATCTATATCTAGTTCCATATTCTCGTTGGCATGGACAATGACCAATTTTACCCCGATCTATAAAAAATCAAATCCTTCAAACGCCACTAACTACAGACCAATATCATTACTTAGCAAACTTATGGAAAGGTGTATCCACAAATGCTTATATAATTACTTAACTGCCAATAACATACTAACCCAGTACCAATCCGGCTTTAGACGTGGTGATTCTACAACTAACCAACTTGTTTACATATACAATGACATTTGTAAAGCCTTAGATGAAGGAAAATAAATTTGGGTCATTTTCTGTGACATCTCCAAGGCTTTTGACAGAGTTTGGCGCCAATGATTACTAGCGAAACTCTCAACAGTAGGTATTAGTGGCACCCTTCATAAATGGTTCTCATTCTATCTTTCATCGCAAAAACAGCGCATAGTTATTCATAACACACACTCAGATTGGACAAACATTAATGCTGGTGTGCTGCAGGGTTCAATCTTAGGTCCCCTCTTATTTCTTATCTATATCAACGACATAGTCAATGAAATTCAGTCCAACATTAGACTATTCGCTGACGACACAAGTTTATATTTCATAGTCGACGACCCAAGCACTGCTTCACGTATTCTAAACTCTGACCTTGATAAAATACACAAGTGGTCGAATGATTGGCTTGTAGATCTTAACCCAGATAAAACAGAAACTATGTTGATATCCAGAAAACAAAATAAACGACCACATCCTCCCCTTCTTATGAATAATATCGTAATTAATCAAGTTGAGTCTCCTAAACACGTAGGCGTCGTATTCTCAGACACTGGTAAATGGCAGTCACACATTTCATCAATCATCAGTCGTGTGTGGCAGCGTATTGGGATGCTTCACTCTCTCAAATTTTCACTAAATAGAACATCCTTAGAAAAAGCGTACGTCTCTTTCATACACCCATTGCTCGAATATAGCGATAGTACTTGGGATAATTATTCAATAGAATTAAAGAATGTGCTAGAATCAATCGTGAGGCTGTGCAAATTGTCACTGGGGCCACAAAGCTCTGCAGTTTAGAAAAAATATATACAGAAACCAAATGGGAAAACCTCGAAAAACAAAGAAAAAAGCATAAACTAATTCTATTCTACAAAATGAAGAACAACATGACACCACCTTATCTAACCAACTTAATCCCGGAACAAATACAAACTCGTTACAGGCTAAGAAACGATTGAGATATTCCAACAATTCAATCCCGTACTGTATCAAGATTCATTTACCCCATCTACCATAAAAGAATGGAACTCCTTACCTTTGCATACAAGGAATAGTTCTACATAGAATTCATTCAAACATACACTAAATGCTAACATTCTTAAGCCACCATCATATTACGCAGCTGGCGACCGACAAGGCCAGATTCTATTTACTCGGATCAGGCTAGGGTGTAGTGCTCTGAACTTCGACTTATTCCGAAAATCAATAGTCAATAGTGCAACATGCGCCTGTGTGTCAATCGAGGATGCAAACCACTACATTCTCTCATGTCCGCTTTACACCAATCAAAGACAACGATATTTATCATCACTGCCCTTGTCCCCCCATTCTCAATAATCTAATATATGGTAGCCATTTCCTAAGCGATACTGAAAACAGTCTTGTATTCCAAAGGGTGCAACAATTCATCATTGTCATTTGTCATAGTCAGTAATAGTACTTGAAGTGTCTATTCGGTCAACAACTATCTACACAAGATAACACCAATGGTTTGAGATGCATGCCTGGGATCTCAACTTCTTTCTTTCTTATTCAATAATTAACCAAAGTTGCCTATGTATACACTGTATGTATTCCTGCCACATTATCATTCACTGATGTCTTACTTAACCCATTACATGCGGAATACACCTTTACGGGTATGAGTTTTTATGCCCCCGCTACTGAAAGGTACGGGGGCATATAGTGTTACCGACGTCCGTCCGTATGTCCGTCCCGTCCGTACGTCCGTCCCGTCCGTCCGTCCCGATATTACCATATTCTTTAGTAACTTCTACATGGCTTCACATATTATGTCAATATTTATACACGTGATACATATGAACATGCCTTACACACTCCACCACCCAGTACTTCCACCTTGACCTTTGGCCTTCACCTTTTCCACTTTAAATGTTTGCTTGGCACTTTGGGACAAATCTACGTGCACGTTTCTCAATCCTACACTAACTTCTCAATACTTTTGCCAATCGCTTAAATATTTATACACATGATACATATGAACATGCCCTACACACTCCACCACCCAGTACTTCGACCTTCACCTTTGACTTTCACCTTTTCTACTTTAAATGTTTACTTAGCACTTTGGGACAAATCTACGTGCACGTTCTCAATCCACAATAACTTCTCAATACTTTTGCCAATCCCTTAAATATTCTATCACATGATACATAATGAAACATGCCCTACACACTCACCACCCAGTACTTCGACCTTGACCTTTGACCTTCACCTTTTCTACTTTAAATGTTTACTTTGCACTTTGGGACAAATCTACGTGCACGTTTCTCAATCCTACAATAACTTCTCAATACTTTTGCCAATCCCTTAAATTATATACATGATACATATGAACATGCCCTACACACTCCACCACCCAGTACTTCGACCTTGACCTTTGACCTTTTTATGCCCCCGCAACCGAATGGTGAGTGGGGCATATAGTGTTACCGGCGTCCATCCGTACTCGGGTAAATGGCTTGTAATCAAATATGCCTCGTTTTCTTTGGCTGCCAGCGGGGGCATTCGTGTGCCGACAGGCCACATTTCTAGTTTTAAATATTTTATTTTCATTTTTGTTATTTCTCAATGAAAGTATATGTTATGACACTCATTTGAACCATCTCGATGAGACGGTTCAAATGGTGGTCGCGACATATACTTACTTCTAAGCACATTCAAAGAAAATATTTATGATTTTCCCCAATCAAAATGGCATATCCTCAGCATGAAATGGGTTAAGGAGAAGAATTCACATAAGCTCACATTGAACTTGTTTTCTAATCCTTATTCACAATATCTGTCCATGAATGTTGACAGCGAAGATTCAGAAATGTGAATCTGCCACAGACAGTATGGCCATTACCCTTTCAATAAATCGGACCCACCACAGGGTTCGTACAGATTTGAAAAGTACTTATTTTCTGAAAATTTGCTTGAAAAGTGCTTGAATTGAATTTTTGTACTTGAAAAGTGCTTAAAAAAATGCCTTTGTGCTTAAAAAGTACTTGAATTTTAATAGAAAAAATAAAAAGGTTAATCGCGAAAATTCGATGTTCGATGGATGGGTCGAGTGTAAATTGTGGAGTGCTGATCGGTATTGGAAACTGCATGTTAAACTATGCGTGGTATCGGCAAAACCGTGCGCGGTTCTGGTTTTAAACTGGTCCAATATGATCCTCGTTCTGAATGGTTAATGGCGACGTGCGTGAACGCTACACTGCGTTTTCACAATGGGGAAAAATGTATTCAACCGTATCTGGATAAGCCGCTTTAAGTGGGTTAAAGAAGCGCCCGATAGGCACAAAGCCTATTGTACTCTATGTCGGAAAGAAATTGATATTGTGCTTGAAAAAATAATAATTGTACTTGAAAAGTGCTTGAAAAGTGCTTGAATTGTATCATGTCATGTATGAACCCTGCACCAATCAGATTATTGTCAGTCGACCAATCAATTGCTTCTATCATCAGGTTCAGGAGGAGTACCAAGTGAGTGAAAAAATAAATACACGATGGTTTTCCCCAGGAGTGAAACTTGTGTGATAGTTTTTGAATGGCCCCTTTGTTATGATTGTGAACTTTTATGCTCCAGATAAGCAGTGAATTTATGCTTCCACTACACTTATTCTGGAATAAACAATCTTTGGGATTATTAACCCTTACAATGATGAATTCTTTGTGAAATTTTTGTCCTCTGTTGATTTTAAGCATGTCTTTATAAAGGAATATGACAAATAAGTCAAATTCAAGATACGACTATTCTGTTCAATTTAAACAACTACTAATAATGTGTGTGCCTGTGACTGGAAAATGTGAAAATGTGTATGTCAAAATATGAATTCACTGCTTGCCTTATGATGATCATGTCTACGAGGGTTGTCGCAACGCCGCATGCCATTTTAAATACATGTAGTTTCAAAAGAAACTTCTCTATTTCCATTGACATGGCCTTCCAGGCTTCACATTTTACTTGTTATTATATATGTATATATCTGCTACTCTTTTACTAAAACATTAATGCCATTAATTTTACACACTACTATTGTCCACTCACAGTAAATTCTTACAGCTTTCTGAAGCTTGCAAATGCTTATAAATGTTTCTCTTTGTGTATAAAAGGGGTTATAACCCATACATGTCATCATCATCTTCGATGATAATAATGATGATGATGAATAATGGTGATGATGCTGATCATCATCATCATAATCGTCACCATTGTCATCATCATCATCAATATCATCATGATGATCATCATCGCCATCATCACCATCATGATGATCATGATCGTCACCATCATCATCATCATCACCACCATCATGTGGCGTGTGTAGTACAGGTATACATTTTGTACAGGAAGGCAGTACAAAACTAGTCCACGGCTCTACGGAAGTGAGTTCTCTTTTACTCTGTACAGTTATATCTGTGACTCGTCATGACAAAACAGACCTTATTGACTTTGTGACCAATATAGATCTTTGTCAGCTAGCACATCCATGGCGTCTGATAAGGATGGATATATAACTGGCACCAGGGCGACAAGTGGATGTCTAAATAGTATGTTGCAATTCTTGTCCGGTCAGTGCCCAATATCCCTTTCAGAGACATAGTCAAAGCGGGCATTGACCAGACAAAAATTGCAACGTAATATTTTGACATCCACTTGTTGCCCAGGGGGCCGTTTCACTAAACTTCGTACGACTAAAATGTTCGTAAGTGGAAGATTATGATAGTCTGTAAATTTCACATTTTCCAATGTCTTCTTGTAAACAATTATTGGATTTACATTTATTGAGCATAGGCTGCATATGCAGCCTATGCTCAATAAATGTAAATCCATCAATTGAAATTTCCAGACGATCCTAAATTTGCACTTACGAACATTTTAGTCGTAAGTAGTTTGGTGATACGGCCCCCTGGTGCCAGTGCTATTGTCTTCCACTAGCAGCTGAGGGGATGGTTCTAAGATTTGACAAGCCATGCGAGTTTCTATCTTAGAAAATGTACCATTATCTCATGAAAAATATTTTCAAAATTTACGATATTTTCTGTAAATGACGTTGAAAGTTAAAGAAATTTTCAGAGCAGCATTTGCTATGATAATTTCATTAACTTTCAACATCATATCACAGTTTCTAAAGAAAAAAAAATTCGAGAAAAATCGCATATCTGCTTAGGTACAAAATCTCATGGATTGACTCGAATACAGTAACAGCTAGTGGAAGCGAAGATCAGACTGTGGATGTACTTGAAGATCATGGTCTTTACTGTCGTCTCTGCGAAAATAAGCTCGTCGGGGCAGATAAAATTGACGCCGTTTCGATGGTAAACCGGAAGTGCCCGGACTCGGAATGTCTGACTATACAAAAAGAAAGAATTTTGTTTGTTTACTTTTCTATTCTGAACTTAAAATCACCTTCCTTTGGTATGCCCATTTCTGGTTTTATGGCGCTAGCTACCATTACTTGCATAACTGATATACTTAAACTCTTAAATATCACACAAAATCAATTTTATTTTTATAATATATACATTTTTGTCCGGTCTGGTAAATATTTCAAGTTTACCAGACCGAATGTTCTATAAAAAAATTGCGGTTTCGCGGAGACTGACACTGGTTGTAAACTGTAGTCCCTTTTTGTCGTGGCAAATTACATTTATACTAACATTCTCCATTATCACACCCTTCAACTGCTATCATTTATTATGCCAGTATTTTCTATGGTTGCACTATTTCATTGTTTTTTATGCCTGCGTCCACCCTGGTCTCACTAGAACCAGGAGGTGTAAAGTGGTTGGACTGTATGTCCCTCAGTATGCAGCGCTCCAGATAAGGTGTGTATTGGCGTATTGTATGCAGCGCTTCAGATAAGGTGTGTATTGGCGTATTTTACACACTTATTTTAGCAGAGTTTGCATTGATTATCAAAAGTGGGAGTAATATAATCTCAAATAAGTAAATTTCAACTTTATTACAGAATTTTCACTACTGAATTTGAAAATCAAATGCATATTTTCAAATTGCTGTGAGTATTTTCAACTTTATTACAGAATTTTCACTACTCGATTTGAAAATCAAATGCATATTTTCAAATTGCTGCGAGTATTTTACTCGCAGCAATTTGAAAATATGCATTTGTTTTTCAAATGGAGTAATGAAAACACTGTAATAAAGTTGAAATTTACTTATTTGTGATTTTATTCACAGCAATTTGAAAATATGCATTTGATTTTCAAATTGAGTAGTGAAAATTCTGTAATAAAGTTAACATTTACTTATTTGAGATGCTTTGCTTTTTGCAGCTGAAATAAATGAATTTTTAACATTTTTGGGACATTTGTATACTGACAGGCTACATTTTCTTGTCTGTTTGTGTAAATTATGGAAACAATAAAATTCTACAAACGGCTCCAATGACAGGTGACAGCATGCACTAAATTTGGAATTGTGATGCGACCATCTAAATGTTTTGTGTGGACAATTCGAAGTATTTTGGGACTTACAGGCATACATATAGCAGTTGAAGAGCAGGATAATCCCACAATAATTCACCCTTCACCAATTCCCTTTGATCCCAGTTACCGAGTCATCTCCTAACCCTTTCAACACCACATACCTCTATAGAGACAATGTTTGCAAACAGTGCAGAACAGATGAGCCGGCTCGTAACGAGCCGTCTCATCAGGATCTCCACTGTTTGTTAATAATTTTAAACGTCGTACAGATTACCCTTTTAGAAGAATGGGATAATTTGAATGAACAAAATTAATGAAATAGCGTGAAACATTGGCATGGAACATCCTATTAAGTTACTTGGTGTTGAAAGGGTTAAGAAAATGATAAAGATATAATATAAATATTTTCTTTATTTCTAATATAATGCCATAAAAAAAGTACATTGGTTTTCATATATCGCCGCGTCTGAATAATCCTTTCACGTCGAGCATTTTATCGTCATGGAGAAATAAAATTGAACTATAAATCCGCCACATGATCAATAAAAAACACTACCGTGCAAAAATATGTTAAATCAAATAATACCTGATGAAAATCTTGTGATAACTTTTTAAAATGTATTATGGCAAGACTGTTCAAATGAGTGGTAACAACATACACTTTAGAGTAGAAATAAAGAAAATATTTATAATTCCAGCACAAAAATATTTACACAATTCCCTAACATTTGATTGGCCCGTAGCAAGTCTCTGTCCAAAATTTATATCCCAGTAAACTCCCACGCGGAACTACTTTCCGTAACCGTCAGGCGCAGTTAAAATAATTCTTAAGAAAACGGAAAATAAACACATTTTCTTGATGAATTTATTTCAAATGCTGGAATTATAAGGAATGAATGGCCTTTTTGTCGAATTTATCGGGGATATAAACTTGGAAAAGTCGCAGGAATACTGGACGAGGCCTTCCGGCCTTCGTCAGTATTCCCGCGACTTTTCCAAGTTTATACCCCGATAAATTCCACAAAAAGGCCATTCATTCCTATAATAGTACACTTATTTAATTTCTGTACAGAACATTTTGTGCTTACCGAGTGGGCATGTACCTTTAATTGACGAAGACAATGGTTACTCTTTTTTAAATAAATGACTCGGTAACTCCTAGAAGTCTGTGTTCACCAATCACTAACCTGTAGTTTGGTGATGGGAAAAAACATTTTGTCGTTTCACTGTTCTTTCATATTCAGAGACTATATGCCGGCTGTTATAATAGTTTGTTATATGTGGCTGTGGCTGTGACTGGAGAAATGGGGCTTTATATTATCCCCTCGCCTATAGGCAAGAGGAGATACAGTATTAGTCCACGTATGTGTGTGTACGTCGTATGTGCGTACATATGTGCATGCGTTAGTAGCACCTTTCATTGTTCAATAACATGAACCGCTTCACTAATTTTGATAATATTTAATTATGTTCACCTTTTTTGTACGGCAAAAAGTTAAAAAAAACTCTTTTTTTTTTACGCCCGTTTGAAAAAAACGGGGCGTATTATAAATTCATCTTGTATGGGCGGGCGGCGGGCGGGCGGGCGGCGGGCGGGCACAGCTTGTCCACGCAATAACTAGAGTTCTACTTGACAGATTTTAACCAAATTCGGTATACATGTTTATCACGGCAAGACGAAGAAGCCTATTTATTTTGACAGATTGTTACAAAATTCAATATACATGTTTATCACGGCAAGAACCCTATTAATTGTCAGTGAGTTATCTCCCCTTGTTAACTGGCCTTGCCTCGATGGGCGTATATTGTGACCTTCGGCACTCTTGTTTATTATCAAGGCTGCCAGCGAGGGGATTAGCTTCGTAGTAACTATGCCCTTGGTATCAATATTACAATTAAAGCAGGCATATAATGTCTGCTCCACATGGTGTCATGATCCATGCTATTTCATATTCTATTGATTAATCCTTACCATGCTCAATGAACTTTCGTCGGCTGCTGTTTATTTTTATTTATTACACTCTTGCGAGTTATTTGCATGTGTTTCGCTGTGAGAGAAAACCCGTAATCAACTCCTTACAAATAATAAACCGTGAGGAGAACACCCGTAATTGCACCCTCTTTTATCACAGTCAAAATAAAGTTATTTGAAAATGTGGAGAGAGTCTCGACTACTGTACAATGTTAATGTGATTGAACAGTCACTCCAAACATCTACTCAAATATATCTAGTTCATATATAGAAACAGCTGCGTAATTTGGATTTCAAAAAGTTTACATGACGTCACGTTTGACGTCACACAACGTGATGTCAAAACGCGGGAAACACGTCGGCGTGTAACTATTCATACGCACAGCGCAATTCTTGTTGCTTACAATCTCAAAAAATATTCATTTATATCCGCCGTGAAGTGTAATAAATAGGATATTCCATCATACATGTTTCAATAGCCGAAATAATGCACTCGTGTCCATCGGCTTCCGTGCAAGTACGATGGAATATCCTCTATAATCTTCCAACTGTCTCGGCAAAAAACATTCTTTGGAAATGATTCTAAAGTGCTGTCATTGGAATTATTTCCATTGGAAATGATTCTAAAGTGCTGTCATTGGAAATGATTCTAAAGTGCTGTCGGACAATGTTTTTATTTGGAGTTAATATAAAATACAAAACAACAGCAGACAAAAGTTTTCATTTCCCGAATTCTAAGAGTTAGTGATTGCAGATACGTCGACATAGCGATAAGCTACTTAGTCCCGTGTTGCTTGGAAATTTATCGCAGGTTTCAGCCAATGTACCCATGTTATCCATTCTACCCATTCCTCCCATTATAGACAGGACATGCCAATCATGATACAGAAATGTGATGGTGACAAAGTATGTCGAGGGTTATATGGTTTTCGTAATTCCATCCGTCCGTTTGCATATGCAGCCTATGCTCAATAAATGTAAATCCATTAATTGTTTACAAGAAAACATTAATTGTTAATGTGAAATTTACAGACTATAATAATTTTGCACTTACAAACATTTTACAGGGCTCCAGATAAGGAATTAGTAATTAGTATTGTCACTCCATCATTTGTGAAGCAATTGGGCATTTCAAAATTCTAATTGGGTAAAATAAAATCACTACTGTTTCCACATCAACAGACCGCAATTATTGCATGGTTTGCTTCGAAATGAAAACATGTCTTGGCATTTCATTAGAATTGTCTCCTTGGAGACAATTCTAATGAAATACCAAGATGTGTTTTCATGGAAAATAAGAAAAATATGCTATATTTGTGGCCTGTTTATTGTTTTCTGCAGCATGATAAAGGTACCACAATATTGTTATTGCTTTTTCATACTTGCTACTTCTGATTCAATTGGGTTTTTGGCAATCTTAATTGGATATTTACGCAAATACGCAGCTTATCTGGAGCTTAGTTTTAGGCCATAAAAAAAGTACTTTGGTTCTCAGATATCGCCGCGTCCGAAAAATCCCTGCGCGTCCAGCATTTTATCATGAAGGAGAAATAAAATTGTACTGTAAATTTTCCACATGGTCAATAAAAAACACGACCATGCAAAAATATGTTAAATTCACTGATATTTGATGAACAAAATCCGGTGATTTTTCACGTCTAAAGAGGTTATAGTAACTTTATAGAACATATATACATCTGGTGACTTTAAAAAAATCCGAGACGAACATCTCGAACAAAAAAGATATTTTGAAAATATCTGCACCCTCCCGCGTTACATTCCGCAAATCCCATGTCTGAGAACCATTTGTATCACCTTATAATGAACGTAGGTGTTGCTGGGATGTTAAACTACATATTTGTATTTATCATATTTCACCTTTGTCCAGTGATAGTATTACACAATGTTTACAATTAACTCTTTGCATGCTGGGAAACTTGTGGGCTATAAATAGTTCAAAACTAGCTGACAAAAAATCATCATATTTTCTTGTATTTCTCCCCGTAAATATCATGAATATGTCTTGGAATTTCATTAGAATTGAGTCCTGAGGACTCAATTCTATTGAAATTTCAAGACATATTTACAGAGAGAAATAAAACATGTACTCCTAATTTGTTTGGCGGATATTTTCACCGCTAGCACGCAAAGAGTTAAAGATTGCATGAGTTGATTCTATCCTCGAAGGTTAACGTTTGTAGTGTGATGCGGGTACAACCGTTTGATGTGATGTGATGCATTTTATAACAACATGGGACTAGCAACGCAAATATGTGACATGCCATTTGATTTTGTACCTAAGATGTACGAAATCTGATGAAACATATTTACAAAAATGACGTCAAAAGTTGATGAAATGTTCAGAGCAAATGCGGATTTCCGCATTTGCTATGAAAATTTCATCAACTTTTAACATCATTTACAGAAAATATCACGTGGGTGGTGGTCGGGCGAACGAGACGGCGTAAATTAACGGTAGTGGTTCCTCCTTATAGGAATCACTATTTGCCTGGTTTGGCCCTCCGGTAGGTTTTTATCTTTGGCTCTTTTGTTACGTGGGAGTTGAACTGGGTTATTGCCCATTATAAAGGTAGTAAGATTATGACTGATCCTACTGCTTTTGGGAGGGGCCAAGTGATTCTGGTGTGGCGAGGACCTGGCATCAGATCAGGATTATTCTGATTTCAGAGCTGAATATATAGTTTTGTTATTGTAAATATTCAGTCCTGATTTTGGGATTTTCCCCCCATTTGTACATGTACTTGAAAATGTACATGTACTTGTACAGGTAATATATGGGATTTAGTACTAAACCCATTGGCCCCGGCCTTAAATGACCTTAGCTGTTGGTTGGCCGTTAAACCCCAACAAACAAACAAACAAACAAACAAACAAGCAGAAAATATCAGTTTTTTTCACAGTTTTCTTACACTCCCTCAAACTGGAAATCTCTATAAAACTCTGGGGGAATTCCTGGGTTTAGAGAGGTTCCACTGCATTGGTGCCAAAACAAATCCGATTGTTGATAAAGAAAATTATCAATCAATCAATCAATCAATCAATCAATCAATCAAAACAAACAATCAATACATCCTTAGTGATGTAAATGTCATCTACTGAATATACAAAACTCTCGGTCTCCCTATATAACCTGTGGGACCCCATAATATATTGTGTCTGAATAGTTAGGGTTATTATTTTGTATTGAACAAAGAATCGCATTACAAGCAATTCATTCACATGTGAAACGTGAACAAATGATTGTTGTGTGTTCAGGAAATAGGGTTATAATTAACCCATTTCAGTCTAAGGATGCGATAATTTTTGTTGAAAAAAATCTAATTAATTTGTTTATTTCTCCATAAAGGTATACAGGGATCCTCCAGATTATTGGACAAAAATGGCAGTGTTTTTACAATATTTTTCTTAAAATAGCAGCTACGGACATAACATTTTCACAGAACAATCCTCGGTTCTTGCTTTCTCAACGCATGAAAATTATTTAGCAAAACGTGCCATCTTTTTCACTTAAAATTTGGTCAGATCATCAGACGTAAGATTGCCGCAAAATTAACATCGACAATCAGTTATCCGGACAAACGTATAATAGTCTTATAACTTCTATTCTCACATTGAAATCGTAAGTTTATCTCCTGTAAACCAGTGTAAACAGCATTGTGTAGTTCTGCAGAAATATCGGTCACCCTTCACTTCTTGGAAAACACCTTATTTATAGAATGTATTGTATTTATAGAACAACTCGGCAATGACGTAATGGACGCACTCGATTGTGCCCCCCGCGTGACTTTTGACGTTGTAAACAACTTGTGGACAGAGTTGGGGAATGTTTTCAGTAAATTTTACTAAAATGTTTACCTTGGCGATATATTTGTCACACTGGTATGGAAACATCTTAACCCTTAGACCGCTACTCACAACAATTGTCGTCTGCTGTTGCTTTCATATCTTGCCTTATTTCTCAATAAAAACAGCGTTTGACAGCACTTCAGAATCATTTCCAATGGAAATGATTCTGAAGTGCTGTCAAAGCATGTTGTAAATTATTATAAAGTGCTGTTAAAGTATGTTTTTTTATGATAAAAATGGAAAATAGAAAATAAACAGCAGACGACAACAAAAATAAAATAGCGGTGTAAGGGTTAATAATAGCAAAACATAGCTTTATTGAGATGATATGTGGCTGTGACTGTAGTTCCTGTTTCACTAAACTTTATACAACTAAAATGTTTGTAAGTGCAAAATTAAGATTTCACATTAAGATAGTCTGTAAATTTCACAGTAACAATGTATTCTTGTAAATCCATCAATTGAAATTTCCAGACGATCCTAAATTTGCACTTACGGACATGTTAGTCGTATGAAGTTTAGCGAAACAACCCCGTGGAGCTACACTGGTCACAACATCTATAAGCCACATGTCTCCAGTCACAGCCACATATTAGCTAGTTTTGCTTATACTTAGTTATAGACTATTTTTAGCTCACCTGAGCAAAGCTTATGTGTGCTATTGTTACCTCAATGTGTGCGTCGTCTGTCCGTGAACATTTTCAAACGTCTTCTCCTTGGTAACCATTTGACCTATAGTCACCAAATTTCATGGTCATGGTCCTTAGATAGGGGGATTATAAAATGACGTCATTACATAATCCAAGATGTCTGCCGTCTAAAAATAGCACAAATTCTTCAAAAATCT
Source organism: Conchocele bisecta (assembly GCA_029237695.1). Classification (NCBI taxonomy): domain Eukaryota; kingdom Metazoa; phylum Mollusca; class Bivalvia; order Lucinida; family Thyasiridae; genus Conchocele; species Conchocele bisecta. The sequence goes on from CM055280.1 coordinate 29,651,258, forward strand.
TCTTCTCAAGAACCACCAACCGGATTTCGACAAAACTTGGTAAGGATGATCGATGTACAATGCTCTTTCAAAGTTCCTAAAATGGTGACCCCGGGGTCAAAAATGGGCGTGGCCCGTGGGGTCAAATTTTATTTTGACCAAATATACCCAAATTATTTTTTACCGAATATGGTCATGTCATATATCAAATCGAAGGTATCAACGAGGCGATCACTCTGGTGCATTTCTTGTCGAAATAGGATGGTTATGTCATCCAAGACGGCCGCCGAAAAGTCAAACAGTCGTTCTTTTATTAGAGATTTCAAAATTCTTCTTCACACAAACCGGTTGGCCCATGGTAGCCAAACTTAAAAGTTATGGTCGATGGGTGAAGCCTTTTCAGATTTGTTAAAATGGAGGTCATCGCTAATCCAAGATGGCCGCCATCTAAAAATAGCACAAATTCTTAAAAAATCTTCTCATGAACTGCCAGCCGGATTTCGACGAAACTTGGTAGAAATGATCTATGTACAATGCTCTTTCTAAGTTGTTAAAATGGTGACCCCGGGGTCAAAAATGGGCGTGGCCCGTAGGGTCAAACTTTATTTTTGACCGAATATGGTCATGTCTATTTCAAATCGAAGGTATCAAAGAGGCGATCGTTCTGGTACATTTTTTGTTGCAATTGGATGTTCATATCATCCAAGATGGCCACCGAAAGGTCAAAAGGTTGTTCTTTTATTAGAGATTTCAAAATTCATCTTCACACGAACCGCTTGGCCCATGGTGGCCAAACTTCAGATTTATGGTCCATGGGTGAAGCCTTTTCAGATTTGTTAAAACGGAGGTCGTTGCTAAACCAAGATGGCCGCCGTCTAAAAATATCACAAATTCTTCTCATGAACCTCCATCCTGATTTCGACGAAACTTGGGAGGAATGATCGACGTAGAATGCTGTTTCAAAGGTGTTAAAATGGTGACCCCGGGGTCAAAAATGGGCCTGGCCCGTAGGGTCAAATTTTATTTTAACCAAATGTGCTCGTGTCGTTTATCAAATTGAAGGTATCGATGAGGCGATTGCTCTGGTGCAATATTTGTCGGAATCAGATGATTATGTCATCCATGATGGCCTCCAAAAGGTCCATTTATTCAAGATTTTGAACGTCTTTTTCTCAGGAACCACATGGCCAAACTTTATAATAAGTTAAGATCCTTGGGTGAAGCATTTTCAGATTTGGTCAAATGAGTCATCACTTAATCCAAGATGACCGCCATCTAAAAATAGCACAATTTTTTTAAAATACATATGAACTCAATGTCACATTCGCCTTTGGTGTTCATGGAGTCAGGTGAGCGAATTAGGGCCATCACAGCCCTCTTGTTGTCAAAGCCAGTCAGATTTTATAAGCTAATAGTTTTGCTGTGATATTTATATATTGCGTTATAATTTTACTGGTTGCTGTGACTGGTTTTGACTTGACATTCTGAAACGTCACAGTGTTTGTTTTTGCACTAAACCAATTGTTTTCAAAATAATATAAGCATGAAAGAAAGTGATTTAATTTCAGTGACATTCAGTCAGTTATTTGTTACATGTAATTAATGTACTTTCAATTTACATTATTAATGTATTAGTTCCAAGTGATTCTGGTGTGGCGAGGACCTGGCATCGGACCAAGATTATTCTGATTTCAGGGCTGACTATATAGTTTTTGTATTGTAAATATTCAGTTCTTATTTTGGGATTTTCTCCCCATTTGTACATGTACTTAAATGACCTTAGCTGTTGATAGGCCGTTAAACCCCACAAACAAACAAACAAATAAAGTATTAGTTCTGAGTACATAACTCTAATTACATTACATTGCATAAGTATTTACAAATTTGCATCTCATATTGTCAAATTTTCTCTCTATAACAATACAGTGAAGTATGAACATCACAGATGATTGCTATATTTTAGTGTGCAGAATGCAAACGTGATTCAGCAAATGTTTACGGTTGGCTGTGGTGTAGCGATCTAGTGCAACCAATTGCTTATAAAGCGGTAAACGTGCAGCTATTGAAGTATATGACAATTATGTAAATTCATTGGGCTACATTAATTGGGCTCCAAGATATGCATTGACTGAATTGAGTACACAATAATCAATATATGTGGTTGTGACTGGAGAATTGGGGCTTATTGGTTTTGCGACCAGTGCATATCCAGATCAGCCTGTGCGTCTGCACAGTCTGATCAGGATCTGCACTGTTCGCCATTCCATCAATGAAACACCTGTCATGCTTCCAACAAGCAATATAGTTTGTTATCAGGCTACAGGAGTGTGCTATTTGATTTGGATATACACTGGGCATAATTCCCATAAGCCCCATGTCTCCAGTCCGAGGCACATATATGCGCATATATCTTGAGACTTAGTGCCTTTAAGAACATGCTGTTTTAATGTTAGACCTATTGGTCTGTTACCATGACAACCAGTACATGTATTTGTAAATAATTCCAGCACAAAAATATTTACACAATTCCCTAACATTTGATTGGTCCGTTGCAAGTCTCCGGCCAAAATTTATATCCCAGTAAACTCCATGCCGAACTACTTTCCGTAACCGTCAGGCGCTGTTAAAATAATTCTTAAGAAAACGGAAAATAAACACATTTTCTTGATGAATTTATTTCAAATGCTGGAATTATAAGGAATGAATGGCCTTTTTGTTGAATTTATCGGGGATATAAACTTGGAAAAGTCGCGGGAATACTGGACTAGGCTTTAAAACATTACAATTTTCGAAAAAAAAAAAAAATCTTTTCTTTTTTTTTAATTTTTTTTCGAAAATTGTAATTTTTTATCGCTTCGTCCAGTATTCCCGCGACTTTTCCAAGTTTATACCCCGATAAATTCAACAAAAAGGCCATTAATTTCTATAATATTGATACTGACTACAATGTACTTGTAGTATGCCATGTATTCATTTGTGATCTTAATTGCAGAAACTGTGTCGCCTTTCCTACATGTACATTCATGTAACACATTTCAGGCTGAAGATATGCCATTTTGTTTTTAGAAAGTCGTAACTTATATTTTGGGTGGGAGGCATATTGTGTTACCGTCACATCCGTCCGTATTCACACTTCATATTTCACACATGCATTCCTCTGATGGTCCTCTATCATGCTGTGACGAATCCATGATCCTCGCGGCCTCGCTAAACCCAAGGTCAAGGTCATATACGTAGTGCTTTCAAAACCTTAACGGTCAGGTACATTTCTTATAATTTCATTAAACATAACTACTTCATATTTGACACATGCATTTCTCTGGTGATCCTCTATCATTCTGTGACTAATCCACAACCGTTCATCCCAAGTTTTAGGTCGCATCCTTAGTGCATTCAAAACTTTAACTCTCGGGTCTTCGGGGCCTCGCTAAACCCAATGTCAAGGTCATATACTTTCAAAACCTTTAACGCTAGGGTAAATTTCATATAATTTCTGTTTCCTGTCACATAATTCCTATTGTTGTATGTTTGCTGTTTATATTTTAGTCACATTGCCATTCTTCATTTGTGCAATTCCTATGATCACATCCCAATTTATTCTTTTCCTATTGGTTGATATTTGCTGTTTATAGTTTAGCTGCACCCCCGTCCCAACTTGTGCAGTTCCTATTGGGTGATATTTGCTGTTTATATTTGAGCCACGCCCCCCTCCGAACTTGTGCAATTCCTATTGGTTGATATGTACTGTTTACATTTTAGTCACGCCCCCGTCCCAACTTGTGCAATTCCTATTGGTTGATATGTACTGTTTATATTTTAGCCTCACCCCGTCCCAAATTGTGCAATTCCTGTTGTTGTATGTTTGCTGTTTATATTTTAGTCACATTCCCATTGTGATTTGTGCAATTCCTATCGTTGGGCATATCACATCCCAGTTCATCCTTTTCCTATTGGTTGATATTTGCTGTTTATATTTTAGCCACACCGCCATCCCAACTTGTGCAGTTCCTATTGGGTGAAGACGATGGGGATGATGATCCAGAACACAAAATCCACGCCATCTTCTGTGAAATGGCCGAGTTATTTACCCACGGCAATGAAATGCAGTGGAAGGAAACAGCAAGGTAACAATGGCAGTGTGGGGATGGCTTAGAAGCTCAGCTATTGTTTTCATATGAACTTCATGGGACTCGCCTCGGAAATGGTAGGAATTTCTACACTAATTTCCTAATGTGGTCGTGCAGGTGTATGAAGTTTGCGGAAGATGACCATATTATGGTTTTGATATTAAGTTCATCAGACTCCGCTTCGAAACGGTAGAAATTCCTTGCCAAGCCTCGACATTCCTACAGCTTTCCTAACCTCACGCTATAAACTTGATACTATTCATATGTCTTGCAGGTGCATTAAATTTAAATTATGAAGTTCACGAGATTTGTCTCGGAAACAGTAGGAATTCCTCAGCAAGCCTCGGAATTCCTACATATTTCCTAGCCTCATCTGATAAACCTGACCATGTTACAGGTGGATCAAGTTCGAGGAGGATGTGGAGGAAGGGGGAGAGCGGTGGTCGAAGCCCCACGTGGCCACCCTGTCCCTCCATTCGCTGTTCGAGCTGAGGTCGTGTATACAGAACGGCACAGTCCTGCTTGATATGGACGCCCAGTACTTCGATCAGGTTATAGGTAAGTTCTGCAGCCAATTTCATCAAAAATGCAAAGTATACTTATCATTTATTTTTCCCGAAATGCATTATTTCATATAGAACTAACGACTGCATATATTTGATGATTAAAAGTATGCAGAATTATTATACTGAATTTATTACAATATCACAGCCAAAATGGCTGTGATAATGTAATAAATTCAGTATAATACAAATTTTATAAAGTTATCCTTAAATTTAAAATTTCTCCCTCAAAGTATACTTTGCTAGATAAGTATACTTTACAATGTTGGTGAAATCGGCTACTGGGTTGCTTTTGGAACATTTGGAACACACTTATGCCCCCTTTAACATGACATTGACCTGTTTGACTTTCACATGGTTGTGGAAACACATAGGCATTTTTTTTAAGTAAAAAAAAACATTTGTACAAGTTTCTTCATCATCATCATATAACTTTAATATACATCTTGGTATTTCATTAGAATTGTCTCCAAGGAGACAATTCTAATGAAATGCGAAGACATGTTTTTATTTCGAAGCAAACTATTCAATAATTGCTGTCTGTTGATGTGTAGACAGTAGTGTGATTTTATTTTACCCAATTAAAATTTTAAAATACCCAATTGCTTCAGAAATGATGGGGTGAACGTACTCAATTACTAATTCCTTATCTGGAGCGCTGTTAATGATAACGATGCCCTTGTTTCTATTTTTAGACCTTATCCTGGACCAGCTGGTAGCTGTGAATCAGCTGGAGATAACCGTGAAGGATAACGTACGAGACGTGCTACTGCAGCGACATCGCCACTTAAACGAAAAACACGAAAAGAAACACGACCACTCGAGTAAAATCAATCTACCAATTATACGGTCGATAGCGGATATTGGGCGGAAGTATTCTCTACCGAAAGATTTGAGTAACCATCATGATAAAGGTAGGTCAAGGTCATTCGATGGCCCAGGTGAATAGGGTCAAGGTCATTTGATGGCCTATGTGAATACCTGTTGCAGATGTACAGGGATTCCGCTGGCGATCGCCACTTTCGCAATTGGCGATAAAAATAAACAATTGGCGATCAAAAATTACAATTTTCGAGAAAAAAAAAATCCTATTGGTTATTCCTTTTTCTTTTTTTTTCTTTTTTGTTTCTTTTTTTTTTTGAAGTGGCAATTTTTTTTTATTTTCCGCAGCGGAATCCCTGGATGTAATGCGTCTAAATATGTGGTCGTGACAGGAGAAATGGGGTATATGGTATTTGTGACCAGTGTAGCTCCTGATCAACTTGCACATGCCTGTAGTGTGCCCTGATAATGGTCGTTATTGCTTGTTAAAATCATGACGGGTGTATCGTTAATGGAAGGGTGAAAAGTGCAGATCCTGATCAGACTGTGCGGATGCACAGGCTGATCTGGATCTACATTGGTCACAAAACTGATAAGTCCAATTTCCCCAGTAACAGCCACATACGTATAATGGCATGTAATGTCAGTCTGTGACAAAAATGAATTATAAAAATTATATTTTACAGGTCGTCTTGTTTAGTGACCCGTTGTTTGACTTCATTTTGACTTAAACATTATTTTGCTTCTTGCTTATACGTTTATGAATTTACTGAAATACATGCTTTCCTATAATAATTTTATTAAAACCACAGAGCTCCAGTTAAGGTGCGTAATTTGATCAACTTTGGGGGTGATTTTGTTATTTCTTCACCAAAAATGGCAAGTTGGGAGTGCTTTAGAATCGTCTCATTGAGACGATTCTAAAGGACTCCCAACTTACCATTTTTGGTGAAGAACTAAGAAAAATACCTCGAATATTTGGTCAAATTACGCATCTTAACTGGAGCTCAGAATCAGTACGTTGTTTTATCAGATAACTTGTCATACATTGACCAAATACGTCCTGACTAATAACAGCCATATTTACTATCACATAATTATGTACGTACTGATCAATTTAAAAAAGGTGTTTCGCCAACTTTTCATTGGCCAACATAGACAGGTCCATTGCTCTTTGAATACAACTATTGGCGTTCACATAATATACAGTTATCTGACATGTGGCTGTGACTGGAGAAATTGGGCTGATGGGTTTTGTGACCAGTGTAGATCCAGATCGGCCTGATCAGAATCTGCACAGTTTGTCATTCCATCAATGAAACACCTTCCATGATTCTAACAAGCAATACATGTAATTAGATAATTATCAGGCTACGGGAGTGTGCTATTTGATCAGAAGCTATACTGGTCATAAATCCCTTAAGCCCCATTTCTCCAGTCACAATCCAATATATAGGACATCATTCCAGTGTCTGAGATGTCCAGTTTTTCAGGATCAGTTCTAAAGCATTAGGAATTCTTTGGCCAGCCTCGGAATTTCTGCCTCGACTAATAAACTTGTTATTGGAGACACCAGGGCTCCAGTTAAGGTGCGTAATTTGACCAAACTTGTGGTGAAATTTTGTTATTTCTTCATCACAAATGACAAGTTGGGAGTCCTTTAGAATCGTCTCATTGAGACGATTCTAAAGCACTCCCAACTTGCCATTTTTGATGGAGAAATAAGAAATTTACCTCCAAATTATGCACCTTAACTGGAGCCTGAATCACACCTCAAGTTCATAGGCATTCGGCGTGTTTCGGCTTTCATCGGTATAACTATATATATATATATATATATATATGAACAAGGCTTCTAACTTTGGTCGGACACGAGCTCGTTTCATAACAAATTCCGTGATTTTATTAACGCTAATGTGAATATTTTGGCGGAAAGAGTACATGTTTATTGGAGAATTATTGTTATCTTGCTAAAATAACATAGTTAAAACATATTTATGCAAATAATATCAAATTACAGCTCCTTTTCCTAGGTCAGACACAACCTTGTATCATAACAAATGAAATAATGTGTTTAATACTCTAACGTCAATAGTGTAGTGGCAAGTTCATATGATCAATTGAGAATTATCGATATCCTGTAGAAATACATAGAATGCATAGAAAATTACAATTTTAAACATGTTATGTTGTTCTGATACGAGGTCGTGTCCGACCAAAGTTAGAAGCCTTGTTCATATATCTGTATCAGGCCCGTACGCAGGGGTGGTGCGACGGGTGCGTACGCACCCCCCTAATTTCGCCAAGGTCCGCTATTTTTCAAACAGTAATCTCAACAAATCTTGAAATGCATTAATAAACAGGTAATTTGCATGAAAATGTCACCATTTACCACCGTTGAAATCCGAATTTAAATGACATAAAATGCAGGAGAGTGCATTTCAGGCCATCTAGGTTTAAAAAATTTCAGGGGGGTGCGTCAGGAGTGAGCCCCATGTAGTGGCGCGAGTATGCTAGGGGGGTACCCCCCTAGCTTAAGGTACCCCCCTAGCTTACTCGTGCCACTACATGGGCTCGCCCCTGACGCACGCCCCTGACGCACCCCCCAATTGAAAATCCTGCGTACGGGCCTGTGTATATAGATTAGAGTTATACCGATGAAAGACGAAACACGCTGAATGCCTGTTCTCCAGTTCACAGCATGTTTAGTGATGCAACATGAGAGATGCGCTCTAAATGTTCCTGCGACCAGTGTTGCCCCATACCACCATGCATAGTAGTTCCATTGTGTCTCAGAGCTCCAGATAAGCTGCGTATTGGCGTATTTTACACACTTATTTTAGCAGAATACGCATTGATTATCAAAAGTGGGAGTACAAACTACTCACAGTAATGTGAAAATACGCATTGATTTTCAAATTGAGTAGTGAAAATAATGTAATAAAGTTAAAAATTTACTTAGTTGAACTGCAAAAAGCAAACTTTGCAGCTCAAATAAGTGAATTTTATTATTTGTTTTATTTGTTATCATTTGTTCCCTATTTAGTAAGGAAGAAACTCTTAATACATTTGTAAAAGTAAATTACGCTTTGAATTTTAAATCTGGGGGTATAATACTCGTTAGATACAGAACTTATCTGGAGCCCTGCTGTCTGTGAAGCATCAATGCTGGCTACATATTTGAGGTTTGATCCGACTGTGTGGATGTGCAAGGCCGATTTGCCGAAAATTGCTAAGCATACATGTACTTATCTAGCTAAGTATACTTTGAGGGAGTAATCATTTATTTTTTCCAGAAATGCATTATTTCAAATAGAACTAACGACTGCATATATTGGATGATTAAAATTATGCAGAATTATTATACTGAATTTATTTCATTATCACAGCCAAAATGGCTGTGATAATGTAATAGATTCAGTATAATAAAGATTAATAAATTTATTCTTAAATTGAAAAGTTCTCGCTCAAAGTGTACTTAGCAAGATAAGTATACTTTGCAATTTTGGTGAAATCGGCTACTGACTGTTTGGATGTGCCGGCTGATTTTGGGCTACACGTGTCACAAGCCCAGTAAGCCAATTTTTTCATGGTGTGATACGCTTTCATAGGGCATCATGTTAAAAAAAAATCTTAAACAATACAATATACTAATTGCTTATAACTAGACCAACCATGGAGGAATTTTCTGAAAACTCAAAACCATACACAGGGATTCCGCTGGCGATCGCCACTTTCGCAATTGGCGATAAAAATAAACAATTGGCGATAAAAAATTACAATTTTCGGGGCGGGGGTGGAAATGGGATTTTTTTTCTCTCTTTTTTTTGAAGTGGCGATTTTTTTGATTTTCCCCAGCGGAATCCCTGCATACATTGTCTATAATGTTTGATGGTTACCGTGGCATACATGTACGTTTATTTCTAAAACTTTCCGAGCATGTACTCGATTCTTGTGTTCTAAATACTGCATTTTCATTGGTTCAACTGTACCTATGCTGAGCTTGCCATTGAAACAGAAACAGTTTTAGAGGTCAGATTTGATTTATTGGTGTTTAACGGCCTATCAACAGCGAGGGTCATTTAAAGCTGGGTCAACGGGTTCGATCCCGCATGTAACCTGCTGCATTTTTTAGAGGTCAGATTTTGATTACAGTCGAGCCATTGTTAATGGCCATCTCCGAATAGCAATTACCTGTCTATAATAACGGCCACATTTTTGTTTCCCAATTATTCAATTACTAAATAAATAAGGTGGGTTGTGGTCGGGTGAACGTGACAGCGTAAATTAACGGTAGGGGTTCCTCCTTATACAAATCATTATTTTCCTGGTTTGGCCCTCATGTATGTTTTTATCTTTGGCTCTTTTGTTACCTGGGAGTTGAATTGGGTCATTGCCCATTATAAAGTAGTAAGATTATTACTGATCCTATTGCTTTTGGTAGGGGGCCAAGTGATTCTGGTGTGGCGAGGACCTGGCATCAGATCAGGATTATTCTCATTTCAAGGATTAATATATATATTGTATATTCTGATTTTGGGATTATATATATGGGATTTAGTACTAAACCCATTGACCCGGCCTTATATGACCTTAGCTGTTGATAGGCCGTTAAACCCTAACAAACAAAAACAAACAAATAAAATAAACCTGTGAACAAAGGCCAGATTTATTTCTTCCCATGACTGGCCTTTATTCACAGGTTTGACTGTACGTTTTAGGAATCTGAGATACTGATTTCATCAAAATTGCAAAGTGTACTTATCTAGGAAAGTATATATACTTTGAGGGAGTAATCATTTACTTTTCCTGAAATGCATTATTTCATATAGAACTAACGACGGCATATATTTGATTATTAAAATTATGCAGAATTATTATACTGAATTTATTACATTATCACAGCCAAAATGGCTGTGATAATGTAATAAATTCAGTATAATAAAAAATAATAAATTTATCATAAAATTGAAAATTTCTCCCTCAAAGTATACTTTGCTAGATAAGTATACTTTGCAATTTTGATGAAATCTGCTACTGATCTACAATAGGTTCAAGCGTCCTAAGGTTCCATTTGTCAGTGGACGGTCCAAATATGTGAACCATGTCCCACATGTTCCAATTCCTTCAGCAATAACTAACCGTCTGTTGACTAATAATTTTATCGTATATGCGGCTGATGAAAAACACGATTTGTCACATGGGGAAAAATTAGTCGTACATTATCAGGTTTTGAAAGCTGGCAAAATTTGAACACATTTGATAATCAAATGTGTTCAAATTTTGCCAGCTTTCAATTCAATATGTTTATATTTTTTCCAATTATCAACATGGTTTTTGAAAAATGTATGTGAAAATGGTGTTTTCATCAGTTTATTAGCTTCTCTATAACTAAATTTGTATAGAAATTCAGAAGTACAAAATAACCACCTACATAGCCTTTGTCACACACTTAAGTTAGCATTTAGTGACTTTGATCACAGTTGATGACCTGTAAATGTAGTGTATTTTTTAAGCTCTTGAATACATTGAACTCAATGTCATATTTCTAGCACAGTCTCTGCGAAACTCGGTAAAATTGGTCCGACGGTAAGCCGTAAGTGGCTGGACCGATTGTCCGACTAAAAGTAATAATTTTTGTTTTTTTTCTTTTTCATTCTGAACTGGGGCCTGTTTCACTAAACTGTGTACGATTAAAATGTTCGTAAGTGCAAAATTATGATAGTCTGTACATTTAACATTAACAAAGTTTTCTTGTAAACAACTATTGGATTTACATTTATTGAGCATAGGCTGCATATGCAGCCTATGCTCAATAAATGTAAATCCATCAATTGGAATTTCCAGACGATCCTAAATTTGCACTTACAAACATTTTAGTCGTACAAAGTTTAATGAAACGGCCCCCGGTCCTTTGGTCGGCCCATTTCTGGGTTTATTACGCTATAGCTAGCCTTACTTACGTCACTGATATACCGTACTTAAAAACTATTAGATATCACAGAAAATCAAAAACAAAATTATAGTGTTTTTTTTCTTTCGGTCTGTTAAATTTTTGTTTTGTCTGGTAAAAAATTCCTGTAAAGTTTTGTCAGTTTCGCGGAGACCGCTAGATTAAGTCGTTAAATTTTTTATATGATAATTTTGTTGTACAAAGTTCAGTGAATCAGGCTCGTGTGTGCCACAGATGTATACCATGTCACAGGGTTGGTAAACTGATTACAATTTCCCTGTATTATAAGTCAGAGAAGTAAACAAATTTCTTTGAAAAATAAACATCGCCGCTAGATTAATCGGCCTTTAGATAGATCGGCTTTTCATAGAAATGTTTTTGGTTTTCTTTCAAAAGTGGGGGCATAAAATATATTTCCCTGAAAGGCAAAACAATATTGCCGGAGTTTCTCCAATTTACCACAGGGGGAATCAGGGATTCCGCTGGGGAAAATAAAAAAATCGCCACTTCAAAAAAAATAAAACCTTTGGCGATAAAAAATTACAATTTTCGAGAAAAAAAAACAAAAACAAATAATTTCTTTTTGATTTTTTTTTCCGAAAATTGTAATTTTTTATCGCCAATTGTTTATTTTTATCGCCAATTGCGAAAGTGCCAGTGGAATTCCTGGGGAATTGTGGCAACGGGCCACTTGCTAATTTCTGTTTAGCCATAAAAAGTACCTTGGTTCTCGCTGCATCTGAATAATCCCTGCTCGACAATTCTTTCGTCATGGAGCAATAAAATTGTACTATCAATAACAAACACTATACCATGCAAAAATATATTGAATCAAATCATGTCTGACGAAAATCTTGTGATTTTTTCACGTCTAAAGTGGTAAAGTTTTATGGAACATATTTTTTTTTGTTTGAAATGTTTGTCTCTGATTTGTCAGATGAATTTAAATTTCAATTGAAAAAATAATCGGAGATGAACATCTCATATATGCATCTGGCAACTTACAAAAAAGAGACAAGCGTCTCAAAAAAATATAAAAAATATTGTAACAATCCACTCTCATCATTTAATCATTTAACCAGCCTAGCTAGCTACATCTCATGTAATTATGCATCTGGCAACTTGAAAAAAAAAACAGAAACATCTCAAAAAAATAAATATATATTAACCCATTACATTCGGAATAGACCTTTACGGGTATGAATTTTATTTAATATTTTATTTTTATTTTTGTTATTTCTCAATTAAAGTATATGTTGTGACCACTCATTTGAACCGTCTCGATGAGACGGTTCAAATGGTGGTCACAACATATATTTATGAGCTCATATAAAGTAAATATTTAGGATTTTTCACAAACAAAATAGCGTATCCTCAGCATGAAATGGGTTAAAACAATCCACCCTCCCGCTTCACAACTTCCGCCAGCCCCGTGTCTGAGAACCAAAGTACTAATGTTTATGGCTAATATCTCTGGTTTCTAATCATAAATATGGAAGAAACTCTAATCATTTAACCAGCCTCGCTACACATTATTCACCTATGCTGTTTACTTGTTTAACCCTTACTACGCTGAATTAAATTTTGTCGTCTGCTGGAAATGTTTTATTTTCAATATTTTTCGATAAAACCTTCTTTTGACAGCGCATGAGAATCGTCTCCACTGGAGACGATTCTCATGTGCTGCCAAAACAGGTTTTTTTGTTTAAGAATTAAGGCAAAAATGAAAAACAGCAGACGGCAATTAAAGCTAGGAGACTTACAAACCGGGAGATACATGTTCGCGATGTATTGACCATTTTGTACTTGTACTCAATTGCAGCGGACGTGCATGACTCGCACCAATCGGAGCACACCAGTCTTATTGAACATCACGATGGTTGGTGAAACCAATCGGGACTGGCTCGCCGATGATCTCCCTTTAATCGTTGCCGTGTTTTGCCTGTATTAATGTTGCGATGGCAAAAGATTGGTGGAGTTTTCCGTAAATTTGACCTTAAGAAAATTACATGGAAGAAATTGACAAACATTATACAGCCGCATTGACTGTGTAATTTGTGTCAAGTTTCCATCTCATATACATATGTCACATGTGTTTATAAATTTTAATATATGCAAACAGATGGGACAAGGGAGATAATCTAAGAGCCAAGTTATTTTAAATTAGTTTAAATTGTTATCCTCCACAACATATATATGGTATTGCATGGAATCATTTTCATGAAAAATGTAACTACACATTTTATATACATTTTATACAATAATAAACTTGTAACTCGCATAAAAATGCAAATCAATTCAGATTAATTGCATTGATGATGATTAATGAGTTTTGAGCAGTATAATTTTCAGAACCATTTTCCACGTAACTTCCATAATTATAGTTTTCGTAATTTCTTCCGTCTGTCAGTTCGTCTGTCCGTACACACGTCCATATTTGCGTTAAGTTTTCAGTGCTCCATAGTTTCCTAACCACTTCATCCACAGACTTGAAACTGCACATACGTTAAAGGTTTTATTAGTCTGTCCAGGTAGCGGCCGGGGGTATCCATGAGCCTCTGCTCACTTTCTATATTATTGCATATTAATTTATAGATCATTTGAAATTATCTTTTCCTTTTTTGTGTTGTTCTCGTCTCTATATGTGACCGTAGCTGTTGCTGGGATCTTAAACGTATTCACTTTCATGTTTTCTGTGTTGTTTTATAATCGCCTTGGTTACTGTTTTCGGTTAACCTTCTATCATTAGTACTTTTGTGCCTACAGCCAGCATCCTTGCACAATATTTCATATTTACATTTAGCTTATAAAGGTCGTGACCTCTGGCATTCTTGTATTGAATGAACCGGTATGGCTCACTCTGATTACCTTATATATCCCTAAATATTTGGACATAATTTGCTTTGGGAAACCCCTATTAAATAGGGGTTTCCCAAAACAAATTATATCCAAATATATTGTTATTGTGATTAGAACACTACTGCCATACTAACCCTAAATATTGGCACTCGCTCACTGTTGTATGGAAAGCGTATATTTTTTATATGTTTCCCCCAATAAATGGTGTCCGAATATTTAGGGTTAATACGGTAACACGCTGGAACTGTGGCGCGGAGATCCGGGTGCAATCCTTGCCAGAACCATTAGTCACTGTGTTTGCGTGCCGTGCTGCCGTCGATTGTCCTGTATATACTGCTAGGTTTCTGTATGCTGTTGCTAACGGAAACATTATCGGCATGACAACCTCATCTATAGTTATTAATACGTTCATGCTTTTATTGAATTTTCTACCAAACGTGGTCCAAAATTCAATAAAAGTGTTAGTATTTAAATATAGTGCATTGTTATAAGTGCATCCCTTCTGAGGGAGGTTATTCGTATTTATCCCGTATTTATCTGCAAAACGTCTGAAAACATGGAATTCAATACTATTGTATCCCGTCAACACAGTGCGTATGTGCCGTGAAACACGTTGCCGTGAAACATTTTTGATATCCAGTCAATACTATTTTTGCATTTTACAGCCATTTGTAGGTGTTGACGGGATAAATAGAATAGTATGTTAGTGCCGTGAATGGGAAAAAATATCTGGCGCGGCACGGAAACGGGATGTGCTCGGCAGAGCCTCGCCCATCCCGTTTCCTGAGCCTTGCCAGATATGTTTTCCCATTCACGGCACTAACCTACTATTCTCTATTTACAGTTATTGTAGTTCACAAAAATGATTGTATTGCAATCTGCACTGACCAGCGTGTGCACCGTTCACTGATCAGAGTTCACGCTGTTCACCGAGTTTTGAATTTAGTGGATAGTTTTTCCAAAAAAAGGTGTGCACACCTTTTTTTGGAAAAACTATCCACTAAATTCAAAACGCAAATTCAAAATTTTATTTTAGAAAGTTTTGTTATTTCTCGAAATAGAAAAGTAAATAACTTCTTAACCAATCAAGATATCGTTAAGAGTTTACACTGTTCAGTGATCAGAATGTGGATTCACTAAAGCTTGCCTGGAAATGCACCGAAGCCTGTCTGAATCTATTGATGCCAGTCATAAAATAGGACTAGTTTGATAAAATACGGCCATTTTGATTTCATGTCAACGAGAATGTCAACACATGTTGTCATGACGATAATTGTCACCTGCTGTGCTCAAATGTTAGTTGGTAGATGACGTTGATCATGAGACATACAACAAACTGTTTGATCAGCAAATGTATTCTTATTAACCTATTGAAGTCTAAAAATTTGATTAATTTGTTTATTTCTCGATAAAAGCATATATTGTCACCACTCATTTGAACCGTCTCGACGAGACGGTTCAAATGAGTGGTAACAGTATATACTTTCATGAAGGAATGAAAAAAATAGTGAAACATTTTCTGAAAATTTCATACTTCTGAAATTGTTCCCAGCTAGTTTTTAGAAGACGTGAGTAAAATGGATTTTGTTTTTTAGAAAATGTCCTACTACTTTAATAGTTTCCCGTCTGAAATGTGTTAATTTCTGCAGATGCTAGTAGCTGTTGTTTTACAAAATTTGACAGTTTAGCCAATGATATGCGATTATTTACATTTACTGTAATAACCTTAAATGTTCGGACATAATTTGTTTTGGGAAACCCCTATAAAATAGCTGTTTCCCAACACTAATTGTATCCAAATAGATTGTTAATGCGATAAACCGGTACAACACGACTTATAACCATTTGGGAAATTCTTTGTTATGGGAAACCAGATATTTATGTCTGTTTCGTAGAATGAATTTTGTCTGAATATTTAGGGTTATTACGGTACTCCCAAGTTCTAAAAATATCGGATAGTATGCTGTATGGTGGTCAACTAACATATATATAGCTGTAGCAGATTTCATCAAAATTGCAAAGCGTATATACTTATCTAGCAAAGTATACTTTGAGAGAGAAATTTTCAATTTAAGGATAAATTTATTAATTTTTATTACACTGAATTTATTACATTTATATCTCAACCATTTTGGCTGCGATAATGTAATACATTCAGTATAATAATTCTGCATACTTTTAAGCATCAAATATATGCAGTCGTTAGTTCTATATGACATAATTCATTTCGGGAAAGATAAATTATTACTCCCTCAAAGTATACTTTGCTAGATAAGAATATACTTTCCAATTTTGATGAAATCGGCTACTGGTGTTGTTTTCCTGCTGAGTTCTTGCTGCTTTTGGTGTTGATTCCATTTGTGGCTGTGACTGGATAAATGGGGCTTACGGCATGTTCACATGTCTGCTGCTAAGAAACAGGATAGATCCGTATCATGCTGCTAGAGTGCACTAGCAGATCTGGGGCCCATTTCACTCAAATTTGTACGACCAAGAAGTTTGTAAGTACAAAATTGGACTTTAGAATAACATTTGTTCTGACAGCCGATTTTGGATTTTTTTTGTGGATGTGCTACATTTAATGACATGACGTTTAGTGAAACGGGTCTCTGGGGCCTGTTTCACTAAACTCTGTACGATAAAAATGTTCGTACAAAGATCTTTACGATAAAAATGTTCGTACAAAGATCTTTATTACTATGCTTTTCACATTACCGTGGCTAACTAATGCTATCATTTTTCGCCTACATGCACACATCATCAAGGTGTATGATCACGTGGTACTAACAACAACAACAAGTACCGATTCAAAGTACGTATTCTTTTATAGTGTCCTTATTACGGATTTTGATGAAATATGGCACATCAAACGCGTCTTATTAAGCTGCATTTGGTAGTCTCTGTATTTTCGCCCAAACTTATGTCGTTTTTGCGAAGAATCAATCGATTCTTCGCAAAAATGACATAAGTCTGCCAAACTCCATAGACCACCAAATGCAGCTCGTGAAGACGCGTTTGCTGCGCCATGTTTCATCAAAATCTGTTGCATATTAAGGAAAATATAAAATAATACTTACTTTGTGTGGGCGACATTGTTGTTGTTGTAATCACGTGTTCATGCACCTTGATCATTCAATACATGTGAACACAACCACTAAAAAATTCCAATTTCGCACTTACAAATTTCTTAGTCGTAGGAAGTTTAGTGAAACGGGCCCCAGGAGCTAGACTGGGCACAAATTCTATTAGGCCTAAGAAGATTAATTTGCAAGTCTATATTGCCAACTTTTTATAATTTACATTTTCAAACACATGTTTACACTAGTTTTACACTCATTTCAATCAAAATTTCTCGAATCCACCTCATTTAAATACAAAATTTGGATGAGGCGACTAAATAACTGTCTGTGTCCTGTGCACCATATCTTCAGTCACTGCTACATATTCACATTATATTGTTGCTTAACGCGATACGCTATTTTGTTTGTGGAAAATCCTAAATATTTTTCTTTGTGTGAGCTCATAAATATCTGTCGCGACCACCATTTGAACCGTCTCGTTGAGACGGTTCAAATGAGTTGTCACAACATATACTTTCATTGAGAAATAATTAAAATAGAGCCAAGATATTTTAAAAAAAATCATATTCCTCATGTTAACTCTTTGCATGCTAGCGGCGAAAATATCCGCCAAACGAATTAAGAGTGTATGTTTTATTTCTCTCTGTAAATATGTCTTGAAATATCCTCAGGACTCGGTTCTAATGAAATTCCAACACATATTCATGATATTTACGGGGAGAAATACAAGAAAATATGATGAATTTTTGTCCGCTAGTTTTGAACTATTTATAGCCCACAAGTTTCCCAGCATGCAAAGAGTTAGATTGCCTCTGTTATTTTGCTTTGTTTCATATACTCCCTCTAATGTATTGCCTATGTGCTATTTTCCCCAGATTTACAACACGATACTCCTGCTTCAGTGCGGGTAGGTCCGCTTTGGAAAAGGGCAGTTTTGATTTACAGTAATATTTAATTATCCGCATTCGCAAGATTGATCGTCATTTGCAATTTAAGGAGTTTGTACACAAATGAAAACAAATGAATACTAACTGAGCTGTCGTCATGTTTCATTTTGAAGGTACTAGTTTTATTTCATTCGCAGGTAAATCTCAAAGTTTGGTGCCACAGTATGAAATAAACGTTTTCTTTCTTCATGTTATAGTATAAACCGGGAGATATTCTCAATAATTTGGTATAGGTTCCTTTATTCCGCGTGTGGGTGGCAGGTGGGAGTATGCAATGGGTAATTTAACGATTGGGGTTCAACCTTACCGGAATCTCGACCGGAGACCTGGTTTGGCCCTCACGTACATCTTTGGCATTTTTCTTTTACCGTTGAATCTGGTTATACCCCGTATGTGAGTATTACACTTACTCCCAAGCCTATTACTTTTAGGGGAAGGGTCCAAATTAGTGACTTTGGTGTGGTATGGACCTGGCACCAGGTCAGGTTATTATACCCCCTGCAACGAGTAAGGGGGGTGTATACTGGAGTCCGGTTGTCCGTCCGTCCGTCACTAAACTTAACATCAGACAAATATTGTTATAACTTCTATTTCCTTCATCTAAAATGCTTAATATTTCACACATGTATTCCTGTAAGGCTCTAAAACCATGCTATACCAAATCCAAGACTGTCCAACCCCCGCTGATCCCAAGGTCAAGGTCAAATACTTAGTATCTTTGCAAAACTTAACATCAGAGAAATATTGTTATAACTTCTGTTTCCTTCATCTAAAATAAAATGCTTAATATTTCACACATTCATTCCTGTAAGGCTCTACTACCATGCTGTGCCAAATACATGACCGTCCAACCCCCCCCTGATCCCAAGGTCAAGGTCAAATATTTAGTCTCTTTACAAAACTTAACATCAGAGAAATATGTTGTATCTTATATTTCCTTCATATAAAATGCTTAATATTTCACACATGCATTCCTGTAAGGCTCTACTACCATGCTGTGCCAAATCCACGACTGTCCAACCCCCGCTGATCCCAAGGTCAAGGTCAAATACTTAGTCTCTTTACAAAACTTAAAATACATCTTCCATTAATCTACTTACGCAATCTATTTGTATTGTGAATACATTAACAATACATAAACATACTTTTTTTGCATTCCGGCGTCATAAAAACAGGCTAATGCTATAGGAATGAATGGCCTTTTTGTGGAATTTATCGGGGTATAAACTTGGAAAAGTCGCGGGAATACTGGACGAAGGCCGGAAACATTCCTTATAATTCCAGCATTTGAAATATATTCATCAGTTCGGCGTGGGAGTTTACTGGGATATAAATTTTAGACAGAGACTTGCTACGGGCCAATCAAATGTTAGGAAATTGTGTAAATATTGATTGATATACATGGTGTTGGTATTTATCATGTGCCGTCATTGGTGATTGGTGTACCGGGTATGGAAGGTATTCGAGCCAATTCCCACGCTTAAATATAAGCCGAATAAATGAGGTGATTGGTCGCTTGCTCGTTAGAGGCCAGGGATGGATTGTGGCCTAGGGGTTAGAACACCTGATTTCCAATCCGGAGGTTGTGGGTTCAAACCTCGCCTTAGACATCAAAAATTATTTCATAGTATTTCCATCCCACTTGTCTGTCGGATGAGACTTTAAACTGTGGTCCCGTCTCTATATGACCCTAGCTGTTGCTGGGACGTTAAACTCATTCACTTTCACTTTTCACTTGTCTTCCTCATTTTCCATGAAAGTTTATATTGTGACCTCATTATGTGAAGTAAAGTATCCAATTAGGTAATAATGTATAGCTTATTATCACAAGCCAATCAGCTGTCTCATGTTGACATTTTATTGAAAATCAGCAGTCTCGAAATTGGTAGAAAAAATATCTATTTAGCTATTTGAAGTCGTAAGAAAATGTTATAAAACATACAATAACTATTATCTAAATATATCAAGCCAGGTACACTGTGTTTTAACCCTTTCACCCCTAAGTAACTGGAATGGATTTTGATATGCTATTTTTGTAACCAATCAAATCGTCACAAAATGAAAGTTCAAACTAGTCCATTTATGAAAAGGGGGTGTTTTTCTTCTCAAAATTGAAAATTACATATGATAAGTGCAGATACTGATGAGACGGCTCGTCACGAGTCGGCTCATCTGGATCTACACTGTTTGCCAATACCGCTATACTGGGGGCTGTTTCACTAAACTTTGTAAGACTAAAATGTTTGTAAGTGCAAATTTGGGATCGTCTGGAAATTTCAATACATGGATTTATGCTCAATAAATGTAAATCAAATAATTGTTTACAAGAAAACATTGTTAATGTGACATTTATCATAATTTGCACTTACGAACATTTTAGTCGTACAAAGTTTAGTGAAACGGCCCCCGGGTCTGTACTGTAGTGTTGAAAGGGTTACAGAGATATCAAAATATACTTGGGTTGTCCACCATTCTTCTGTTTTTGTCTATCCATCTCAAAACCATAGCGTAAGTTTTTTTGTACAAAATTTCTTGACATTTGACAATGAAAACTTCTAAATAAAGCTTATCTGGAGCGCTGGTGTGTTGACTGTAAGATAACAACTGATGTTTGTTTCACAGACTCCAAACCTCAGAAGCCAAAGCTGACTGGTGTAAAAACGATGCCGAATTTTCACAGTGCCGTAGACAATGATCCCAGTCCAAAGCTGGATCGCTCGGCAACGCTGGGCTCGGGACTCAAACGGAACCAGTCGAGCGGAAACGATTTGCATAATCACGACAATGCTTCATCACATAAGGTATGTTATTATCCCCTCGCTCATAGGCACGAGTGGATGTAGCGTCAGTTGATGTATGTACGTACGTGCATACGATTTGCATAATCACGACAATACTTCATCACATAATAATTCCAGCACAAAAATATTTACACAATTCCCTAACATTTGATTGGTCCGTAGCAAGTCTCTGTCCAGAATTTATATCCCAGTAAACTCCATGCCGAACTACTTTCCGTAACCGTCAGGTGCAGTTAAAATAAGTCTTAAGAAAACGGAAAATAAACACATTTTCTTGATGAATTTATTTCAAATGCTGGAATTATAAGGAATGAATGGCCTTTTTGTGGAATTTATGGGGGATATAAACTTGGAAAAGTCGCGGGAAATACTGGACGAGGCCTTCCGGCCTTCGTCCAGTATTCCCGCGACTTTTCCAAGTTTATACCCCGATAAATTCCACAAAAAGGCCATTCATTCCTATAAGGTATGTTATTATCCCCTCGCCGATAGGTAATAATGGATATAGCATTCAGTTCCATGTACGTACATACATTAGTAACGCCTTTCTTTTTTTTAGCCATCCGACCGCCCAAGATCACGAAATACTTATGTTCACCTTATTTGTAAGGCAAATGTGTTTTGTTTTGTTTTTATCAAGGCTGCCAGCGAGGGTATTAGCTGAGTTATAACAATGCCCTATAATATTATTTGGCTACAATGTGCGTCTAGGGATGGTGCTTTGTTTTGCATACATCCCACATCCGACTGCCCAAGGGTGGTGTGAGGGTGGTTGGTCGGGAGCATGCGACGGGTAATTCAACTATCGGGGTTCATCCTTACCAGAATTCCGACTGGAGACCTGGTTTGGCCCTCACAGACGTCTTTGGCATTTTGTATGTGACAGTTGAATCTTGTTATACCCCTTATATGAGTATTACGATTATTCGTAATCCTATTTTAAGGGAAGGGGCAAAGTGACTTGGTGTGTTATGGACCTGGCACCAGGTCAGGTTATTCTAATTTAAGGGTTGAATATATTTGTTTTTGATGTATATATTCTGTTTTTCCCCCCAATGCAACAGTTTAAAACCTTACTTGACCTTAGCTGTTGATAGGCCGTTAAGCACCAATAAACAAACACCTTGTTTGTAAGGCAAATGCGTTAAATTTTTCTGCCAGTGAGGGGATTAGCTTCGTAATAACTACTTAGCCTTGTTTTACTTCCAGTTGAACTTACACTTCATGAAGAAAATCCCTCCGGATGCCGAGTCGGCCAACGTTCTCGTCGGCGAAGTCGACTTCCTGAACCACCAGATTGTCGCTTTCATCCGTCTATCTCAGTCGTCGTGTTTCGGCGACCTCACCGAGGTTCCCGTTCCCACCAAGTTCATATTCATCCTTCTGGGTCCGACCGGGCACATGAATAAATACCACGAGATCGGCCGCTCCATTGCTACACTCATGTCTGACGAGGTACTTTGCATTAGCCCATGTTAATTCCCCATAGACATCATCACATAGTGAAGATGTCTGTGGGCATTTAACACGGGGAGATCGGCCTGATCATCGCTACACTCGTGTCTGACGAGGTACGTTATCCCAGATATAATTAATTTTCATTCAATTTATTTGCATTTCTCATCCACTCATGCCACCAAAATATATTGGCAAATTAATATTTATTTGTATTGTTTTAAAAGAATTACGGAAACTATTGTTGTTTTTTAAGCACTAATTTCACTAAAAAGTCAAGCCTCCCAAACACGCCATTTTATTCCAACATTGAGATAAGGATCTACTCATTAATTTTCTGCGTCGTTCACCATTAACTCGCTATGATAGTAGACTGAATTTAATATTGAACCACATACTTTGTTATTAGTGCTGTGATATTATTCAATTTTTTTTTATTTAGTACCAATTTCATTGCAGAAATACATTCAGATGATTTGATACTCTATTTGTTAAATAAAACCCTCATTGAAAGCATAATACAATTTTCTAGTATTAGAGCTGGGGGCCGTTTCACTAAACTTCGTACGACTAAAATGTTTGTAAGTGCAAAATTATGATAGTCTGTAAATTTCACATTAACAATGTTTTCTTGTAAATAATTATTGGATTTACATTTATTGAGCATAGGCTGCATATGCAGCCTATGCTCAATAAATGTAAATCCATAAATTGACATTTACAGACGATCTTAAATTTGAACTTAGGAACATTTTAGTCGTAAGAAGTTTAGTGAAACGGGCCCCTGTAGTAGATATGCTTTGACAACCGTGTTACATTTCCCCCCAGATATTCCATGGTGTGGCGTATCATGCGAGGAATACGGAGGATCTGTTGGCGGGCATAGACGAGTTCCTGGACCAGGTTACCGTGTTACCCCCGGGCGAGTGGGACCCCAGTATACGGATAGAGCCGCCCAAGAATGTCCCCTCTCAGGTATGTTCAGGTTGTTACCCGCGGGCGAGTGGGACCCCAGTATACGGATAGAGCCGCCAAAAAATGTCCCCTCTGAGGGATGTTCAGGTTGTCACCCCCGGGCGGTTGGTTGGGACCCCAGTATACGGATAGAGCCACTCAAGAATGTCCCCTCTCAGGTCAGTTCAGGTTGTCACCCCCGGGCGGTTGGTTGGGACCCCAGTATACGGATAGAGCTGCCCAAAAATGTCCCCTCTCAGGTCAGTTCAGGTTGTTACCCCCGGGCGGTTGGTTGGGAGCATGTGAAGGATACATTTACAAAGCTCCAGATAAGGTCCGTATTGGCATAGTTTACGCAATTATTTTAGCTGAATATACATTGATTATCAAAGTGGGAGTACAAAATACGCATTGATTTTCAAATTGAGTAGCGAAAATACTGTCATAAAGTTGAAAATTCACTTAGTTGAGCTGCAAAAAGCAAACTCAAATAATAGTGCATTATGGAATGTAATGACGCTCGATTTTTGTGCCAAAATTGATTTTTTTGCAGTTTTGTTAACGATAGGGATTGAATTTACAGAAAAAATAGGGGTTGAATTTTTTTGACAATTTTTTGGTGTATTTTAGGGGTTTTTAAGGGCGACAACCCCCATAAAATGACCAAATTAATATGGTAAGCGATGACGTTCGAGCTCTGTACCCAAATTACATTTCTTTGCAGTTTTGTCAACCACGCTGGGTAAATGAACAAAAAAAAACAGGTCAATACATACTTTATTGTTTTTTTACATGTTTAATTCGTGTACTTTTAGGGCTTTTAATGGGCGAAAACCCGCCAAAAATGGCAAAAATCATTATGGTATGTGATAACGATCGATTTTTGTACAACTCTTGATTTTTCTTTGCAGTTTTAGCAATCATAACAGGTAAATTGACAGAAAAAATAGCTGTGACGTTCTTTTGGCATTTTTGGGTGTATTTTGAGGGCTTTTTTGGGGGGTTGACAAACCCCCGAAAATGGCAAAATCTATATCTCAGCTCATATACACGCTATCTCCATGATCTAGGTGTCTATAATGGGGTTTCTGCGGGCGCTGATATCGATTTTGATGGTTAGGACAAGATTTGAGGTTAAGGTCATGGACTAACGGTCAACGCGGGTCATTATTGGTCACAAAGCGTGGAATATTACCGATTTATATAGTTTTTTCATGGTGAGAAATTACCAATGATAACGTTATTCACATGCGAGGTGACATTCAGGTTCAGGTTATAAAGGGCATGTTTAATAGCAATCACATACATAGTTTCTACATTTGTCTGAAACTCATACGGACGGGAGAATGAATTCCAATAAAATCCAAGAAAGCCCCACAATACACTGCGTCCTTGTACATGTGTCAACTTTACGCCGAATAGGCAGCATTCGGCATATTTTGGAAGGTCAATTAATGATTAACTGAATATTATCATGCCTGTTTATACTTCTTCATCGTCAACATCAACTGTGTCACGCTTGCTGTTTTGACATCCTTGGGCATGACACTTACAAAGGGGTGTGCATGGGAGGTTGTTATTGGCACATGAACAGTTGCGTGCACAGGCAGACGATCGACAGCCGCATTTGATCAGCTCCAGAACAGCTTTTGGAGCAGGTAGCTCAAGACACCGCACTGGGAATATTGCACCATCGTCGAGAACCCAGCCACAGTCTTCCAATCTGGGCAGTACAGGATGTGTGGTGATATAGGCTTTGTTAACTGTACAAACAAAGTTCGTTCGTTGTATATGAGGCAACAGTGTAGCCCTCGTGGGTGGCAGCATCTCAGACTCCATGTTTTTCGACCTAAAGAGCTCCCAGCGAAGTTTGGGAAGTGTTTGCGGGCCATTGGCAGAGTAGACGCGGCACACAAAGTGTTCCAGAGGTTGCATGTCCTTCGGAAGTTCTCCGTTGATCAGTTCCGTCGATGAGAGAGGATCATCTCCCAATCTTTGGAAGGCGTCGACGATCTGATCAGTTGGGCTCAGCTTGAAGTACTCTGTGATCCACCTCTTCTTTGTCACACCCACGAACTTACCGCCCCAGTCAGCACCGGAGAAGTTGTGTATCCCAATTAGACCTTGACAGTGAGGACGGCCAATGCTTCTTACTCTCTCCATGACATCTATCTTTCTGAACTTGTTGCCTTTTCCTGTGTGAAATTCTAGGGTGGTGAAACTCCCTAAACGTCCATGTGCTCCAAGGTCAAGGAGAAGGACCAAGACATCAGTATCCGGAGACGCAACTACAACATGTCTGAATGCACAGTCCTTGATGCAGTGAAGAACGTGAAGGGGGATCTGTGAGTCGGCCTCCTCGTGTCCATGTGTTTGGAAAAAGTCCTCTTCAAGTGTGTGGGTGAGTTTATCTTGATATTAGTGTCATATGCGACGATAATCCGCAGATCGTGCCCCGCAAACTCCTGTAGAAGTCCATGTGCAAGAAGTCTTGCAAGCTGTCCCTTGGTCTTTGAGCAGGATAAAAGGTCCCGCAGGGGAACAGTTGTGATGTTCATCTCGTCATGGACCTCATACCCAGCACGTGAAGCTTCATCCGATGTAGCTCTCTTTGCCCTTGTCTTTTCCTTCAGACTAAGTGGAAGATATTGATCAAATAATATCCTAGCTTCAGTGTAGCCACCCTTATGTACACGCCTTTTGATGGTCTTGATAAAGGCGTGCTTCAAGTGCGTGATTTTCTTCATCCCAGGTGTTTTCTTCATCGCCTGCAGGAGCGCCATTGCATCGAGAATGTAAGTTGATGCGGTGGGATGGGAAACCGATTGTTCCGGTTCAGGGCTATGCGATGCAGAGGGTTGAGCCTCGACTGCATGCATGACGCTAGCCTTGTCCGTTGCTAAGAGGAGTGTCCCATCAGGTGCAAACATAGAACGGGGCATCACTGACATTTCGTGAGTGCCAATTGTCTCCTCGAGCTTTGGTAGGAGCATCTGCCTTGATTGACTGATAATTAGGCATCTCCCAATGAGCTCCCTATCCTCTCGCAGTTTGATCAACTTGTCACCAACCTTCAGTTTACTCTTTAGTTTCCAGTTGCTGAAGGCCTGGTCATTGGATCCCAAATTGATAGTTTGGATGTTATTGACAGGCGTTCGTCCACAAACTTCTGGTAGAGCTCTTGCCCCAGATTCGGATAGTTGAGAATATCAAACCTAGCCTTGTCTGGGATAACAGCAGATGAGCAAATGTTCTTCACAGGTGTACCTACAATGTAAGGGTTTCCCTCACAGTGGAGAATGATGCTGTTCCTCAGTTTAAGAGCATTCTGACTCGATCTAACACATATATCTCCTGCCAGCTGGTAGTGCTCCTTCTTCTCTCCAGTCAAAGTCTTCGGAAAAGGCAGAAGATATTTCTGCACCAGTCGTGCAAGGTGAGGTGCTGTAGTGACAAACCTGTCGAGGGCAGCTTCATCCTGTGTGATGCCAGGGAGCGCACCGTGCTTTTTGAGAACTTTGATCTCCTGCTCCAACCCTTGGTCTGTGAAGAGGTTACAGAATGCTTGCATAGACTTCGTGACAACGAAGTCACCATTCTTGAGGGCTTCCCATGTGTGGGATCATCCTCTTCCAATTGATACATCTGTGCCAAATGTAGAGGCATTAGTCTTGTGTAGTTGATTAAGCCATGGAAGTGGAAGTACTTTATGTTTTTCTCAATCGCAGCAAGGGAGCCTTTCCAATCTCTCGATCTCGCTGCTGCAATGATCTCGAGGAGAGCATCAACCTGATCGAGATAATTGTCAAAGAAGCGGCTCATTTCGTCACCATCTCCAATTGCAGCCTCTTCCATTTGGACATTATCTGAGTAGTAGCTTCCTATGTCTTCGTATATGGCTACCATTTCAGGGTCACGGTCATGGAGGGCTCTACGCAGCGCTACACATCGTCCCTTTATCGCTAGTGGAGGGGTTTCTCCGACGACTGCGTCCAGTTTGACCAGGAGAATGGCAAGACCATTCATTATATGGTATTCCACGGCTTCGTTGTAGCTCTTTCCACTGTATATCCCTCTCAGTGCTGCAGAAGAATATATACCTGTGTCCACTGCTATTGTGTCTTGGCCACTCCCCTCTGATGTTTTGCCAAGTCCATGGAGTACCGCAAATACGATGTGTAGAAGTCCAGCCCTCAGTACCCAATTCTCGTTTTTGACAGATTCCTTCAACTGAATTGCTCTTTGATAGAGGTCGAGGTCAAGAGTGATCAGAGTCCGTCTTTCAGGACCAATAACAACTGCCGATATGTCTTGTGCCAAGCATAGAACCGTGTATAGAGTAGCATAATCAGTGGGAGACGTTCGAAGTAGCGGTGCCACAACTTCCACATTTGTCTTTGTTGGTGACTGGTAGCCATCCTGGTTTTTCAATAGAAGATGCTGCGTTGCAGCCCAAGTCGGCATCACGTCACATTTCTTCAATCTCGTTTTCTTTTCCTTTCTTTCTGTTACTTCCAGTATCATCTCAGTTTTATCAACAGAAGCATCTATTGCATCTATATCTGCGGCGTCTCCAGTATTTTCGTCATCGCTGGCATGTTTAGATTCCGCATTGGCTGTGGCACCTCCGCTGTCTTTATTTTCAGATTCATCAGACAGAGGGGGACTTGTGAATAGGTTGGCTAATGCCCACGTGTGGGTGAACTTTGAGTATTGTGTGAGTAGGTCAGCTCCACGTCCGACAGAGTAACTGGGGAACCTAATTGGAGTCAGTTTGATCTCAGGCTCATCTCGGTAATTGATTTCCACCTGGTGTGGCTTCTCGGGGGGCTTGGACGGGATTTGCAATGGTGTATTTATGAGTTTCCCATCCTCATCCCGCTGGAAGAGTACCAACAGCGTCCCGTGAAATGTGTTTTGCCCATACGCTGCGTTTTCAAGAAAGTCAATGGTGTCCGCAGCAAACCAGATTGGTACGTTTCGTTTGACAAAGTCAGGGAGGCAGTACCCTTCGGTTGACAACATCCGCTGCTGAACTGCGAACTCCACCCTCCTCTGAAGATTGAGTATGCGTTGGTAGTCACTTCCAATGTACACTGTGGACAGCATAGAAATTAGATTGTGATCTCGTACTCGAGAGTGGATTGCGAGTGGGACGCCAATAGAAAGGGGAGTTTCCACTGTCTTCTTGAACCCACGAGACGTCTTTAGTTTGACTTGTCTCTGACTTCTTGAGCTCTGTACAATCAGCTGGCAGACAACATCAACATTCTTCTTCACTTCTGCTTCTCGTTGTCCTGAGATTTGTCTAGCTTCACAGCCATACATGATGCGAGCTATAAGAAACTCTAACATCGGGGGGTTTTCGAAATCGTTAAACTCACCCGTGAATTTCCAATCTCTTGCACCGAGAACCTCCTGTCTCAAGGCACGAGCTAAATCTATGAGAGCACGGGGATCTGTATCTGTAGTGGCAAACTCAACGGCTTGTCCTACTGATTGCTTCCTCATAACCCTGTGGCTGTGAATAGGATTTGGAGGCTGAACAAATTCAACATCTGGTACAATCAAACTCTTTCGGGTATTTCTTGTGGTTGTCACTTTCATTGTTATTAATGTGCCTCTCCTTCAAAAGGTCGATGTAATATGAATTTAACTCATTCATGCTGAGGACGCAGCCTTCTACACTAAGAGAATCTCTCACATGTACAATAAGCTCAGCATCACACACACTTCTTACATGTCTATATGCATCACTATCACCCGGTTCCTTGGTTCCTTGCAGTGTCTGTCTGCAACCCTGAGACAGTCTCTATGGTAGTATTTTTCTAATGCTGCTGCATCTCCAGGTTCCAATATTTCAGCTATACTCAATCTGACTAAGTCGTCATTAGTAGACCCTTTGATAGCTAGAAGATGCTGACCCATAGAATCCGATACTACCTTGTGCAACTCTTGTGACAATTTTGGACAAAAGGAGCATGTGTGGAACATACATTTCTTTTCCTTTGGAAGAACATTACCACCTTTCTTTCTAAGTAGAGGGGTCGCTGTCTTAGATGTCTCTATCTTGTGTGGACGCCCACGTTTCGGCGCCGACGACGGCACTTCAGAAGTAGATGGTGCATCAGAAAACATTGGCGTTAGGGAACGAGCACGTTTTCTACACATCTCTAAGTTTGCCTTGTTTACAAGAGGCTTGCGACATCCGCTGTGATAACAGACATCACGCAAATCTGACTCGGACAAACTACTGAAATGACCAGCCAGCGATTTGAGGTGCACATCCCCTAGACTATCCCGCTCGAGAACCCTTTCTTTCAGGTCTTTCAGAAGTGATATGTCAGTTGTATCAACAAGTTTATTATTGATAGAGTCACCCTCTTTACAAATGATGCAAGACCTCGAATCTGTCGATTTTCGTTTCGACATTGCCGAAACTCCTCAAATCTTTACGGATTATTTTGTGTTTGTGTTGTTTCTTGTACAGAATAGCAAAGTCGATGCACACTGTAACGACATTCAAAAAGAATGTGCATGTATTAACAAAACCACAGCGTTGGTAATATAGGGCCAATCATGCTTTACAACCAGATGTGCGAAGATCACAGCGTCGTTAATATAGTGACACTATTTAACAACGCTGCGATCTTTTCACAACTAATCAGACAAATTGTTGTTGTTGTTGTTATATCTTGGAGACCAGCCGCTGTATTTTCGGCGCAACGTCTTTCCACATATTTCAACGTAGAACGTAGATAAAACATGTGTATGACATTCAAACGCATACGCAGGATTATATGGAATATGCAACTGTCTGGCGCAACAGACGTTATGGCTTATGTGACCAGCCTAGTATCCGGTCTACTGCAAACTCGCGCAACTTGATCATTTGGGCGACTCATCTGATCGAACTTAGCAGGTACATATGTAGAACTTGCCGAAATGGATTTTACCATTGAATTCTCCGGCTCCAAATTGCACATGCCCTACATGTACATAAATTCCCATACAAACTGGCCCGTATACGAGTTCAGCTACTTTGACCGAGTTCATCCTCTGTGTCCATTGGTGACCTCGGTGGTGACCTCGTGGTGACCTTTACTTTATGACATTGACCTCAAATCATGTCGGGACCATCATAATCGAGCTCAGCGCCCGCAAAACCATATCTTAGACACCAAGATCATGAAAATAGAGAGTATGTGAGTCGAGATACAGATTTTGTCATTTTTGGGGGATTGTCGCCCCTGAAAAGCCCTCAAATACAGAAAAAAAGGTCAACAAAATGTTTAATTACCTATTTTCGAATTCATGCACCCGTTATGGTTCATAAAACTGCAGAAAAAACAAGTTTGGCACAAAAATCGAGCGTCATCACATACCATAATAATTTTGCCATTTTCTGGGGAATGGTCACCCCTAAAAAGTCCCAAATACACAAAAAAAATGGTCGAGAAAATTCAACCCCTATTTTTTTCATTAACGTACTTCCTATTGTTGACAAAACTGCAAAAAAATCAATTTTGGCACGAAAATCGAGCGTCATCCCATTATCTTACTCTTCCATAATGTACTATAAGTGAATATTTAAATTTGTTATATTTTTTTATCATTTGTTCCCTATTTAGTAATGAAGAAAACCCATTTGTAAAGGTAAAATAACAATGATTTTGAAATCAGGGGGTATAGTACGCTTTAGACACAAAGCTTATCTGGAACTCTGCCGTTAACGATGGGTTTCATCCTTAACGGAATCCCGGTATCCCTGTTTTGACCCTCAGGTACACTCTTGGCATTCTGGTACTTGAGAGTTGAATCCGGTTATGCCCATTATAAAAGTAATAAGATTAGTGCTAATCCTATTGCTTTTGGGGAGTGGGGCTAAGTGACTCTGGTGTGGTGAAGACCTGGCACCAGGTCAGGATAATCTAATTTCAGGGCTGAATACTGTTGGGGTCAAAGTTCGTCATTGAGCCCCAATATACATATTCTTCAGGACGTAAATTCGTCGGTCGAGTTTGCTAAAATTGTCAGGTTCGAAATTTGTTATGTCGGCTACAAAACATGTTATTTATCAGCATGTATTGTATGCTGAGCCTCTTCTTGAAAACAGTTACCTTGTTATCGGTTGGTGACCTTTTGGTGACCTTAGCAAATCCTGGTTATTTTCAACGACACATATTGCATACGGGTTCTTTCAGATACGTCGGTTGTTTTCATATAATTATTCCAACAGGCATAGTTCTACGGTAATCACATGTTAGATATGAAAATCTGCAAATAGTTCTCAATTAATAAATATCCTAAGCACAAATTTACTATAGGAATGAATGGCCTTTTTGTGGAATTTATCGGTGTATAAACTTGGAAAAGTCGCGGGAATACTGGACGAAGGCCGGAAGGTCTCGTCCAGTATTCCCGCAACTTTTCCAAGTTTATATCCCCGACAAATTCCACAAAAAGGCCATTCCTTCCTTATAGTTCCAGCATTTGAAATAAATTCATCAAGTAAATGTGTTTATTTTCCATTTTCTTAAGAATTATTTTAACTGCGCCTCACGGTTACGGAAAGTAGATCAGCGTGGGAGTTTACTGGGATATAAACTTTGGACAGAGACTTGCTACGGGCCAATCAAATGTGAGGGAATTGTGTAAATATTATTGTGCTGGAATTAAGATGTAATTAGCTCAGTTTCTGTTTACACGACGCTGATTGGTCTACAGTGACAAGCCTGTCTGTCAGTTTGCAGACTTCAAAGAGATGCCGCCCTCGTCAATTTTGAGAGTTTCAATGCTATGCCGCGGGCACCGTTATATCAAAGATTAATACACGCTATTGGTGACCTCATTCACGGCTTATCTGACAAATCCTGGTTTATTGCATTAGTGGCCAGCTTAGGCCAGAATTGGTTTGTTTGTACATTAGTTTGTTAGTAATACACGGGTGTTTGACTGTAACCTCTATTTCACAATGACCAGTCACCACCTGTATTGCAGGATTCTAGGATAACCAGTGACGCCAAGAAGCCAATGCCCAACGGAAAGGCCGTGTTTGAGGAGGTTGACGAGGGACATGGTGACGATCCCGCCCTGCAGCGCACCGGCCGGTACGTCGTAGTTGTTGTTATTATCACCTCGCCGATAGGCTAGAGGGGATATAGCAGAGATTCCGCTGGCGATCGCCACTTTCGCAATTGGCGGTAAAAAATTACAATTTTCGAGAAAAAATATGGAAATTTTTTGAAGTGGCGATTTTTTTATTTTCCCCAGCGGAATCCCTGATATAGCGTTAGTCCATGTACGTAACACCTTTCATTTTGCAATAACATCTGAACCGATTTTGATAATATTTTGCCACAATGTGTGTTTAGGGATGCTGCTTTGTTTTGCATATGACCCACGTCTGACCGCCCAAGGTCAAAGTCACTGACGACTTAAGTTCACCTTGTTTGTAATGCAAAAATGTTAAAGTTTTTGTTTTTTTCTCGTTTTTCAATAACTTCAACCGCGTAACCCATTCTGATAATATTTGGCCACAATGTGTGTCTATGGATGGTGCTTTGTTTTGCATACAACCCACATTTGACGACCCAAGGTCAAGGTCACAGGACTTGGGGCATTGGTGAGAAGCGTGCTCGTTACCAATTGCACTAACTGGACAACCTAAACAGTAAACTGACTGTAAACAGTTCAATGCTAACCAGAGTTCTTCCTTCAGATTGTTCGGTGGGCTAATCCAGGACATAAAAAGGAAAGTGCCATTCTACTGGAGCGACATAAAGGACGCCCTACATATACAGTGTCTCGCCTCGTTCATGTTTCTCTACTTCGCCTGCTTGACTCCCGTCATCACGTTTGGAGGTCTGCTCGGTGACGCAACTAACAATAACCTGGTCAGTATTGTGTACAGTCATGGTTAACGTTGTTGGACCCGTCTTGTCTATGGAAATCTAATAAGAAGCCCTGCTCATAAACCAATAATTCCAGCACAAAAATATTTACACAATTCCCTAACATTTGATTGGCCCGTAGCAAGTCTGTCCAAAATTTATATCCCAGTAAACTCCCATGCCGAACTTCTTTCCAAGTTTATACCCCGATAAGTTCCACAAAAAGGCCATTCCTATAATAGCTACTGACACCAGTAAACCATATATCGATGGTCTACTAACATAAGGTCGTAAGTGATATGGGACACACCATGAGATTTTGTACCTTCGGACGGCTACGTAATTTCATTAAATACGTTTACAAAATTGACAATATTTTTCATAAATAAAATAAAAAGTTGACAAAATATAATTCCGCACGTACTCAATTTTGTCAACTTTTGATGCTATTTACGGAAAATATTGTAAATGTTTCATGAAATTACGCAGATGTCCGAAGGTACAAAATCACATGGCGTGTCTCATATGTAGCTATGATTAGAGAAATTGTTTTTTGGAATTTGTGAACAGTGTAGCTCCTGATCAACTAGCACCCTCCTGTAGCCTGATAAGTTGATAACGATCCATATTGCATGTTAGAAGCATGACAGGTGTTTCTTTAATGGAATGGCGACCAGTGCGGATGCACAGGCTGATCTGGATATACACTGGTTGCAAAACCCACGAGCCCCATTTCTCCAGTCACAGCCACAAATATAAACTGAAAATGATGACAAATAAAAAATAATTATTTTTGGATTTATATCACATTTCTGAAATAAATTTCCCAATAATTAATAAAATAAATGTTAATATTGTCCTATTAAAAATTCAAGAATTACATGATATTTAAGTTTCAATAATATAATTAATTTTTATGATAGTAGTAGACGTTAATTACCAATAAAACAAATCGTCCGGGAGATAATCCACAATATTCCTCGCAACAAGGGCAGTATTTATATACTGTTGTCTGTTAAGGCTGCGTGTAGCCGGATTAGCCGGAATAGGTAGAGCGTCGGACTGCGGATCCGGAGACCCCGGTTCGATTCCCACCTCGACCCGCTGCCAGTGACCGATTCGCGTGTCCTTGGGCAAGTCAACTTCATGCTAGCCTAGTCCTATCGGATGGGGACTTAGATAGTTGGTGCCAACATGCAAGGTCATCGAGCCAGTGCCGTCGTTAAATCAAAGCATTTATTATTGCAGGCTGCGTTCGAGAGCCTACTGGCAGGGGCCATTGTTGGGATCACGTATGCCCTATGCTCCGGCCAACCCCTCACCATTCTGGGCAGTACCGGTCCAGTCCTCGTCTTCGAGACCATAGTATACAACTTCTGCGAGTATGTGAGACAGGCCTTGTGATTTTGTACCTTCGGACATATCTGCACTATGATGCTATGCTGACCCTGTGCAATCATCCCCAGGTGGGGATGATTGCACAGGGTCAGCATAGCATCATAGTGCAGATCTTTCATTAAATATCTTTACAAAATTTACAATATTTTTCGTAGATAAAGTCAAAAGTTGACAACATTTTCAGAGTATGGGCGGAATTATATTCCGCATGTACTTTGAAAATTTTGTCAACTTTTGACGCCACTTACGAAAAGTAAATCATGAAATTACGCAGATGTCCGTAGGTATAAGTGTCACATGTAGAGACTACCAGTCGTATCAAGTCGGGTGAGGCTAGGAAAGGTGTTGGAATTCCGAGTTTGCCAAGCCTTTTTTTCCAGCCTTTCCTAGCTGATAAATGTGACCACTAACCTGACATCAGTGTATAACTACAGTAGATGGATATATAAAAACAACCAACAGTGTGTTTTAATGGCAAGTTCATCAGATGAGGCTAGGAAACGAGTTGGAATTCCGAGGTTTGCCGAGGAATTCCAACTGTTTCCTAGCTGAATAATGCCATCCCTCATTGAGTTATAGTCCACAACGGCCACGGGTGAATGAAAACGAAACCACAAGTACTGTGACGGTGGTTGTTGGGAAATTAAAAACTGGTTTTGACAGCACATGAGAATCGTCTCCACTGGAGACGATTCTCATGTGCTGTCAAAACCAGGTTTTTGTCGAGAAATATTGAAAATAAAACATTTCCAGCAGACGACAAATTTTAATTCAGCGTAGTAAGGGTTAAAACAAGAAACTGACACAAAAGCTGTCTTTAAAATGTTGATAGCAACGTGATGTTGAAGGGTCTAGAGGTATTTCAATTCCATCGGAATGATGTGGTTCGTTTGGGAACATGGGATAGGTAATTTAACGATCGGTATTCATCCTTACTGGAATCCCGACCGTATTTTTGTATTTGAGAGTTGAATCCATTACGTTCACCTGTTATCTGGGTTTTGTTTTCAGTGAGCAAGACCTGGACTATCTGTCGTTCCGTTGGTGGATTGGCATGTGGACCGGGCTG
Organism: Conchocele bisecta; assembly: GCA_029237695.1. Classification (NCBI taxonomy): domain Eukaryota; kingdom Metazoa; phylum Mollusca; class Bivalvia; order Lucinida; family Thyasiridae; genus Conchocele; species Conchocele bisecta. Next base: position 29,687,158 of record CM055280.1, read on the forward strand.
ATGCTGATCACGATCGTCGCGTTTGACCTCTCCGCCCTCGTCCGTTACATCACCCGATTCACCGAGGAAAGCTTCGCCGCGTTGATATCGCTGATCTTCATTAAGGAGGCATTCGCCAAACTCATAAAGATCACAGAGAAGAAACGTGTGAATTACAACTCGGGCGTGTCGGCGTTTTACGACTGTGTGTGTGTAGAGAATGGGAATGTGACGTCAGCGGTGAACGCTACTGCAACAACAATGAGCAGTATAACGACGACTATAAAGTCGGTTATCACTAGCGCGGCGACTGGTGGTATCGTGGAGTGGCATAAATTGTCGCGAGACGATTGTAGCGACCACGGAGGTCTCCTGGTGGGGGACGGATGTCACTACGTTGCCGACGTCTTCTTTCTGTCGGTGCTGTTGTTCCTCGGAACGTTCACTATATCGTATTTCCTGAAGGGAATGAAGACGGGGAGATTTTTTCCCACCACGGTATGTAGCATAATAACCCTAAATTCTGGTATGGTAGATGTTTTTCATCAGCATGAATTCCATGTCCAGCAGGGTATGATTCAGAAATGTAAGCAATACTATAACAATGTTACATAGTAAACCAATATAAATTAAATCGATACTCCACAACCGCTAGTCGTGGGATACATGTTTGTGCCATGTTGAAAACTCCCCGACCACCGCTATGTGCGTGTTATGTGTTTAACCTGATATATTGCGTTATAGTCTGTTTCACGAAAGCTGCCCAAATTTTACGGCCATATAAACAATTCAAAAACCATATTTGTTTTGATAATATTAAATTAAAGGAAAATTTAAGAATGAGCCTTCTTTTCATTTCGTGAAATTTGTCAAATATTGATTTTATTGCGATAACAAAATTTCCCCATGTTAAATCCCCATAGACATCTTCTATGGGGATTTAACATGGGGAATTTTTTTAGAATTTCAGAAATACTGGACCAATTTTTAAAATTTAACTTGTTTTCTTAGATCATTTCCAAGCTATCTAGCCAGGTTTCGGAGTCAATTTCCAAAACAAAATGTTTTTTTGACTCCTCCCACAAGTCCTCTACCTCTTTTCCCCCCATCTGGCCCATGTTAAATTCCCATAGAGAAATCAATTTTTCGTAATAAAACCAATATTTGACCAAGTTTCACGAAATAAAAAGAAGGCTCATTCTTAAATTTTCCTTTAATTTAATATTATCGAAAAAAAATATGGTTTTTGAATTGTCTATATGGCCGTAAAATTTGGGCAGCTTTCGTGAAACAGACAGTAGTTTCTTCTATACATTGATTCATGTATCTCCTTTGTGTATCTTCTTATATATTGTCCATAGCATACCATGCACAAAGATAATATAGGAATGAATGGCCTTTTTGTGGAATTTATCGGGGTATAAACTTGGAAAAGTCGTGGGAATACTGGACGAAGGCCGGAAGGCCTCGTCCAGTATTCCCGCGACTTTTCCAAGTTTATATCCCTGATAAATTCAACAAAAAGGCCATTCATTCCTTATAATTCCAGCATTTGAAATAAATTCATCAAGAAAATGTGTTTATTTTCCGTTTTCTTAAGAATTATTTTAACTGCGCCTGACGGTTACGGAAAGTAGTTCGGCATTGGAGTTTACTGGGATATAAATTTTGGACAGAGACTTGCTACGGACCAATCAAATGTTAGGGAATTGTGTAAATATTGTTGTGCTGGAATTATTGAAACATTTATGAAACGGCCACACATTACGCAAACATTGTATTAGCGAGCATACCTCACTATACCCCCAGTTACCTATGTAAACAGGGGTATGATGAGGTACCCGCGCAATAGGTAATGCGGTCAAATAGATCACGATGCAGTGACTATTTTCGATCAATAACTTAAGTTGTAAGCGATTGTGATGTGTATTTTCAATATTTATATTATTAAAATGTATCATATCGATACCCCTTTAAGTAATATTTGTATATTTTAAATGTATTGATGTTCTCATGAAGCGCATGAATATAAGTATTAATTAATCCAGCTTATATTGAGGCAAATCACACAGCCTTAAAACATAGTGCTGGAGTATAAACCATAGTATCGTATATTATTCATAAGTATATCACTATTAAACATTAATTACAATATGTATGCATATTATTAAAACAGTAGATGCTACCGCTGTTTCGCTATATGTGATATTTATAACAAAACATTTTTTTTATTCGTCCGCGTACGGATTTCTGTCACACAAAGCGCCATTTTCAGTTCATATTTTGACCTGTGCATATGAACAGGACTAAGTTCAAACAACGCTCGATTCCGTCCTATTCAAATTTCTCTGCAGAATGTTCAGACTAACTACATAAATAATGCTGCTAAATAAGTGTTAACGGCTGGAACATGGTCATCACTAAAAGGAAGAAACCACAGTCGTATTATTTAAAAATAAGATTTACCCGAGACCTCATGGGGGCCGCCATTAATCCAGTGTAAACAATAGACCGTGTGATCCCATTCCCTGAGTAGCCGCTGCTTAGTGAAACGGTGTGCTAATCATGATATTATTTTCCCCAATAATTGGAAACGGTTTGAATTTCTCGGTAAAAACTACGAAAGTCATACAAAATAACGATGTATATTTAACATTGGATACGCGTAAACGGTATTACTCTCTCATCGGATCGTCAGTTGTCGTCGATAGCGATTTAACGTACTGATCTGGTCTTAATTTATTGTCAACTTTCAACGCCATTTACAGAATATATGGCTAATTTTGGAAATAAATAACGGCAAATTACGATGACGTCTGCGGACGTAATTTAAGGAAATCGATTATATTTTAAGGCTACATCTGTGACTAATTACGAATTTATGTATGGCCTGTGGCTACACCCGACACATTACACAGATCTAGTTGTAAATACACGTCGCTTTGTGTGGGGGAAAAAATCGATAATGCGTAGTTGTGTGTGACGAGGTGTTGATCTGATGACACCACACAGCTGTGACCCTTAGGCAATGTTTTGAAATTGACGTGTCGTTTTGATGTGTGCCGCAACACCTCACTGTCGGAGACGACATGACAATTAACGATATACTCTCGATTATACACAGATCTATTAGACGGCTGGTTATTTAAAATAAAGAGTAGTTCAGTACACCTTCGCCGATATTGTTTTTAGAAAATCAGTAATATTTTCCGTAAATGGTGTTGAAAAGTTGACAAAAATTCTATCACCGTATTTAGTTGTGCCGATATTGTTTTAAAAAATCAGTAATTTTTTTCCGTAAATGGTGTTGAAAATTGACAAAATATATAGCCACATTTCTCCGATATTCGTTTAGAAAATCACCAATATTTTCTGTAAATGGTGTTGACACAAAATGCAGCGTTCACGCGGAATTCAAATAAAATAAAAAATAATAATTTAATAAATAGACGCCGATGGCTACTGTGTTTGCGGCCAGTGAATTCTGGTCGTGGTAGCCACAGGCGCAGTTCGAACAGTGTTGTGAGCAGATGGAGGACAATAATTATTTCAAATTCATAAAAAATATGTTTGCTGTCCGAAAATTAATTAATTGTGACAGCCAAAAAAAAAAGATTTTGGGACAGTAAAACATTATATGGTATAGACAGTACCTCAAACTTAAAAAACGGTAACCAAACTGTCTGTGTATATATTACTTAAACTTAAAAAAACAGTAACAAACTGTCTGTGTATATATTACTTAAAGACAGACACTTTCATTGTTGGTAAGTTTCTATCAATGTATAGGTATTTTTATTAAAATCATAAAATTGTGAAAATATTAAAATAAAATACACCACGTCGAGGTTTGAACCCCCGACCCTTTCGGGAATCGGTAATTAAATCATTGAAGTCGGCGACCTTAACCTCACGACTATTGCGCCATTTACGACAATCACAGTTATACAGAAGTGCTATCAGTATTACGCAACCATCTGAACGTAATAATTATTAAATTATTTGCAACTCCATCTACAACGATACCGTTACAGAGATACGCTATTGAAACAACATGTATTAGTACCCATAACATAACAAAGTAATGTATCATTATATATCACAGGAGATAGCTTAAAACTATATATACTAATCATAAACAGAACAATCCGCTTGGCTCGTAATAAAATAGTTCGCGTGATATTGATTATCTCCCTTGCCGAAAGTAGTTCAGTGATTTATTAATTCCAAATAAGACATGTTTGCGTAATGAGAAAGAATGTCTTCGCACGGGCTGTTTAGCATACCTGAAAAGATAATAAATAGAACTAGGAATATAAACCTCGATCATGAAACATGAAGACTAATATGGAAAATGAATAATGATGGTGGATAAACCACTATGTTGCGGTACATGTGTCGCCTAATTTATCGTGACAGTATGGTGGATGCTGACGTGTTGCATATAGAATGTATCACCGTGCTTTGGATTTCCACACACAGCTTAATAAGTGTCATACTGTGCACCTCAATGCCTGTTGACAATTATGTTATTATCATTGTACGGTGATCTGTTATATGTGGTCTCATTTCGGAATATTATCAATATTCTGCACCAAACAAGCAGTACAGCAGCTGACTTTGGACAGACAGAAAGTAGAAATATTATATTTCCAGCTCTAGGTTCGATGCCCCAACCAGTATGCAACAGGTACTGACAGTGCACATTGATACTACTAATCATACGGACACGGTGTTATGGCAGTGTTATTGTATCATAGGCCAGGGTTATCCATTGACGATGTACGTGTGTCCGATTAAAGTTTTTGGTTAAGTTGTTTGGTTAAGTTTTTTGGTTAAAGTTTTTGGTTAAGTTCTTTGGTTAAAGTTTTTGGTTAAGTTTTTTGGTTAAGTTTTTTGGTTAAAGTTTTTGGTCAAGTTTTTTGGTTAAGTTTTTTGGTTAAAGTTTTTTGTTATACTATATCTCTGCAACTGCTTTGCCCATTACCTTGAAACTTCACATGGGTGTTTATCATCATCTATATTTTCATTCTACCTCCCTCCCTTGCGGCCCTTGTGCCCAATGTCAAGGTCAAATTACTTTGAAGTTTTTGGTTAAGTTTTTTGGTTAAAGTTTTTCTTTATACTATATCTCTGCAACTGCTTTGCCCATTACCGTGAAACTTCATATGGGTGTTTATCATCATCTATATTTTCATTCTACCCCCTTCCCGTGCGGCCCCTGTACCCAATGTCAAGGTTAAATTACTTTGAAGTTTTTGGTTAGGTTCTTTGGTTAAAGTTGTTGGTTAAGTTTTTTGGTTAAGTTTTTTGGTTAAAGTTTTTGGTTAAGTTTTTTTTAAGTTTTTTGGTTAAAGTTTTTCGTTTTACTATATCTCTACAACTGCTTTGCCCATTACCTTGAAACTTCACATGGGTGTTTATCATCATCTATATTTTCATTCTACCCCCCTCCCGTGCGGCCCCTGTGCCCAATGTCAAGGTCAAATTACTTTGAAGTTTTTGGTTAAAGTTTTTTGGTTAAGTTTTTTGGTTAAAGTTTTTCGTTATACGATATCTCTGCAACTGCTTTGCCCATTACCTTGAAACTTCACATGGGTGTTTATCATCATCTATATTTTCATTCTACCCCCCTCCCGTGCGGCCCCTGTGCCCAATGTCAAGGTCAAATTACTTTGAAGTTTTTGGTTAAGTTTTTTGGTTAAGTTTTTTGGTTAAAGTTTTTGGTTAAGTTTTTTGGTTAAAGTTTTTCGTTATACTATATCTCTGCAACTGCTTTGCCCATTATCTTGAAACTTCACATGGGTGTTTATCATCATCTATATTTTCACTCTACCCACCTCCCGTGCGGCCCCTGTGCCCAATGTCAAGGTCAAATTACTTTGAAGTTTTTGGTTAAAGTTTTTTTCGCGCCTGCTTGCGGAAAGCGCGATATAGTCGGCACTTTGGCGTACGTACGTACGTACGTACGTACGTACGTACGTACGTGTGTCCGGTTAAAGTTTTTGGGTAAAGTTTTTTGTTATACTATATCTCTTTTTTTTAGTGTCCATGCCTCGCCACAAGGCGTGACATGCAGGCCGCGGCCATCTAGTATATTGTTTAATTGCAAAGTACATGCGATAAATATACAACTCGATAGATCAACTTGATTGACAAATTGTGTATTAAACATCTGACCTTTCTGGATGTACACATGTTTTAATTATTGACTAATATCATATACATATATTTTAAAGAAAATAATACTTCCAACGTATATGATTAGGACATAGCAGTCTAAACAGAACTGGAACATGTAATGAGTGGATTTCTTAACAAGTAACAAATATTTAGCTGAATTATATCATTTAATGAAATAAAAATTATATCAACAAATAAAAAACCAATGTTCACGTTTTTGTTATTTTACAGCCTTCTGCAACTGCTAATCTGCAAGACTTATATTGTAGACAACTTATTGTACTAGATAATAGGACATAATCGAAAATGGTGTGGTATAAGTTATGCAAACTTTTTTCTTCTTTTTTTGTCGGGTATTGGTCAAGTCGAATTTGGATTCATTTCCTATTGTGTATGTAAATAATGCATAGGCGATGTCAGCAAAAGCAGTCAATAAGTGCGACATTCGGCTCATATTCGACATATGAGGCCATTTGCTTAAATTTGCTTAAATTATATTTGAGCCGGTTACACTCGGTCCTGGGCAATACACACCAATTATATCGGCTATTCCTGTTTTGTCAATTTGGTAATTGGCAATGGGCTGTTCCTTTTTAGCTCGCCTGGGTTAAATTTTGTTTTCCTTCTCTTTTCAGGGAGCGCATTGATATTTCATACATGCATTCATCTTAGTATGCTATATCATGCTATATCAAATCCACGACCCACCTTCCACCACTGACCTCAATGTCAAGGTCCACCGCACACCCCTTATCCCAAGGTCAAGTTATATAATATTCATGTTTTTATACAACTGTGCCAAGTTTTAATGAAAGCTGCCAACAGGCGAGCTTCGTTGTCTTCTGACAACTCTTGTTACAACAGTTGTGTCGGTAACTTATAGAAATTACGAATCGACGGACAAGGGTGCAAGAACCCGGATGCGATAGGCTGTTCTTTCAATGCGCCGACAGTTCGGGCAACACAATTTGCACCTGTGAAACATACCCTCTCAATATCGCCGACACGGCGACGTGTTTGGTGTTTTAATTACCCGCATTGACTGCTGACATCATTGTTAATTCGCGCTTCGGTAACGGCCGCCGCAGGGTACATTGAAATCGGGATTAGCGGTGACCGTTTAATGAAATTGGATCACTAGTTTGGGATGATAATTAATGACCACTGGCCGCGTTAGACGAGTGACCGTTGAATGAAAGCGTTTTATATAGCAAAAATGCGCGGGGGGGAATTTGAAGTGGCCGCTTAACGGCAGTGACCACTGATTAAAGGTGACCGCCCGAGCAGGTTCGACTGTAATATATAACCTTCTGTAGCCGATGTTTTTTTCACTGGCTGCCATCTTGTTTTTGCAAATTAGTGGGCTTAAGCTACTACTTTGAAAAGTATCATGCAGAAATATATGCAGTATATATGTCTAAACACATTGGCACCAGAAATATTTGGTGCGCTCGGATGGTACCGACAACCTCAACGCGCCCAGGGCCTATTATCTGGACCTTATCTAAGTGTAGTGATGTTTTATTTTTATAGGTGCGTACTCTGATCAGCGATTTCTCCGTTGTGATCGCCATTATATGTATGATCGTGGTCGACGCTATCGTGGGTCTGGACACGCCGAAACTAGAAGTCCCCGAGGAGTTCACAGTATGTATACATTTGTAGTACAGTCTACACTTGTTAATACAAACTCTCTTAACCCTTTCACCCCCACGTAACTGGAATGGACTTTGATATGTCAATTTTCCGACCAATCCAATTGTCGCAAAATGATTTTCAGACTAGTCCATTTATTAAAAGGGGGTGTTTTTGTGCTCTAAAATATGAAAATACCAATACCACTATACAGGGCGGTGGTGTTGAAAGGGCTAAGTCAAACCAGGGCTCCAGATAAGGAATTAGTAATTGAGTATTTTCACTCCATCATTTCTGAAGCAATTGGGTATTTCAAAAATTTAATTGGGTAAAATAAAATCACACTACTGTTTACACATTATTGAATAGTTTGCTTCATAATGAAAACAAGTATTGGCGTTTCATCAGAATTGTCTCCTTGGAGACAATTCTAATGAAATACCAAGAAGTTTTTTCACGGATATAAGAAAAATATGCTATATTTGTGGTCTGTTTATTGTTTTCTGCAGCATTATAAAGGTACCACCAAATTGTTAATGCTTTTTAATTGGATATTTACGCAAATATGCAGCTTATCTGGAGCTCTGGGGCCTATTTCATCAACATTGCAAAGTATACTTTACTAGCAAAGTATACTTTGAGGGATTAATCATTTATTTTTCCTGAAATGCATTATTTCATATAGAACTAACAAATGCATATATTTCCCTGTATTGCTGTTGTGACTATCTTTCTACAGTCAAAACCGAACCTGGGTTATGATCCTGTAACAATTATCTCCCTGAATCTGAATCTTTCGCGGTTATGGTACATGTTAGTATATAATTATCTCCCTTTCAGACAACCATCCCGAATCGGTTGTGAGTTATGGTACACTATAATATATAATTATCTCCCTTTCAGACGACCAACCTGAATCGGTCGTCCGTTATGGCCCTGTAACAATTATCTCCCTTTCAGACGACCAACCCGAATCGGTCGTGGGTTATCTCCCCGTTTGTGCCGCAGAACCCGTGGTGGATATCAATTGTGGCGGTCGTCCCAGCGCTACTGGCCACAATCCTGCTCTTCATGGACCAACAGATCACCGCTGTCATCGTCAACCGCCGCGAAAACAAACTCAAGGTATTATAGGAATGAATGGCCTTTTTGTGGAATTTATCTGGGTATTAACTTGGAAAAGTCGCGGGAATACTGGACGAGTCAAAAATTACATTTTTTTTTTCGAAAATTGTAATTTTTTAAGGACTCGTCCAGTATTCCCACGACTTTTCCAAGTTTATATCCCCGATAAATTCAACAAAAAGGCCATTCATTCCTTATAATTCCAGCAATTAAAATAAATTCATCAAGAAAATGTGTTTATTTTCCGTTTTCTTAAGAATTATTTTAACCGCCTCACTGTTACAGAAAGTAGTTCGGCGTGGGAGTTTACTGGGATATAAATTTTGGACAGATACTTGCTACGGGCCAATCAAATGTTAGGGAATTGTGTAAATATTTTTGTGCTGGAATTATGCTGTAATAACCATTTTTGCATAAAACATACAGTCAAACCTGTGTTAGCGACTACCTGTCCACAACGGACAGTTAAAAATCCCCCCGTCCAATTTTGTTCTTTATAAGACCTTGGAATAACGACCACCCATGAACTGCGACCAGCGACCAGCTATTTTTATTCCCACATTTTTGTATGTGAACAGCGGCCATGTCAAGTTTTTGTCGGCAAAAAAATTAGCACCACCATCGCTATTTTCTTTTCATCACAATCTGGCCGCTATCATTTGAATTGTAACCGGTCGTAAATTAGTCATTTAATCATTTACATAATCGTTTACATTGGCACAACGCTCTTTTGAAAACATTTACCTTTGTCCGATATGGTCGGTGTCATTTTGGTTACATTAAACATTTTCCATGAAAAATATTGCATAACTCCATTAACGGTAATTCCCGATATGTATCCGTGTCGTGTATTCCAATAGGCATAATGCAATTCCGCGTAAGTCATAAAACTCCATCATTAGCTGGCAAACTGTGTTTACACGATTCTGATTCGTCTACAGTGACAAGACTAAGACTTCAAACACACCACACTTGTCAAGTGTAAATTTCACAATGCGGGGCAAAAGGACATATCAAAGATAAATACACGCGGTTGCTTACGTCAGTCACGTAGTCCACACTAGACTGGTACCCTGTCGGATGCGCAGCCTAGCGAAACAATACTACCGGGAACCAGTCTAAAGTGACACGACAAACCTGTTTATATGAATTGGGTCTCAATCTCCGACAAATCCCGGCTTATTGCATTAGCAGCCAGACCAGGCAGTGGATTCGCGTAGTCTGTCCATGGTTTACAATGCTCGCCAATCTTTAATTAAAAACATCAGTAATTACGTCAGCGGACATTGCCAATTCGTCATAGGCTGCTGAAATATTCGGGCTTGATCAGGATATTATACATTGTACAGAAAGCAAATAAGCCTGTTGTTCTCTGCCGATTTGGACACCTATCTCGCGTAGGTTACTCGACTTGACACATCAATGAAATATTTTTGTTACAAAAAAAACTCGCGATTTTCACAGGCCGCGCCACATATCGTATATGACCGTTATTACATGTAATTACGACAAGCTATTAAATGGTGCACCAAAGCAAGCCGCGGGATATACTTATCATGAAGATAATTACTCCCCTTTGTATATTAATTTCCAAAGCGAGGCTGCGTTCAGAACAATAACAACAAGATGACATAACAAAATAAATTGACTATTTTTGCCATTTTCATGTAATTTTTATACGACCGTTTTTAAAAAACGGTACGTATTATCTTTTACCGCCGGTCGGGCGACTGACAGAAAAAATGCATAGTTCGTGTACACAACTCCTCCGAAACCGTTCAGTTGATCGATCTGAAACTATACACACGTCTTCTACACATATTGAAAATGTGCACCTTGGTGTTTTTATGCCGAAAAAATATTTTTTAACAAATATATCACCTTTTTAACTTTTCATAGCCATTATTTCTACATTTTTCTATACAATTCTATATACGGTACAGAGTTTGTGTACACAACTCCTCCGAAACCGTTCAGTCGATCGTTCTCAAACTATACACACGTCTTCTACACATATTGAAGATGTGGACCTTGGTGTTTATATGCCGAAAAAATATATTTTTTTAAAAAAATATCGCCTTTTTAACTTAACCATTTTTTCTACATTTTTCTATACAATTCTATATACGGTACAGAGTTTGTGTACACAACTCCTCCGAAATCGTTCAGTCGATCGTTCTGAAACTATACACACGTCTTCTACACATATTGAAGATGTGCACCTTGGTGTTTTTATGCCGAAAAAATATTTTTTAACAAATATATCACCTTTTTAACTTTTCATAGCCATTATTTCTACATTTTTCTATACAATTCTATATACGGTACAGAGTTTGTGTACACAACTCCTCCGAAACCGTTCAGTCGATCGTTCTCAAACTATACACACGTCTTCTACACATATTGAAGATGTGCACCTTGGTGTTTTTATGCCGAAAAAATATTTTTTAACAAAAAATATCGCCTTTTTAACATAGCCATTTTTTCTACATTTTTCTATACAATTTTATATATGGTACAGTTTGTGTACACAACTCCTCCGAAACCGTTCAGTCGATCGTTCTCAAACTATACACACATCTTCTACACATATTGAAGATGTGCACCTTGGTGTTTTTATGCCGACAAAATATTTTTTAACAAAAATATCGCCTTTTTAACTTAGCCATTTTTTCTATATTTTTCTATACAATTTTATATACGGTACAGTTTGTGTACACAACTCCTCCGAAACCGTTCAGTCGATCGTTCTCAAACTATACACACGTCCTCTACACATATTGAAGATGTGCACCTTGGTGTTTATATGCCGAAAAAATATATTTTTTTAAAAAAATATCGCCTTTTTAACTTAACCATTTTTTCTACATTTTTCTATACAATTCTATATACGGTACAGAGTTTGTGTACACAACTCCTCCGAAATCGTTCAGTCGATCGTTCTGAAACTATACACACGTCTTCTACACATATTGAAGATGTGCACCTTGGTGTTTTTATGCCGAAAAAATATTTTTTAACAAAAATATCACCTTTTTAACTTAGCCTTTTTTCTACATTTTTCTATACAATTCCTTATCATTTCTACTTAATACACTCTACTTTTCTATCTCTGCCTAAATTAGTATACATGTTTAGCACAACGAGATGAAGAAATAATGCTATAGACTTTCAAATTCTCATTAATGTTTCTTGCCTTGGTGACAGCTTCACATTTCTGCATCTTCGCTGTCTGGTCCATATTCGACAGGCGTATTTTGTGACTTGCGGCACTCTTGTTTCATCATACATTGAAGCTGTACCTGGTCACTAAACATGTTTTCTGTAACAAGCTAATTTCCATATTTATTACACTAGATTTTTATTACCCAGTCTTAATCACTGCTCTGACACAGTTTATTCTGGGAAACGCACATTAATCTATGGTTTCTCGCAGCAATGAGTGTCCAAATATTTACGGTTAGAATGGTTGTTCTTGTTTATCACAATAACAATAATAGATTTTCATTTTAATTTTGCAGAAAGTGTGTGGCACCTGGACGATCTTGTATTAAATCATCTAATTGTGGGTGAAACTTTTTTTTTCGCCATTTTCTTTATTTCTTCTCAAAAGTATATGTTGTTACCACTCATCTGAACCGTCTCGACGAGACGGTTCAGATGAATGGCAACAACATATATTTTTATGACAAAATAAATAAAATAAAAACAGCATTTAAACGACCAACTGTATTCTTTGCAGAAAGGGTGTGGCTACCACCTGGACCTGCTGATCACGTCGGTGCTGATCATGGTGAACTCGTGCCTCGGTCTGCCCTGGTACGTGGCAGCCACCGTGCTCTCCATCAACCATGTCATGAGTCTCACGAAAGAGTCCGAGTGTACGGCTCCCGGCGAACGACCAAAATTCCTCGGTGTCAGGTATGAAGTCGTCGCTTTAATGGTGCAAGACGGAGCATTCTTGCCTACTATTGCTATTTTTAGCTCGCCTGAGCCGAATGCTCAAGTGGACTATTGTTACTGCTTTTTGTCTGTCTGTGCGTCCGTACATCTATTAACATTTTCAAACGTTTTCTTCCACCGATCTGCTGGGGTGATGGATGCTGGTCAAATTTCACAGACAAGATCTGTGGGTGAAGTCTTTTTAGAATGGTTAACATGTAGATCATCACATAATCCAAGATGGCCGCCAATGAAAAGTAGGTCACATTCTTGCAATTATTGTCCAAATCGGACATTTACGTTTACAGAATATATCACGGTTTCGGTCAATATATTTCATGAAAAATTGCACATCATCTTTGATACAAAATCACATGGCTCGTCTCATTTTTGAGGATCTTACACGAGTGATGATTTAATAGGATATTTATTAAACAAGTTTACTGATTTCATAAGAAGCGAGGCTATGACGAGTTTCTTCTGATATTGCTAAGTTTAATAAATATCATGTTAAATCAACACAAATGTTAGATTATATTTATTGCATACACACATCATTGCATTTGAGCCTACATTGAGTACATCAGTACTGGCGACCAAACCTATTTCTGTAAGGAGCTAATTTGCATATTTATTATAGGAATGAATGGCCTTTTTGTGGAATTCATCGGGGTATAAACTTGGAAAAGTCGTGGGAATACTGGACGAAGGCCGGAAGGCCTCGTCCAGTATTCCCGCGACTTTTCCAAGTTTATATCCCCGATAAATTCCACAAAAAGGCCATTCATTCCTTATAATTCCAGCATTTGAAATAAATTCATCAAGAAAATGTGTTTATTTTCCGTTTTCATAAGAATTATTTTAACTGCGCCTGACGGTTACGGAAAGTAGTTCGGCATGGGAGTTTACTGGGATATAAATTTTGGACAGAGACTTGCTACGGACCAATAAAATGTTAGGGAATTGTGTAAATATTGTTGTGTTGGAATTATTACACTTGTACATTATGATTTTTATACGACCGTTTTTAAAAAACGGTACATATTCTGTTTTACCGCCGGGCGGGCGTGTGGCTGACAGAAAAAGTGCATAGTTCGTGTACACAACTCCTCTGAAACGATTCAGTTGATCGATCTGAAACTATACACACGTCTTCTACACATATATTGAAGATGTGCACCTTGGTGTTTTTATGCCGAAAAAATATTTTTTAACAAAAATATCACCTTTTTTAACTTAGCCATTTTTTCTACATTTTTCTATACAATTCTATATACGGTACAGAGTTTGTGTACACAACTCCTCCGAAACCGTTCAGTCGATCGTTCTGAAACTATACACACGTCTTCTACACATATTGAAGATGAGCACCTTGGTGTTTTTATGCCGAAAAAATAGTTTTTAACAAAAATATCGCCTTTTTAACTTGGCCATTTTTTCTACATTATTGTATCCAATCATTTCTACTTTACACTCTACTTTTATTCTATTAATGTTTCTTGCCTTGGTAACAGCTTCACATTTCTGCATCTTCGCTGTCTGGCCCATATTCGACTGGAGTATTTTGTGACTTGCGGCACTCTTGTTATTACACTGTTTTATTACACTGTGAGTGCCCATTTTATGCAATAAACATGTACATGTATATGTGAATACAGTGAAACTTCTCTAAGCCGGACACTGTGGGAGGCCCCCAGGGTCTCCGGCTTAGAGAGGTTTCACTGTAGATCAGGCAGTTGATCACGCTGAGCCATAGTTGTTTGCTATGCGATCACGAACAGACATTATAACCTGAGAAACTCCTCCAAATAAGATCACATAATCCAAGATGGCCGCCATATAAAAAGTAGGTCACATTCTTGCATTTTTTGTCCAAATCGGATGATTACATCACGCAAGATGGCCACCGAAAGGTCAAAAGATCATCTTTTATATATTAGAGCTTTCAAACGTGTTTGCTTGGTGTCCGGTTTAGAGAGATTCCATTTTATCCCGTCAACACAGTGCGTATGTGCCGTGAAACACGGTGCCGTGAAACACGGTGCCGTGAAACATTTTTGATATCCAGTCAATACAATTTTTGCATTTTACAGCCATTTGTAGGTGTTGACGGGATAAATAGAATAGTAGGTTAGTGCCGTGAATGGGAAAACATATCTGGCGCGGCTTGGAAACGGGATGTGCTCGGCAGAGCCTCGCCCATCCCGTTTCCTAAGCCTTGCCAGATATTTTTTCCCATTCACGGCACTAACCTACTATTCTCTATGTCTTTCAGAGAGAACCGGGTGACTGCCGTGCTAATATTCCTGTTGATCGGGCTGTCTGTCTTCCTCACCAAGTTCTTAAAGGTAGGCCAAACTTGACATGTTAGCAATATATTCCTTTGTGATTATCCCCTCACTTATAGGCAAGAGGGGATACAGTGTTAGTCCATACACGTACGTATGTTAATAACACCTTTCATTTTTAGCTCACCTGAGCGAAGCTCATGTGAGCTATTGTTACCGCAATGTGTCCGTCGTCCGTCGTCTTCCTCCGTCAAATTTTATTTTTGACCGAATATGCTCATGTCATATCAAATTGAAGGTATCGATGAGGCGATTGCTCTGGTGCAATATTTGTCGGAATCGGATGATTATGTCATCCTTGATGGCCGCCAAAACGTCCATTTATTCGAGATTTTGAACGTCTTTTTCTCAGGAACCACATGGCCGATGCTGGCCAAACTTCATAGTAAGTTAAGATCCTTGGGTGAAGCATTTTCAGATTTGGTAAAATGAGAGTCATCGCTTAATCCAAGATGACCGCCATCTAAAAATAACACAATTTTTTTAAAACTCATGAACTCAATGTCACATTCTCCTCTGGTGTTCATGGAGTCAGGTGAGCGAATTAGGGCCATCATGGCCCTCTTGTTTAATAACTTATCAGCCGCTTCACAGATTTTGATAATATTTGTCCACAATATGTGTCTCTGGATGGTGCTTTGTTTTGCATATGACCCACATCAGACCACACAAGGTCATGGTCACTGAGGACTTCTGTTCCCCTTGTTGTAAGGCAAGTTTTTTGATTGTTATATCAAGGGTGCCTATGGGATTTTAACATGGGGCAAAATGGAGCTGAGGGCTATCTGGAGCGGATAAGGAATTAGTAATCGAGTATTTTCACTCATCATTTCTGAAGCAATTGGGTATTTCAAAATTTTAATTGGGTAAAATAAAATCTCACTACTGTTTACACATCAACAGACAGCAATTATTGAATTAGTTTGCTTTGAAATGAAAACATATTTTGGCATTTCATTAGAATTGTCTCCTTGGAGACAATTCTAATGAAATACCAAGATGTGTTTCCATGGAAAATAAGAAAAATATGCTATATTTGTGGTCTGTTTATTGTTTTCTGCAGCATGATACACGTACCACAAAATTGTTATTGCTTTTTGATACTCGCTACTTCGGATTTCAATTGGGGTTTTCGGCAATTTTAATTTAAGCTCTGACCTGGAGGGTCGAAAAACAAAAAATTTTGGTAAGTGGCTCTGAAACACAAGATAGCTTGGAAATGTTAGATTTAGAAAATTGATCCACAAATTCCAAAATTATATTAGCCCCCATGTTAAATTCCCATAGGAAAATTGTCATGGAATGGTCAATATAAAATATTTATTTGTGAATTTATTTGTGGATAGTTTAATTCCACGTTACACATTATTTCAGCATATCCCAATGCCGGTCCTATACAGAATGTATATCACCATGCTGATGAATTGACATAAAACCCCAATCAATAAATAAATATATTAATCAACCAATCAACAATTTCAATACATCCAATCAATTAATCGGTAAACAATTTCAGTACATCCCGATGCCGTACCTATATGGAGTGTTCCTCTACAGTTGTATTCCCGTTTGTATATCAACTTGCCGATGAATGGACACAAACCACCAATCAATCAATCAATCAATCAATCAATCAATCAATCAATCAATCAATCAATCAATCAATCAATCAACCAACCAACCAATCAATCACTAATTTCAGTACATCCCGATGCCTGTCCTATACGGTGTGTTCCTGTACATGGGCGTGTCCTCGTTGAAGGGCATGCAGCTCGTGAACCGCATCATGATCTTCTTCATGCCCATCAAGTACCAGCCAGACTACGCCTACCTACGGCATGTCCGTACGTTCCGCGTCCACTTCTTCACTGTGATCCAGATTGTGTGTCTCGTGCTCCTCTGGGTGATAAAGACGGTGAAATCCATATCCATAGCATTCCCTCTTATGGTGAGTACAGTTGATCGCTGTTGATCAGATCATAACTCTGTTTAACCCATTTCAGCATAGGATACTATGATTTTTGTTGAAAAAATCTCATTATTTTGTTCATTCATCGATAAAGGTATATGTTGTTACCACTCATTTGAACCGTCTCGTCGAGACGGTTCAAATGAGTGGTTACAACATATACTTTCGAAAGGAAATAAAGAAAATAGGGATTTTTTTCTCTCAAAAGGTTCATACTACTAAAAGTGTATCCCGTCTGTAATGGGTTAAGCAACTATTTGTGCATCTGGGGGCCGTTTCACTAAACTTTGTACGACTAAAATGTTCGTAAGTGCAAACTTAAGATAGTCTTTACATTTCACATTAACACTGTTTTCTTGTAAACAATTATTGGATTTACATTTATTGAGCATAGGCTGCATATGCGGCCTATGCTCAATAAATGTAAATCCGTCAATTGAAATTTCTAGACGATCCTAAATTTTCACTTTAGTCGTACAAAGTTTAGTGAAACGATCCCCTGAACCACAGCTGTGTTTCCCAGTGTATCAGTTTTTCAAGAGTCTATGATCATATATTAAACCTGAAAACAAAATAAAACACACCTTATAATTTGGAAATAGACACCTTTGTTGTGTTCAGAAAAATGAAATTCAGGTACAGTGTATATGATTGTTGGATTTAGATAGGTTTGTACTGTACTATATAACCAAGTAACAGTTGTGAATCCTAATCTGCTAAATATTCCATCATAATTTGCATAATACCGAGTTGTGTACAGTTGAACCTCTAAACCGGACACCCTGGGGCCTCCCAGGGTGTCCGGTTTATAGAGGTTCCACTGTCATTAAGCATTCCATGAACAAGTTTTGTCATTTTCAATCATGAACAGAAAAATATTACAATGAAACCCATCTAACTTAAGCACAATTGGACTTCATGGTGTCCGGTTTAGAGAGGTTCCACTGTATATATTACTTAGGGATGGGTTGTGGCCTAGGGGTTAGAACACCTGTCTTCCAATCTGGAGGTTGGGGGTTCAAACCTCGCCTAGGGCATCAAAAAATACTTTCATAGTATTTCCATCCCACTGGTCTGTCGGATGAGACTTTAAACTGTGGTCCCGTCTCTATATGACCTTCGCTGTTACAGGGACGTTAAACTCATGCACTTTCACTTTTTAGCTCACCTGAGCGAAGCTCATGTGAGCTATTGTTACCGCAATGTGTCCGTCGTCCATCCATGAACATTTTCAAACGTCTTCTCCACCGTCTTAGTCACCAAACTTCATGGTCATGGTCCTTAGGTAGGGGGATTACAAAATTGTTAAAATGACATCATTACGTGAACCAAGATGGCCGCCGTCTAAAAATAGCACAAATTCTTGAAAAATCTTCTTCTCAAGAACCGCCAACCGAATTTGACAAAACTTGGTAGGAATGATCGATGTACAATGCTCTTTCAAAGTTGTTAAAATGGTGACCCCGGGGTCAAAAATGGGGTCAAATTTTATTTTTGACCGAATATGGTCATGTCTATATCAAATCGAAGGTATCAACGAGGCGATCGCTCTGGTACATTTTTTGTCGAAATTGGATGGTCATGTCATCCAAGATGGCCGCCGAAAGGTCAAAAGGTTGTTCTTTTATTAAAGATTACAAAATTCTTCTTCACACGAACTGCTTGGCCCATGGTGGCCAAACTTCACAGTTATGGTCCATTGGTGAAACCTTTTCAGATTTGTTAAAACGGAGGTCGTCGCTAATCCAAGATGGCCGCTGTCTAAAAATAGCAAAAATTCTTAAAAAATCTTCTTCTCATGAACCGCCATCCGGATTTCGACGAAACTTGGTAGGAATGATCGATGTAGAATGTTCTTTCAAAGGTGTTAAAATGGTGACCCCGAGGTCAAAAATGGGCGTGGCCCGTGGGGTCAAATTTTTGACCGAATATGCTCATGTCATATAGCAAATTGAAGGTATCGATGAGGTGATTGCTCTGGTGCAATATTTGTTGGAATCGGATGATTATGTCATCCATGATGGCTGCCAAAAGGTCCATTTATTCGAGATTTTGTACGTCTTTTTCTCAGGAACCACATGGCCGATGCTGGCCAAACTTCATAGTAAGTTAAGATCCTTGGGTGAAGCATTTTCAAATTTGATAAATTGAATCATCGCTTAATCCAAGATGACCGCCATCTAAAAATAGCACAATTTTTTTTAAAACACATGAAAAAACGTTTTTTGTGATGCTCACTTTAGCACATGCCCATTATCATGTTACGATTCAATGCCTGGCATGCCGAATTCTTGTGTTTAGAAAAAAGTCGACTGAAGTTCTGGTATATGAGTGTTGGGTTTACTGTACTATATAACCAAAATCATAATTTGCGTAATAAGAGTTGTGTTATATATTGGCAGGTGTTAGCGATGTGCTTCGTGCGTAAGGGTCTGGACTGGGTGTTCACACAGTATGAGCTGAAGTGGCTGGACGACATCATGCCGGAGATCCATAAACGCGAGAAGGAAGACAAGGACAAGGAGAAACTCACCACAGACGACGTACGTTACGAACAGCCATTAACATGGTTAAAGGACAATTACATACAGCAATTACAGCATGTAGCATGCTTAAAATGTCCATAAATACGGCCTTTCAACCCTAAGTATCTGGAATGAATCTTGATATGTTAATGTTGCAACCAATCCAACAGTCACAAAATGATTTTCAGACTAGTCCATTTATGAAAAGGGGGTATTTTTTGTTTAAAAAAAAAAAAAATGACAATTACTTTTAAAAAAATGCAGATCCTGATAAGACCGGTCATTACGAGCCGGCTCATCTGGATCTACACTTTTTGCCAATACTACTATACAGGCCTGTGGTGTTGAAAGGGTTAAAACATCAATTACATATGGCCTTTAACCCTTAGAATGCTGGAAACGAAAAGTGTCGTCTGCTGTTGATTAATATTTTGCCTTTTTCTCAATCAAAAACATGGTTTCCTGTCAAATTGTTTTTGATTGAGAAAAATATAAAATAAACAGCAGACGACACAATTTAATTCAGCAGTGTAAGGGTTAACATGCTTAAAAAACAATTACATATGGCCTTTAACATGCTTAAAGGTTGATAACGTACTGCCTTAACATGTTTAAAGATCGTTACATATGGCCCTGGACATGCTTAAAGGATGAATACATATGGCCTTTAATATGCTTAAAGGTTGATAACATACGGCCTTTGACATGCTTAAAGGACAATTACATACAGCCTTTAAATTGCTTAAAAGGATAATTACATACAGCCTTTAACATTTAAAAAAAAGAAATTACATACGGCCTTTAACATGCTTAATGGATGATTACATACAGCCTTTAACATGCTTAAAGGACAATTTCATATGACCTTTAACATGCTTAAAGGACACTTACATACAGTCTTTAACTTGCTTAAAAGGACATTACATACAGCCTTTAACATTATTAGACGACAATTACATACGACCTTTAACATGCTTAATGGATGATTACATACAGGTTTTAATATGATTAAAAGACAATTACATACAGTTTTTAACATGCTTAATGGATGATTACATACGGCCTTTAACATCCTTAAAGGACAATTACATATGGCCTTTAACATAATTCAGAGCTGCAAACTGTTACGATTTTTCCGTATTTGTTCCGGAAAATATGTTAGAAATACGGAAGTACGGATAACAATTAAAAAGTACGATTTTTAAAAAAATCAGTGCAGGAATATCTGGAAATAATAATTTTGTTTCACAATTCTGCCAATAAATCCTATTTTTTTATTTACCCGTAATCATACTCGTCGAGGCGCTTACCATTTCGATTCTTGTTGTGTAGTAATAGTAGTTTCAAGCGCTCAGCGATATTGATTTATTCGTCACGTAAATTCATAAAATGTCTGCTCCAAAGCGTGCAGCCAACGAATTTGGGTATTTTTTATCGAAAGAAGTTAGGAGAACACATCTGTTCATCAATTACAGCGAGGCATGGCCCAATTTGGTCCTGTCAAAGCGCGGTGATGAATTTGCGTCTTGCAAGCAGTGTAATTGTGATTTTACGGTTGGTCATGGTGGCCGAAACGAGGGCCAAGGCTCTAAAAAAGTTAATTTATGCATATAAGTGAGACTGATTTGTGTTCCGGAAAACATATGTGGTGTTCCGGAAAATAGCCCCCTTTTCTCTCCATGTTCCTCATGTGACCGACATGGGGTTGGCAGCTCTGATAATTAAAGGACAATTACATACGGCCTTTAACATGCTTAAAAGACAATTACATACAGCCTTTAACATGCTTAAAGGACAGTTACATATGGCCTTTAACATAATAAAGGACAATTACATACGACCTTTAACATGCTTAAAGGACAATTACATACAGCCTTTAAATTGCTTAAAAGGACAATTACATACAGCCTTTAACATTATTAGACGACAATTACATACGGCCTTTAACATGCTTAAAGGACAATTACATACAGCCTTTAATGTGCTTAAAAGGACAATTACATACAGTCTTTAACATTATTAGACGACAATTACATACGGCCTTTAACATGCTTAATGGATGATTACATACAGCCTTTAATATGATTAAAAGACAATTACATACAGCCTTTTACATGCTTAATGGATTATTACATACAGCCTTTAACATGCTTAAAGGACAACTACATACGGCCTTTAACATAATTAAAGGACATATTACATACAGCCTTTAACATGCTTAAAGGACAATTACATACAGCCTTTAACGTGCTTAATGGATGATTACATACAGCCTTTAACGTGATTAAAAGACAATTACATACAGCCTTTAACATAATTAAAGGACAATTACATACGGCCTTTAACATGCTTAAAGGACAATATCATATGGCCAAATACATACAGCCTTGGAATTGCTTAAAAGGCGATTACATACAGCCTTTAGCATGCTTATGAACACTTGCATATACCATTTACCATGCTTAATGGATGATTACAAAATGCCTTTAACATGCTTATAGGTGGATTACACACAGCCTTTAACTTGCTTAAAGGAATATTACAACTGGCCTTAAACATCATGCTTAAAGGACGATTTTCAATCCCAATTTAATTAAATTATTAAATTTTGTCATCTGCTGTTTATTTTTTAATTTACACATTTCTTATCATGGTCTGCCAATCATGGTCTGCCTGCCAAACCATGTTTATATTCAGAAAAAAATGACAAAATACACAATTTTTGTGTCCTGCATTCTAAGGGTTAAACATTTCACAAATTCTGTTTATAGTCAATGGACGCGATGCTGGACCCAAAATGCAGTGGAGCCAACTTCCCGCCCCAGTCGAGCATCGTAAACCTGCCACTGACCGAGAGTAATGCCGATAGTCTCGACTCATCGGTCAACATCACAGAGGAAATGTCAAAAACGGCCATCTGGAAAAATCTGCAGTCCAACAATAGCAGCGATAAATCATTGACTCATGAAACAGAATTCAGCTCAAAAAGGTATGGGAGTAACATTTTCTTGTATTTCATTACTGACTGTTTTTTGTGTGGTATCTAAATTTCAAGAATATGAATTGATATATTTTGTATTGAAAGTATAGTTTGTGACTACCCATTTGAACGGTCTCGACGAGTGTTTTATGAAGATGTAAAAAAAGAGTTGCTTTTCAGCAAAGCTGTTGCATTCTTGAACTGCAATCTGTTCCATTACTTTATTAAAATTCTGTTCGCTTTTTTTTCTATTTTTGAAAAAAAAACATATTTTTTTTCGCAGCACATGAGAATTGTTTCTTCATTCCAGCTATAAGAAAATAATTTTTTGAAAAATGGCAATGTTTGATTCTAGCATTGTAATTGTTAAGTGAATAAATCTTGACAGATTACAATGCTAGAATCAAACATTGCCATTTATATATACATATATATCCCCAATCAATGAACTAATAAAATAAAAATGATTTAATTGAAAATGTTATTCCTGTGTATCAAATAAAATCTGTTAACTGAAATAAAAATAGCATTTGAAATGATATAGAGTTTTCACATATTTCAGTTAGACTGACGCACATAATCAACAATCAAACTGTTTTTGGTCCTTTACATAGAGGATATTACATTGTATTTTGTACTTTGTTGTTGATAGGCCGTTAAACACCATTAAACAAACAAACTTAAGGAATAAAACCATGGTTGTTGCATTTACTGTAGTATGAAATTTGCGTAGGACTCCACGCAAACTTTAAACGGACCAAACGTTTTTTATACTACAGTAAACGTGTCGTCCGCGTCGTCCGTGTCGTCCAGTTTTTTGTAAGGCAAATGCGTTCAAAGTTATTGTTTTTTCACAATATCTCTTTAACTCCTTGCCAGACTTTCATAATATTTCACATCAATGTTTGTCTAGGGATGATGCTTCATTACGCACACCCCCACATCCAAATTCTTAAGGTCAAGATCATTTATTTATGTTTAATGTTCACCGATTTTGTAACAGAAATGTGTTAAAGTTATTGTTTTTTCACAATATCTCTTTAACCCCTTGCCAGACTTTGATAATATTTCACATCAATGTTTGTCTAGGGATGATGCTTCATTACGAACACCCCCACATCCAAATTCTCAAGGTCAAGGTCATTTATTTACTTTTAATGTTCACCGGTTTTGTAACAGAAATGCGTTAAAAGTTATTGTTTTTTCACAATATCTCTTGAACCCCATGCCAGACTTTGATAATATTTCACATCAATGTTTGTCTACGGATGATGCTTCATTTGTAATGTTCACCGGTTTTGTAACAGAAATGCGTTAAAGTTATTGTTTTTTCACAATATCTCTTTAACCCCTTGCCAGACTTTGATAATATTTCACATCAATGTTTGTCTAGGGATGATGCTTCATTACGCACACCCCCACGTCCAAATTCTCAAGGTCAAGGTCATTTATTTACTTGTAATGTTCACGGTCAAATGCCTCGGCAGGCGCAATACCGCTTCCGTGGCGGAATTCTTGTCTAGTATCCCAGTGGGCAGTCGATTAAAAATGCTATCCTAGGCCATAATGAGCATTCTGTGCATCTATGCGTATATGTGACCTTCATGTACAGCAGCCTCGACTGACCTACTTAACCCTTTCACCCCTGAATAGCTGGAATGGATTTTGATATGTTGATACTTGCAAACAGTGCAGATCCTGATGAGACGGCTCCAGAAAAACATAGTTTGACAGCACTTTAGAATCATTTCCAAATTGTTGCCACACCATGTTTTTGTTTTAGGCCTGAGGTGTTTAAAGGGTTAAGGTCGGATTTTCAACATTCAAGGTTTCATGTAGCTGTGACTGGAGAAATGGGCCTTATGGATTTTGCGACCAGTGTAGCTCCTGATCAAATAGCACACTCCTGTAGCCTGATGATGATCTATATTGCATGTTAGAAGCCTCACAGGCGTTTCATTGATGGAATGGCAAACCGTGCAGATACTGATCAGGCTGATCTTGATCTACACTGGTCGCACAACCCATAAGCCCCATTTCTCCAGTCATAGCCAAGTAATTGCTGTTATGCTGATGAAGCCTAGAGGAGTTGTTCAGTAAAAGTAGACAGTACATGTAGTTTAGTAATCTGGTAATATGTTTCCAGCTCCTCAAACGTGGACCCAAAAACCAGTATTCTGTGAGTTTGCTTTTTGTCGAGTTTCGTACTCATAGAGAGACTTTTGAATGACTAGTTATTTACTGTTCTGCTTTGCTTATGTATTGCTTTCACTTGTGATAGTTCATGTGTATGTGCACATATTGTATTAGTAACTTTATTACTTGCCACATTCGTTCTAATTGATATTTTGTTATGGAATGTTTCATTACTTCTTACAGAGTGTAGACCTACTGTCTGTTTCACGAAACCTGTCCAAATTTTACGGCCACATAAACAATGCAAAAACTTATCTTTTTTGATGATATTAAATTTTATCCAAATTTCAGAATGAGCCTGTTTTTATTTTGTAAAATTTGGTCAAATATTTATTTTATTGCGAAAAAGTGATTTCTCTATGGTAATTTAACATGGCAGAAAAGACCTGGAGGAACTGCATGAGAATTTGAAAAA
The DNA here is from genome assembly GCA_029237695.1 of Conchocele bisecta. Lineage (NCBI taxonomy): Eukaryota > Metazoa > Mollusca > Bivalvia > Lucinida > Thyasiridae > Conchocele > Conchocele bisecta. The sequence goes on from CM055280.1 coordinate 29,712,455, forward strand.
CGAAAACAATTTCGAAATTGACTCTGAAACCTGGCTAGATAGTTAAATTTTGACAATTGGTCCACTATTTCGGAAAATAAATTGCAATACAATCAATAGTGGGCCAAATTTCGCAAAATGAAAAGAAGGCTCATTTTTAGCTCACCTGCACGAAGTGCAGAAGAGCTTATGGCATACCCCCCTGTTTCCTTCATGGAACCCCTTGATATTTCATACATGCATTCCTCAGATGACCCTCAGATGACCCTCTATCATGCTGTAGCAAATCCACAACCCACATCCAACCCTTACCCCAAGGTCAAGGTCACAAACTTAGCACATTCACAAACTTAACGTTGGGGTAAATGTCTTATAACTTCTGTTTCCTTTCATGGAACACCTTGTTATTTCATACATGCATTCCTCAGATGACCCTCTATCATGCTGTAGCAAATGCATGACCCAGCACCCAACCCTTACCCCAAGGTCAAGGTCACAACCTTAGCACATTCATAAACTTAACGTTGGGATAATCTTTGTCGAGCCCGCTTGCGGAAAGCGAGACATAGTGATCACAATGACGTCCGGGTGTCCGTCCGTCCGTCCGACCAAAATATGCGTTAAAGTTTTTAAATACCTTATATCTCTGCAGTCCTAAGTCACATTGACTTGAAACTTCATATGCTTATTAGTTATGATCCATATATTCATGCTGTATCCCACTCATGCGGACCCTGCTGTGTCCAAGGTCAAGGTCAAATGACTTGGAAATTTGCGTTCCGAAATCTGCGTTAAAGTTTTTAAATACCTTATATCTCTGCAGTCCTAAGTCAAATTGACTTGAAACTTCATATACTTATTAGTCATCATCCATATATTCATGCTGTATTCCACTCATGCGACCCCTGTGCCCAAGGTCAAGGTCAAATGACTTAGAAGTTTGGGTTCCGAAATCTGCGTTAAAGTTTTTAAATACCTGATATCTCTGCAGTCCTAAGTCACATTGACGTGAAACTTCATATGCTTATTAGTCATCATCCATATATTCATTCTGTGTCCCACTCATGCGGCCCCTGTGCCCCTATGTCAAGGTCAAATGACTTAGAAGTTTGTGTTAAAGTTTCTGTTAAAATTTGCGTTAAAGTTTTCACATACCTACTATCTCTGTAACCGTCAGTCAGATTTGCTTGAAACTGTGTATGCTTATTGGGCATCAAACTTCAAATAAATACACTCTGAGACCATCGAATGCCTCGGCGGGCTCGACATGCGGGCCACGGCCATCTCGTCTTATAATATCTGTTACCTTTCATGGAACCCCTTGATATTTCATACATGCATTCCTCAGATGACCCTCTATCATGCTGTAACAAATCAATGACCCACCTCCCACCCCTTTCCCCAAGGTCAATGTCACAAACTTAGCACATTCATAAACTTACCGTTGGGGTAAATGTCTTATATAACATCTGTTTTCTTTCATGGAACGCCTTGATATTTCATACATGCATTCATCTGATGATACGCTATTGTGCTATAGCAAATCCATGACCCACCCCTTACCCCAAGGTCAAGGTCACAAACTTAGCACATTCATAAACTTACCGTTGGGGTAAATGTCTTATAACATCTGTTTCCTTTCTTGAAACGCCTTGATATTTCATGCATGCATTCATCTGATCATACCCTATCGTGCTATCGCAAATCCATGACCCACCGCCCACCCCTTACCCCAAGGTCAAAGAACTTAGCACATTCATAAACTTAACTTTGGGGTAAATGTCTTATAACATGTTTCCTTTCATGGAACGCCTTGATATTTCATACATGCATTCCTCAGATGACCCTCTATCATGCTGTAGCAAATCCACAACCCACCACCCAACCCTTACCCCAAGGTCAAGGTCACAAACTTAGCATGTTCATAAACTTAACATTGGGGTAAATGTTGTGTAACTTCTGTTTCTTTACAGGGAACACTTTGATATTTCATTCATGCATTCATGTGATAATCCTATATTGTGCTACAGCAAATCCATGGACCACCCACCCCACCCCCCCCCCACCTCTTTCCCCAAGGTGAAGGACACAAACTTAGCACATTCATACATGCATTCCTCATGTGAATAGCTATCATGCTGTAGAAAATCACCAACGTAGTGCGTTCATTAACTTAAAGTTGGGTTACATTTTGTTTTACTTCTGTTTTCAGGGAGCGCATTGATATTTCATTCATGCGTTCATCTTAATATGCTATATTATGCTATAGCAAACCCACGACCCACCTTGCACCACTGACCCCAATGTCAAGGTCCACCGCACACAAGGTCAAGTTATATAATATTCATGTTTTTTTATGCAACTGTGCCAAGTTTGAGTGAAGACTGCCAACAGGCGAGCTTCGTTGTCTTCTGACAACTCTTGTTTAAAGTTTGCTATAATTTAATATCAAAAAAAAAACACAACATTTTGCGTTGTTTATATAGCCGTAAAATTTGGGAAGATTTCGTGAAACTGACAGTAATTGATATTTTGTTATGGAATGTGTCATTACATCTTACAGAACAGTGTAGACCTAGATGAGCCATCTCTGACGGATATTCACTCTGTGTGGTTTAATTAATTTTGTAACTTTTTCAGCCTTACCACTGGCTTCTTTGGATTCTCATGTGTCTGTCTGTCTGTCTCTCTGTTTGTGGCAATTCACGTTTTACATATAATAACAATTTAATGCCCATAGCTGAATTTGGTAATGGAAAATGGACGATTATTGTGAAGATAAATAAAAGTTGTCTGAATTATCAAAAAAGATATATCGCCCTACAATACAACCAGGTGTCCGTTTCACTAAACTTCTTACGACTAAAATGTTCGTAAGTGCAAATTTAAAATCATCTCAAAATTTCAATTGATGGATTTACAATTATTGAGCATAGGCTGCATATGCAGCCTATGCTCAATACATGTAAATCCAACAATTGTTTACAAGAAAACATTGTTAAAGTAAATTTTAATTTCTAAATTAATGGCATCATCATCAGGGCTCCAGATAAGGAATTAGTAATTGAGTATTGTCACTCCATCATTTCTGAAGCAATTGGGTATTTCAAAATTTTAATTTGGTAAAATAAAATCACACTTTAACACGTCTTGGCATTTCATTAGAATTGTCTCCAAGATTAGAATTGTCTCCTTGGAGACAATTCTAATGAAATGCCAAGATGTGTTTTCATGGAAAATAAGAAAAATATGCTTTTTGTGTGGTCTGTTTATTGTTTTCTGTACCACAAATATTTTATTGCTTTTTGATACTCGCTACTTCTGATTTCAATTGGGATTTTGGCAATTTTAATTGGGTATTTAAGCAAATACGCAGCTTATCTGGAGCTCTGATCATCATTGGCTTTATAATCATGCCAAAGACGCCCGCGTATATATAATATGCACATGGCCTCTGGCGGACAAAGGGGATCTAAAGATGGGATTTCCGACCAGTGTAGCTCCAGATCAGCCTGTGCATCCGCACAGTCTGATCAGGATCTTCACTGGTCGCTATTCAATCACCGAAGCACGAATCATGCTTCTAACAAGCAACACTGATCGTTATCAGGCTACAGGAGTGTGATATTTGATCAGGAGCTACGCTGGTCACATCTCCAATCACAGCCCCATATGAGACACGCCATGTGATTCTGTACCTTCGGACATCTGCGTAATTTCATTAAATACGTTACCAAGATTTACAATATTTTTCATAAATAAAGTCAAAAGTTGACAAAATTTTCAGAGCCACATGTACTCTGAAAGTTTTGTCAACTTTTGATGCCATTTACGGAAAATATTTTAAATTTTGTAAGCTTATTTTATGAAATTACGCAGATGTCCGAAGGTACAAAAGCACATGGCGTGTCTCATATATACAAGAGTGTGAGGATCCACACTTGTTCCACGTGTCATAAGGTCCCTTTTCTCCGCCATCAACCGCACGCACTCTAATATGATATACTGCAAACAGTACATAGGTGAATGGGAAAAAATATCTGGCAAGGCTCAGGGAACGGGATGGGCGAGGCTCTGCCGCCAGATATTTTCCCCATTCACGGCACTAACCTACTATTCTATTTATCCCGTCAACATTACAAATAGCTTTAAAATGCAAAAAATAACCCCAGCCGCATCTTCAAATCGTATTGACAGGATATCAAAAATGTTTCACGGCACCGTGTTTCACGGCACATACGCACTGTGTTGACGGGATAAATTATCTTCTGGCCCTGAATCACTTGCTGCATTGCGAGATTGTTAAGCACATTTGATTTGACTCCTTTGCAAGAGTTTTGATATTAACCCTTAACCCTCTCACCCCTAAGTAACTCAATGGATTTTGATATGTTAATTTTGCAAACAATCCACCTTCACAAATTGATTTTCAGACTAGTCCATTTCTGAAAAGGGGGTGGGTTTTTTTTGTTAAAAAAACATTAAAATTACTTGCAAAAAGTGCAGATCCTGATGAGACGGCTCGTCACGAGCCGGCTCATCTGGATCTACACTGTTTGCCAATACCACTATACCGGCCTGTGGTGTTTAAAGGATTAAAAGGCGGGAACTTTAAAATTGTTATCTGCTGTTATGTCTTATTTTCTCCAGAAAAACAAGGTTTGACAGCACTTTAGATGCATTTCCAAATTGCCACCCCATGTTTTTGTTGAGAAAACTGAAAATTAAAAACTATTCAGCAGACAAAAAAAATTAATTATCCCCTCACCGATAGCTGATAGGGCTGAATATACCGTATATGTTTACAGTTCTGTAAATATTCAGTTCTGATTTTGGGATTTACCCCCACACAACAGGTTAACATGTGGGATTTGACCCTGTTAACTCCACAGGTTGAAGTATAACGGACCAAGGTCTATAAATACATTAAATATGCCTAAAAGCATCAATAAATAAAAAACAAATAAGCTAAACATTTTTGTTTACTCCCGCCATATAGACTTATACCTATGGAGGGAGTAAACAAATATTTTTAGCTTATGTTTTGTCTCGCCCGCGAAGCGGAAAGCGAGACATAGGTTTTGCTTTACCGGAGTCGGCGGTGTCGGCGTCATCATTCAATGTTAAGTTTTCGTGTTATGGTCATTACTTCAACACCTTATCAGCTACAGTCATCAAACTTTATACATACCTTTACTATGATATGTAGATGAATATAGGACTTAAAAAAAATTCCGGGCTCCAGGGTCAAGGTTAAACTATTTCTTTCTATGCTACAAACTGAACATTAATGCATGAAGACCCGTTTTCTCGTGTGCTCTGTACACCTTACCTATAGAGAGAACAATAGCCTTCTCCAGTTGAACAATAGTGACTGGGAGAACCATTCACCTGTGCATGTGCTAGCATGTGCAAATGTCCAGACTGACTACTAACTGACCACTAACTTATTACAGATCATTTATACAGGTAAATTACATTTCCGTAAACTGTGTTGACAATATTGTGGCAATATGTGGAACTGTGCAGATATGATATGTAGATAAATATAGGACTATTAAACAAAATTCTGGGCTCCAGTAGCGAGCATTATTTTTTACAATTTTTAAACTTTTTTTTTTGTAACTTTTTTTTTCCATTTTTTTTTCAAATTCTTTTTCAATTTTTGTCTAGTAGCTAGTTGTCAGTGAGCATGTATTCAGTCACTGCCTAGCTATTGCTTTACATAATAATCAAAGTAATTTAACCATCACCGGTATATTAACTTGTAACCAATAAATATAATTCATAACGAGCCATCTCCTCTGGCAGTTCATGCTGATTAAGGTGCATTATGTTTTGTACATTTTAAAGGTACATTCCCATTCAGTAGGCACAACATGTTCTTTATATCAGACACATCATCTGAGACATTTTCTGGTAAAATACACATTCATTCACCATTACCCCAAGTATTGATTGGCATTATTATACTATTTATAAGTAAATTTCTACACTGATATCAGGGGCGATAACCGTGTTTCCTTAAAAATGTTAACGGACTTTACTATATATTCGTATTTAGTTTTTGATGTGCAATGATCATACTTTATAATCTGTTGAAAATATGATTTTTTCAGGTGACACATTTAATTAGTATAACTAATTAAAATATATCATGCCTAATTTGCATATGAAAATACTAGCCTGATACCACTGTGAGTCACTATCAGTAAAATAATGATCACTAAATGATTATATCTGTATGGTGGGCACTCGTAATTTTTAGAACTTGTGGAATAGTGACACAATTATACATTATTTAATTCCTATAAAGAACAGTTTGTGCCTACTGAGTGGGCATGTACCTTTAACTCTTTGCATGCTGGGAAACTTGTGGGATATAAATAGTTCAAAACTAGCGGACAAAAATTCATCATATTTTCTTGTATTTCTTCCCGTAAATATCATGAATATGTCTTGGAATTTCATTAGAATTGAGTCCTGAGGACTCAATTCTAATGAAATTTCAAGACATATTTACAGAGAGAAATAAAACATACACTCTTAATTCGTTTGGCGAATATTTTCGCTGCTAGCACGCAAAGAGTTAGTGTATCAGTGAACGTGTACTAGGACACTTTAGAAATATAGAAACCATGTTTTGTGCATGTGTATGTCTTTCCTCTCAAGTTTAGCTACATGTATTTTGGAATGTATTAGGTTAAGTATAGTGATTTATACACTAGCTATATATATATACAGGGCTACAGATAAGGAATTAGTAATTTGAGTATTGTCACTCCATCATTTCTGAGGCAATTGGGTATTTCAAAATTTTAATTGAGTAAACGAAAATCACACTACTGTTTACACATCAACAGACAACAATTATTGAATAGTTTACTTCGAAATGATAATATGTATTGGCATTTCATTAGAATTGTCTCTAATGAAATACCGAGATGTGTTTTAATGGAAAATAAGATAAATATGGTATATTTGTGTTCTGTTTATTGTTTTCTGCAGCATGATAAAGGTACCACACTTTTTTTTTATTGCTTTTTGCTACTCAATACTTCTATTTCAATTGGGTTTTTGGCAATTTTAATTGGGTATATACGCAAATACGCAGCTTATCTGGAGCACGGTATATATATATTTATTAAGCACTAAACATACATACAAATATGTTTTTAGCCATTTCGTACAAGTTTGTGAAACATAATGTGCGAAAACCAACTCTACCGCAGACCATAGTTGCATACATGCATATACAAGGTGGGGGATCACGTGGTTTCCGAACCCGATTTTCCGACGTGACTTAATCTGTGACGTAATTTTTTACAGTAGATTTTCTTTAAAATATTCCTAACAAACAAACGGACGGATTTTGATGATATGTAGCACACCACATACGATGGCATATGTGTTTTACGGGTGCTCTGAAAGTTATTTATAATAACTTATAACTTTCACAAAGAATCGACTACCGTTTATTTCTTACATTCACATGCTCTAGTTTTTATTTACATTTACGGTAACAGAGTCTTCGTCAAAACGACAGAATTATGAGATTAAAGCCGCCTATGCAATAAAGGACAACATGTACCTCATTTGCTGCGGTATATTTCATAAACATATGTAATTCCAGTAGGTATTAAAGGAAATCTACTGTAAACACATCTAAAAAACATGACTTGACACCGTTCGGAAACATGTGATCCCCCACTTTGATATACATGTATATAGTTGAGTGTAGGACATAATCCCCCCCCCCCCCCCCCCCCCCCCCCCCCCCCCCCCCCCCCCCCCCCCCCCCCCCCCCCCCCCCCCCCGCCCCCCCCCCCCCCCCCCCCCCCCCCCCCCCCCCCCCCCACCCCCCCCCCCCCCCCCCCCCCCGGACATAATCCCCCCCCCATGTTTTTTGACACAGGAGGACAAAATCCTTTATCATGCTGCAGAAAACAATATACAGACCACAAAGTGGGTGACAGGTGGGAGCACGCGATGGGTAATTTAACAATCGGGGTTCATCCTTACCGGAATCCCGACTGGAGACCTGGTTTGGCCCTCACATACGTCTTTGGAATTTTGTATGTGACAGTTGAATCTGGTTATACCCCTTATGTGAGTATTACGATATTCGTAATCCTATTTTAGGGGAAGGGGCCAAGTGACTTGGTGTGGTATGGACCTGGCACCAGGTCAGGTTATTCTAATTTCAGGGCTGATCGAATATATTTGTTCTCGATGTAAATATTCCGTTCTGATTTTGGGATTTTCCCCCACAATGCAGCAGGTTAAAACGGGATCGACCCCGTTTGCCCGGCCTTACATGACCTTAGCTGTTGATAGGCCGTTAAACACTAATAAACAAACAAACAAACAAACAGACCACAAATATAGCATATTTTTCTTATTTTCCATGAAAACAAATCTTGGTATTTCATTAGAATTGTCTCCAAGGAGACAATTCTAATGAAATGCCAAGACATGTTTTCATTTCGAGCAAACTATTCAATAATTGCTTTCTGTTAATGTGCAAACAGTAGTATGATTCTATTTTACTCAATTCAAATTTTGAAATACCCAATTGCTTCAGAAATGATGGAGTGACCATACTCAATTACTAATTCCTTATCTGGAGCCCTGGGAATATGTCAAATTTTGCTAGTTTTACGTTCCCTACAGTGATAGCTGTTTAACTAGATTCAGTACTGCAAGGTTTTATTGTAGGAATGAATGGCCTTATTGTGGAATTTATCGGGGTATAAACTTGGAAAAGTTGCGGGAATTCTGGACGAAGGCCGGAAGGCCTCGTCCAGTATTCCCGCGACTTTTCCAAGTTTATATCCCCGATAAATTCAACAAAAAGGCCATTCATTCCTTATAATTCCAACATTTGAAATAAATTCATCAAGAAAATGTGTTTATTTTCCATTTTCTTAAGAATTATTTTAACTGCGCCTGACAGTTACGAAAAGTAGATCGGCATGGAGTTTACTGGGATATAAATTTTGGACGGAGACTTGCTACGGACTAATCAAATGTTAGGAATTGTGTAAATATTTTTGTGCTGGAATTATTATATCTTGCCACATATATAATTATGTTTTCCATTCCAGAAAGCACAAAAAGCGCAGCAATAAACACAAAAACTCCGAAGATAAACTACCCACAATACCTTCAAGTCCTGTTGATAAAGATCCACACAGATCTAGAAAGGGCGAGAAGTCTATAGCGTTTTACATCGACGAAGATGATCACGACAATGTCCAAACACCAACGAATAGTCCGTCGGTCCCACCGCCCAGCAGTGAAGTGCGGGCGCGATTTTTCTCCGATGATTCTACGAACATGTAGTAGTTCAGTAGCCTATTTCACCAACATTGCAAAGTATGCTTTTCTAGCAAAGTATACTTTGAGGGAGAAATTTTCAATCTTAGGATAAATTTATTAATTTATATTATACTGAATTTATTACATTATCACAGCCAATTTGGCTGGTAATGTAATAAATTCGGTATAATAATTCTGCATTCTTTTAATCATCAAATATATGCATTTGTTCTGTATGAAATAATGCATTTCAGGAAAAATAAATGATTTCTCCCTTCGCATGTGATCATACAGTTGTGATGTCTTATGTATATACATTGTACCTAATAAGAAAAAACAAGCACACCGGTATTGGCAAGTTTAATATTTTGCAATGTTTCGTCGGATAAAAACAGGGTGAAATATGAGATTTGACCCCGTTAACCCGGCCGAAAATGACAGGGGTTGACATGCCATTAAGCACCATTAAATAAATGTGTGAATAAATAAAAATCTATGTTATGTCATTGAAAATTTGCTTCCCAATTCCTGTTTTTGAAATAAAACCCCAAATAAGTTTACGAATTACCTGTCACTATATCAGGGCTCCAGATAGGCTGCATATTTGCTTCAATACCCAATTCAAATTGCCAAAAACCCAATTGTAATCAGAAGTAGCGAGTATCAAAAAGCAATTATAATTTTGTGGTACATTTATAATGCTGCAGAAAACAATAAACAGACCACAAATATAGCATATTTTTCATGTTTTCCATGAAAACACATCTTGGTATTTCATTAGAATTGTCTCCAAGGGAGACAATTATAATCAAAAATGCCAAGACATGTTTTCATTTCGAAGCAAACTATTCAATAATTGCTGTCTGTTGATGTGTAAACAGTAGTGTGATTTTATTTTACCCAATTCAAATTTTGAAATACCCAATTGCTTTAGAAATGATGGAGTGAAAATACTTGATTACTAATTCCTTATCTGGAGCCCTGCTATATGACTTAAAGCTACAAACAGTCGTATCTTTTTAGTGTGTTACCGGTATTTCTTTTAAAACGATAATATAGTGTGCATGTCTTTTTTGTTCGGTGCATATATGTACATATGTATTTATGTGATGAAATGTGGGTTGTTTGACTGGTGTTGTATGACATGTTACATTACGCAATATCACCATTAAATACTGAACAAGACTTGATAGTGTACATATATGTGTCCTGTTCACATTGTGATATGCCAGTTGGCATGCCAAATGCACCAATTGAATTTTTAAAAAGAATATATGGTACATAGTAGAGTGTTGATTGTGTGTGTGTGTGTGTGTGTGCGTGCGTGCGTGCGTGCGTGCGTGCGTGCGTGCGTGCGTGCGTGCGTGCGTGCGTGCGTGCGTGCGCGCGCTGCGTGCGCGTGTGCTTGTTCTTACATTGCGCATATGGCTCATATATATATCGAGAAAGAACTACGGTAATTTTATTGAAATAATGTATGAAAATTAATTTTAACACAAGCTTACAATTTTATGTTTTCACCGTGCATTTAGTGTATATATTATTTAATGACATTGTATATAGCCAGTAGTGTTGCTTGTTGGACGTTAACACGAGTTCCAGAGACATGATCTTTGTATCGGCTGGTACGGACCGGCGAATTTGGGTTTTTGTGGGTTAGCCGATATCTTTCTCGGAAATGAAACTACCATAGTTCTGGTGGATATTTATGTGGCTGTGACTGGAGAAAGCAGGCTTATGGGGATTTGCGACCAGTGTAGATCCAGATCAGCCTGTGCATCCGCACAGTCTGATCAGGATCGGCACCGTTCGCCATTCCATCAATGAAACACCCATCTTGCTTCTAGCAAGTTTATTCTTAGATGACATGTGTGCTATTTGATCAGGAGCTACATTGGTCACAAATCCCAAGGATCGTTACTAGGCCACAGGAGTGCGATTTGATCAGGAGTTACACTGGCCACAAATGCAATAAGCTCCATTTTTCCAGTCACAGCCACATATAAGCCACTGGCTGAGACGAGAAACGTTCCAATAACTATCGAAAGTATTTTCTAACCATTCCAATGCAGCACCCATCAATGTGTTTCCCGCCCATAGGTGAATGACAGACCCATGGGGAATTAAACACTAGATCATCTACTATGCGAGAACTACTCGCTTTTGGGTGGGGTGAGGGAAGGGGTAGTGATTTTGTTGGCAGCATGCGAAGGGTACATTTAACGATTGGTTTCATCCTTAAAGGAATCCCGTTATCCCTGGTTTGACCCTCAGGTACATTTTTGGATTTCTGTAGCCTATTTCATCAACATTGCAAAGTATACTTTACTAGCAAAGTATACTTTGAGGGAGTAATCATTTAGTTTTCCTGAAATGCATTATTTCATATAGAACTAACAAATGCATGTATTTCATGATTAAAAAAGTATGCAGAATTATTATACTGAATTTATTACATTATCACAGCCATAATGGCTGTGATAATGTAATAAATTCAGTATAATAAAAATTAATAAATTTATCATAAAATTGAAAATGTCTCCCTCAAAGTATACTTTGCTACTAAAGTATACTTTGCAATGTTGATGAAATAGGCTACTGGTCCTGATTGATCAAGTGTTGATAGGTTGATGAAATAGGCTACTGGTACGTGATAGTTGAATCCTATTACTTTTCTGGTGTGGCGTTAAGTGACTCTGATGAGGAGGACCAGGTCAGGTTATTCTAATTTCAGGGCTGAATATATATTTGTTTCTATGTAAATATTCCTCTCTGATTTTGGGATTTTCGCCCCAATACAGCATGTTTTTTACGGGATCGAACCCATATTAAATTAAATGACCTTAGCTGTTGATAGGCAGTTAAACACCATTAACATAAATTGAAAGCCTTGCCATTTCCCAAGCTTATAATAAAGTGGGTTTGAGTGTTGGTGGGAAAATCATATAGATAGTGCATAAAACAGCATGGGAAGCGGGGGCGAAATACATTTTGACACCACTGTATACCCAAATTATCATGCAAAATCTGATCACGGTCGGCACTGTTTGCTGTTGAATTGGACATGCATTGCCAATGCCGCTAATGAGTGTCTTAGATCTGGCTGCGTGAGTTTGTCAGCTGATCAGGTGCTACATTTGCATACCATGCTTGTCAAAACATCAGAGTGCATTTACGTTGAGAAATGTCTCCCCGGCTCAGCAGTAAACAGTGCAGTCCCTGATCAGACTGCACGGACGTGCAGTCTGATCTGGGGCTACACTGTTTGCAAGCGCAGTAGACCCCAGTTTGTCATGGTGAGTTACAAATGTATAAGGCCATAAAAAACATACTTTGGTTCTCGGACATGGCGGTTGCGACGCAGAAGGGTGGATTTTTTTAATATTTTTGTTTGATATGTTTGTCTCTATTATTTTTTGCAAGTTGCCAGATGCATGCCAATATATGAGCTATACAGTTACTATAATCTCTTTAGACGTGAAAAATCACCAGATTTGCGCCAGACATGATTTGATTTAACATATTTTTGCATGGTAGTGTTGATTATCGATCATGTGGCAAATTTACAGTACGATTTTATTTCTCCATGACGATAAAATGCTTGCCGTGCAGGGATTATTCTGACGCGGTAATATCTGAGAACCAAAGTACTGTTTTTATGGCCTCGTGACGTCGTCATCGAAGGTATCAATATAAACAAGGGTGGTAACTCCAATAGGTAGTAGTTTTAGATTTCCAGGAGTTATCCTCCATGTGACATTGATATATTCAACCATATATTGATGCTATATTGAATGTGTTTTTGTTTCATAATGTCTCTTACGATTGTCATCATTATTTGCATGCGTTCTATGGAGATAGAATCTGTTTAGAGTTTTAACCGTTTCATATAGAATATCTACCGTACTTTCTGAGACTTTACTATAGGAATGAATGGCCTTTTTGTGGAATTTATCGGTGTATAAACTTGGAAAAGTCGCAGGAATACTGGACGAAGCGATAAAAAATTACAATTTTCGAAAATTGTCATTTTTTAAGGCCTCATCCAGTATTCCTGCGACTTTTCCAAGTTTATATCCCCGATAAATTCCACAAAAAGGCCATTCATTCCTTATAATTCCAGCATTTGAAATAAATTCATCAAGAATATGTGTTTATTTTGACAGACGGCAGCCATTTGTTTAATACATTGACAGCACTGACAGCGCACCTGTAGAAAGTAGTTCGGCGTGGGAGTTTACTGGGATATAAATTTTGGACAGAGACTTGCTACGGGCCAATCAAATGTTGAATTGTGTAAATATTTTTGTGCTGGAATTATTATTTCTCGACTAAATTGTTAACGTACTACGAAAAAAAAAAAAAAAAAAAAAAGAAAAGAAAAGGTATTCTGTCTGGAATTGGTTAAGCATATTTATTCACGTATTATGTTTTTATTTCTACACTCGAAATCTTAATATAAACTTGTGATAGCTGGTCGTTCCAAAGTGTATATTTACGTGATATTTTACATCTTCATCAATAAATGTGTATACTTTTTTTTGTCGTCCCTCGAAACGAAATCCGCCACATATCCAGAGTGCTAAGATCATGTTAAAATGTTTGTTTGTAGTTTAAGGTTGAATGTGGAAATGGATTGTCAGAATTGGATCCAATTATGAACACAAGTGGATCTTAGCGAGCCTGCTTTCTGTGTCGTGAAACCTGCCCAAACCTTACGGCGAAACAATGCAAAAATAAAAATTTAAGAATGAGCCTTTTTTATTTTGTGAAATTTGGTCAAATTCTTTATGTGAGAGTTGAATTTAGTTATACCCCGAATATAAGTAATGCGATTATGAGTAATCCTATTACTTTAAGGGTAAGGGTCCAAGTGACTTTGGTAAATTTCCGGGTTGAATATATATTTATCTCGATGTAAATATTCCGTTCTGGTTTTGTGATTTTCCGCCCAATGCAGCATGTTACATGCAGGATCGAACCCGTTACCTTAGCTTAAATTACCTTAGCTGTTGATAGGCCATTAAACACCAATACACAAACAAACATGCATTGGCCCAGGTTGTTGATGCAGAAAATTAATATACTGTTGTATTAATATATATTGTTGCGTCGAGAGACGGACAGTGGATACGTAGAAAACCGTATTTCTTAGATATTTTTTGCACATATATGTACACGTGTTCTTATTAATATGTATATACGGTATAAGTCAGTCTATTTTTGTTTTTAACCCTTAACCTCTTTGAAAACGGTGTAGATCCAGATGAGACGGCTCGATACGAGCCGTCTCATCAGGATCTGCACTGTTCATGTATATTTTATTTTTATTTTTTTTAAAATCATCGATTTTCTGACAACATGTTATTAGACAGTATGATAATTGAACACAATGAACGTAAATTTGGCGTGGGCGCATTGACCGACAGATCTAAATTACGTTGAACTTTATGACGCAATTTTCGAGAAAAAAATCACGACGTAATGATTTACAGGGGTGAAATAGTTTTGACTATTGCCCAGGCACACTGAACTATTGTTCAGTCACGCGGAACTATTGTTCAGTCACGCGGAACTATTGTTCAGGCACGGTGAACTATTTCCCAGACATGTCAAAACCAAGGGAATTAATCAAAACTACTATGGAATATCAACTTACACCGGGAGTTGGGTAATAATAATGCGATCTTACTTTGTGATTGCAAAGGCATACACACACGCACGCATGTCGTTGAGTAGTAATATGCCTGATGTATGGTGGAACCCCTCTAACTGGACACCCTGGCCATGTCCCAGGGTGTCCGGTTTCGACAGGCTTCACGGTTCTGTAGAACACTTGTGATTAATGTAGAACATTATCTTTCAACTTATATTTTATTTGTTCACTACATGTATTGACAATTGACATCCTGACAATTGACATCCTGACAATTGTCATCCTTGATGACTGATAGATAAACCTTGTGTATTATATACGTTGTGTTTCAATGGGAAACGAAAGTACGTATTACGTACTTTCGTTTCCCATTGAAACACAATGGAACGAAAGACGTCAATATTTTTTCCATATTGACGTCTCGTGAGTATTCCTGCGACTTTTCCAAGTTTATACCCCGATAAATTCCACAAAAATGTCATTCATTCCTATAATAATTAAAAGGTTATTTTGATTTGTATGTGGATGTATGCCACTCGTTCCGCCTCGCAACGATATTGCGCTCCTAAAGTCGCCCAATATCGCATGCTGCGGAAATCGTGCATATGTCCACACACAAATCAAATAACCTATAAATATATGCATGTGAGTGACATCAAATGTTGGCAAAACTATCACATATAATTTTCTGCATCCTCGGAATTTGTGGATGACGCAAAGGCGTGACTCCATCCTTTTTGGGGTTCACACCGTGTGATCTTGTTCGGTCAAGGCACCTGACACTAGAGCAGGATACTGTATTGCTACTGTTAGGGAGATGTTGTGATTTCAGCAATGATTTGCAATCCTCCCTCGTACAGAGGCTTCGCGTTGGTGGCAGGTGGGAGCATGCGATGGGTAGTTTAACGATCGGGGTTCATCTGTACCGGAATCCCGACCGGAGACCTGTAGCCGATTTCATCAACATTGCAAAGTATACTTTTCTAGCAAAGTATACTTTGAGGGAGAAATTGTCAATTTTATGATAAATTTATTAATTTTTATTATACTGAATTTATTACATTATCACAGCCAGCCAATTTGGCTGTGATAATGTAATAAATTCAGTATAATAATTCTGCATACTTTTAATCATGAAATACATGCATTTGTTACTTCTATATGAAATAATGCATTTCAGGAAAAATAAATGATTACTCTTAAAGTATACTTTGCTAGAAAAGTATACTTTGCAATGTTGATGAAATAGGCTACTGGTTTGGCCCTCGTGTACGTCTTTGGTTTTCTTGTATGTGAGAGTTGAATCTGAGTATACACCTTATATGAGTAATATCATTAATCGTAATCCTATTAGTTTTAGGGGAAGGGACCAAGTGACTTTGTTGTGGTATGGACCTGGCACCAGGTCAGGTTATTCTAATTTCAGAGCTGAATATGTATTTATTTTTATGTAAATATTACGTTCTGATTTTAGGATTTTCTTCCCAATGCAGCAGGTTACATTCCTGATCAAACCCTTTGGACCGACTTTTAATGATTGTAGGAATGAATGGCCTTTTTGTGGAATTTATCGGGGTATAAACTTGGAAAAGTCGCGGGAATACTGGACGAAGGCCGGAAGGTTTCCCGCGACTTTTCCAAGTTTGTATCCCCCGATAAATTCCACAAAAAGGCCATTTATTCCTTATAATTCCAGCATTTGAAATAAATTCATCAAGAAAATGATTTTACCTGCGTCTCACGGTTGTGGAAAGTAGTTCGGCGTGAGAGTTTACTGGGATATAAATTTTGGACAGAGACTTCCTACGGGCCAATCAAATGTTAGGGAATTGTGTAAATATTTTTGTGTTGGAATTGTAGGCCGTTAAACACCAATAAATCAATTGAAACCCACTTTGCCAGTCGATCTCATTTTTAAACTACATGTACATGTGTTGACTATATTGATACATAAGAGGGTATTTATAAATGTACATGTACAGGTATGTGCTTGTTTTTCATGTGTTGTCATGGTAACACGTTATGCATAATATTTTATTTGTCCTTCTCTTGTGTTACCTTCATTTCTGTTTCCCCGATAATAATTTTGAAAAAAATTGAAAATTTCCCGTAAAATTTACAAAATCTCCAGTAAAATTTACCAAACTTCAGCTCTGATGTGTTTTTGTAAATTTTCAACATCATGTCAAATTTCCCGTAAAATTTACAAAACTTCAGTTCTGATTTCAGGGCTGAATATATATATATTTTTTTTTTATTGTAAATATTGAGTTCTGATTTTGGGATTTTCCCCCCATTTGTACATGTACTTGAACATGTACATGTACTTGCACAGGTAATATATGGGATTTAGTACTAAACCCATTGACCCGGCCTTAAATGACCATAGCTGTTGATAGGCCATTAAACCCCAACAAACAAACAAACAAAACTTCAGAGCTCGTGCAGAATATAATTCCGCATGAGCTCTGATGTTTTTGTAAATTTTCAACATCATGTCTGGGGAAATTTGACATTTTTTTAAATAAGTGTTGTCAAACTACAACAAGGGATTTGTTACTGGAGCTGCGTCTTTATCAGTTTACATTTTACAATATATAAGATGTACCTGCTTCGTATGTTTCATGAGAGACTTAGTATTGTTTCATATTCATTATGTCCTTGTGTATTATCATTCACGTTGGTAATAATCTTACTACTTTTATAAAGGGCAATAACCCAATTCAACTCCGGTAACAAAAGAGCCAAAGATAAAAACGTAGAAACGGGGGAATAATGATGTGATGTACTGAAGTACATCACATCATTATGCCCCCGTTTCTACGTTTTTATCTTTAGTTGAATTGGGTTATTGCTCTTTATAAAAGTAGTAAGATTATTACTGATCCTACTGCTTTTGTGAGGGGGCCGAGTGATACTGGTGTGGCGAGGACCTAGCATCAGATCAGGATTATTCTGATTTCAGGGCTGAATATATAGATTTTTTATTGTCAATACTCAGTTCTGATTTTGGGATTTTCCCCCAATTTGTACAGGTAATATATGGGATTTAGTACTAAAACCATTGACCCGGCCTTAAATGACCTTAGCTGTTGATAGGCCGTAAAACCCCAACAAACAAACATATACATACATTCTGTCCAATGCTACTCGGTACAAATTGCTATATAGATCTATCCGTGCGACTTTCACCTACTTTTTCCGCTTAAATTTCGTCATTTTCAATGTAATGTTTTCCTTGTAAATTGGCAAATGTAACTATTCTATGGTTGATTTGCCAAACGAAGCTCAACTGTCAACTTTATAAAAAGTGTCGGACACCATTCTTAGTCGTACTATAAGTAACAGTTGTCGAGTGTATTACTTCTAACACTATTTACCGAGTGTATTACTACACTAATTGTCTAGTGTATGAAATTTATCTCCCGGCATAGCCTGAGGGTAAATTGATACTCGAGACGAGTAGTGCTATAAATAGTTTGTATCATAGCCCACTTAATTTAATTTGAGTCGTATTAGATTAATTCAGTCATTCACAGTATGTTGATAATGCAATATTAAATGATGTATATATATATTTGAATCATTGTCTATATGATACGATATGATATTGTTTACATGATATAAATTATTGTCTGATATTGCCGCTGTGACTGGAGGAATGGGGCTTATGGTTGATGCGACGAGTGAAGATCCAGATCAGCCTGCGCATCCGCGCAGTCTGATCAGGATCTGCACTATTCGCCATATTAATGATTCAGTTTGTGAAACACATGTCCTTATTCTAAAAAAAATGTACACATGTTTACGAGGCTGCAGGAGTGTCTTAGCAGATCTGGGGCCCGTTTCACTAAACTTTGTACAATAAAAATGTTTGTACGAAGATTTCTATGAATTTACTTCACACATTAACCGTGTTTCTCTAATGCTACCATTTTGTACCTACGGATTAAAGTCATCAAATGTGGCACATCCACGCAAGATTTTCGGCTGTTAGAACAAATGTTTTTGTGGATATCTATGTAGATCTTACAAATTTGTTAGTCGTACAAAGTTTAGTGAAACGGGCCCCAGGCACTAGGCTGGTCGCCAATGCCGTAAGCCCCATTTCTCCAGTCACCTACGAGACAAGGAATGTGATTTTGTACCTAAAAAAATGTGACGGTTTTCATGAAAAATATTTACAAAATTTATGTCAGTAAATAGACAAAAGTTAGAGAGCAAATTCTGAATAGAATTCCACGTTTGGTATAAATAACTTTCAACACCATTTATGCAAAATATCATAAATTTTGTCAATATTTTTCATGAAAAATCGCTCCGACATCTTCTAAGGTACAAAACCACATGGCTTTTCTCATATCTGAATTATTATCCTGGGCCCGGTTGCTCAAAGCTTCTGTTAGCTTAACAGACTGTTAAATCCTTAGCATTGCTAAGGATTTAACAGTCTGTTAAGCTAACAGAGGTTTTGAGCAACCGGGCCCTGGTAGTTTTTTACAAGAATCCATCTTGGTGATTGCAAATGCGTGTACAAGTATGATATCTTTATTTTACTATCACATATTGAAACGCAATTTATTTGGTAAAACCACATTCAACATTAATCATGTTAATAATGATGTTTATTTCGGACATTTTTATGAACATTGGAAACCTATTTGTGAGTTGTCTACCTTGGCTGGAATCCATGGAATGATATTTTATATAAGAGATGAATTTTTTTAACCCATTTCATACTGAGGATACGCCATTTTGTTTGTGGAAAATCCTAAATATTTTCCTTCTATGCACTCAGAAGTATATGTCGCGACCACCATTTGAACCGTCTCCACGAGACGGTTCAAATGAGTGGTCACAACATATACTTTCATTGAGAAATAACAAAAATAAAATATTTAATAAATTTCATGCTCGTAAATGTGTATTCCGCATGTACTGGGTTTAAGGTACATGCCCACTCAGTAGGCACAAAATGTTCTTTATAGGAATTAATTATGTGTATAATTGTATCACTATTCCACCAGTTCTAACAATTACAAATGCCTGCTATATAGATATAATCATTTGGTAATGTTTAGTGACGCGCGGTGGTTTCAGGTTATTTTCATATGCAAATGAGCTTGATATTTTTTTAATTATTTATACTATTTAAATGCGTCGCGTGAAAAAATAATATTTTCAACAGATTATAAAGTATGATCAATGCACATGAAAAAATAAATACAGAGAATAAATAGTAACATTTTAAGGAAACACGGTTATCGCCCCTGATATCAGTGTGAAAATTTACGTTTGATGTAAAATGTATAATAATGCCAATCAATGTGTGGGGTGATGGTGAATGAATGTTTATTTTGCCAGAACAGTTTGTGTCTGCTGAGTGGGCATGTACCTTTAAAGGTACATGCCCACTCAGTAGGCACAAAATGTTCTTTAAAGGTACATGCCCACTCAGTAGGCACAAAATGTTCTTTAAAGGTACATGCCCACTCAGTAGGCACAAAATGTTCTTTATAGGAATTAAATAACCCGTCTGCGTGTAGACTCCCTGAGGCTTGTACCTCTATGTCAGAAAAGCGGACGTTAAACCCTATTCATTCACTCACTCTTTATATCAGGGACATCATCCGAGACATTTACTGGCTAAATAAACATTCATTCACCATTACCCCACGTAGTGATTGCATTATTATACATTTTTTATATCAGACGTAACTGTCCACACCGATATTAGGGGCGATAACCTTGTTTCCTTAACATGTTAACGGACATTACCAGTTATTATCTGTATTTATTTGTTGATGTGCAATGATCCTACTTTATAATGTGTCGAAAATGTTATTATTTCAGGTGACGCATTTAATTAATATAAATAAATAAAAAATATCATGCCTCATTTGCATATGAAAATAGCCTGATACCACCGCGCGTCGCTATCAGTAAAATAAATATTACTAAATGATTATATCTGTATAGTGGGCACTCGTAATGTTTAGAACTGGTGGAATAGTGACACAATTATACATTTATTTAAATCATATAAAGAACATTTTGTGCCTACTAAGTGGGCATGTACCTTTAATACTTAATACACAGGGTATGGGGTCGCGTGGCTATTAAGCAAATTGACATCATTGCCACAGTGTTGGAGGGTACACATATCTTTAATCCATCCTAATGTATTCATATCTTACTGTGTCAAGTGATGTGGGGTTCACCCTGGCATCTGTAGCCTATTTCACCAACATTGCAAAGTATACTTATCTGGCAAAGTATACTTTGCGGGAGAAATTTTCAATTTAAGGATAAATTTATTAATTTTTATTATACTGAATTTATTACATTATCGCAGGCATTTTGGCTGTGATAATGTAATAAATTCAGTACAATAATTCTGCATACGTTTAATCATCAAATATATGCAGTGGTTAATTCTATATGAAATAATGCATTTTTTTTGGGAAAAAAAATTATTACTCCCTCGAAGTATACTTTGCTAGATAAGTATGCTTTGCAATGTTGGTGAAATCGGCTACAGACACTGGACCCAGAGTGAAGTTTTCAATGGATTATTTGACCGCACCGGTTGAGTGTTTGTCAGATTTACTAACCGGAAGTGCTTTTCTGTGTCATTTTTACCTCAGCCGTTGAAGAGTTTGTTTTGATGAAATCGGCTACAGATCAGAACACGGTCAGTGCTGAAAGTATGTATTGTATGTAAGTTCAATGAATCAGCAACTGAAATGTAAACTTTCTCAATTAAGCACCACATTTTGCCGTGCCGTTCGAAAGTTATTATAGGAAAGATGTGAAAATGATGTAGCTTCTTATGTGACTTGTTTCTCAAACATTTGTGATCCCACATAGAGATGCAGCAGATACTATTGTCATTATATCACATAAGTATTTAAACAGCGTAGATGCAAAACAGATTGCATAGATTTGTAGTCTGATCAGGGTACCTGAATAATGTATTGGTTACGATGAAAACTTATTGCGGTTCACATTCCTATGGTGGCTTATCAGGCCCGTATGCAGAGGGGGTGCGATGGGCCCGTACTTACCCATTTAACCCTTTCAACACCACAGACCTGTATAGTGGTATTGGCAAAAAGTGTAGATCCAGATGAGCCGGCTCGTGACGAGCCGTCTCATCAGGATCTGCACTTTTTGCAATTAATTTTCATAATTTTGAGAACAAAAACATGGACTTCTCTGAAAATGTGCCCAAAAAAAAGTTTTGACCCTTCGCGCTGTCGATAAGGCCCCCCCTAAATTAATTTCTGCGTACGGGCCTGCATATATTTGCCATCGAGATGTCAAGATGTTGACATAATGTATCGCAACATGTCGACTTGCATATCACTACTTGTCAACATAACGTGAAACTATTTCAAATTTTTGAGATAAATTATGTTGACATAACGTGATAAGTTATCACAACAATTCGACATACCCTAATAGTTTAACACAGCATGTTGACACAATGTGATATTTTATCTCGACCTGTCGACATATTGTCATAAGTTATCTCGACATGTGAAACATAGTTTTATGTTATATCGACATGTCATGATATCTAATTTGACATGTTGTGATAAATTATGTCAACATCTCGACATCTCGATGGCAAATATATGCCGCCATACATTCCCAATAAGCAAACATAGTTGTAATAACACTGTGTTCACAATCTGACAAAGCCAGGCTTAGTACCTTTGTGGTGAATGTAGAAGGTCCAGTCTAAGCTGCATAGTCACAGTCTGATCAGTGTGAACACCATTCGCCATTCAGTGAGTCAGTCAGTGAATAGAATAGAATATTTATTCGATTCTATTCAATCTGTGAATAGAATAGAATATTAATTCTTAGTCTGTGAATAGAATATTTATTATAAATATTCTATTCTATTCACGCCCCGTGCAGGCACCGGGGCGGGATCAACTGATCCTGAGAATAGTGCTGCAGTAGCCATTGCTTGTCGTAAAAGGCGACTAAACTGGCTTAACGATTGTGTTCATACTTTCCGGAACCCACTATACTGGATTTGGCCCTCATGTACATTTTTGGCTTTCTTGTATGTGAGAGTTGAGTCAGGCTATGCCCCATATATAAAAGTAAGATTAGCGCTAATCCTATTACTTTTAGGGGATGGGATAAATGATGCTGGTGTGGCGAGGGCCTGGCACCAGATCAGGTTGTTCTAATTTCAGGACTGTATATATATTTTGATTGTAAATATTGAGTTCTGAAGTTGGGATTTACCCCCCTCGGACAGGTGGATACGGGACACGACCCCGTTGACCCGTCTGCGTGTAGACTCCCTGAGGCTTGTACCTCTATGTCAGAAAAGCGGACGTTAAACCCTATTCACTCACTCACTCACTCTATTCTATTCACAGAGAATAAATATTCTATTCTATTCACTGACTGAATTTCAGTCAGTGAATAGAATAGAATATTTATTCTCTGTGAATAGAATAGAATATTTATTCTATTCTATTCTCTGACTGAATGGTGAACATTGTTCACCCTGATCAGTGAAGCAGCCATTGAACCGCTTGGTCTACATTAACCAGGGAGGGGCCGATTTCTGAGAAAAGGGGCTTTATGGCATCACCAACAAGTGGCAATCTCATTAAAATCTAATCATTTTCGCTGACAGCCGTAATGCTACATGTACTTCAGTGACTGGCGAACAGAGTAGGCCCAGATCAGACTGATCTGAGACTATTCTGGTCGCAAACATCGTAATGTCACTTTTCTCAGTCTGGGACCTACACAAAAGAAATAAGCCGTTTTCTCGGATCGTGGTGATACAGATGGTCAGTGTTGACATAATAATTATTGTAAATAAAGGAGTGAAGTAACCATTAACAGGTCTTGTGATTTCTCCAGTTTCCCTGTGAGTATACGTATGTATGCACTTTGGCACCAGGTATGGACCTGGCACCAGGTCAGGTTATTCTAATCTCAGGGCTGAATATTCCTTTCTGATTTTGGGACCCCCTACCCCCAAATGCAGCAGGTTAAAACGGAATCGAACCCGTTTGCCCGGCCTTAGATGACATTAGCTGTTGGTAGGCCATTAGACACCAATAAACAAACAAACGTATGTATTCTGTTGAACGGCTGTGAAACACCATTCAATCTATCTGTTTTTGGGAGTTTTCACTCTGCCATAACACTTACTGTATGACCGATTGGCTTCATACTTCATAATTTAATTCACCGCCATCATAATTTAATTTTTAAATGACCTTAGCTGTTGATAGGCCGTTAAACACCAATAAATCAATCGAAGCAATCCTTCGGAATGTTTTGCCAGTTACGATATTCCCCCAGTGCGCAGCTACAGGACTTGGGGATTTGCCTCGTTTACTATCGGTAGCCGATTTCACCAAAATTGCAAAGTATACTTATCTTGCCAAGTACACTTTGAGGGAGAAATTTACAATTTAAGGATACATTTATTAATTTTTATTATACAGAATGTATTACATTATCACAGCCATTTTGGCTTTGATAATGTAATAAATTCAGTATAACAATCGTGCATACTTTTAATCATCAAATATATGCAGTCGTTAGTTCAATATGAAATAAAGCATTTCGGGGAAAATAAATGATTACTCCCTCAAAGTCTACTCGGCTAGATAAGTGTGCTTAGCAATGTTGGTGAAATCCGCTACAGGTAGAACACATTTTCGAGTTTTACTCTAGAAGTACACTTATACTGGAACGAGGTCGTGCATGAATGACAACATGCTGCAGTTGTTCGTGTTTCTGTCCGCGTGTTATTGTCCCCTCGCCGGTAGGCAAGAGGGCCGGGTTATAACGTTAGTCCATGTATTCTTCGCTTTATTTTTCATACAATCCACGTCCGAACGCTTAAGCTCAAAGTCACTGATGACTTATGTTCACCTTCCGTCTAAGGCAAACGAGTTACATTTTTTTTTTCAAGGCTGCCAGCGAGGGGATTCATTAGCTTAGTGGTATAGAGAATAGTAGGTTAGTGCCGAGAATGGGAAAAAATATCTGGCAAGGCTCAGGAAACGGGATGTTTTTTTTTTCAGGGCTGTCAGCGAGGGGATTCATTAGCTTAGTGGTATAGAGAATAGTAGGTTAGTGCCGAGAATGGGAAAAAATATCTGACAAGGCTCAGGAAACGGGATGGGTGAGGCTCTGCCGAGCACATCCCGTTTCCGTGCCGCGCCAGATATTTTTTCCCATTCACGGCACTAACCTACTATTCTTTTTATCCCGTCAACACCTTCAAATGGCTGTAAAATGCAAAAATAGTATTGACTGGATATCAAAAATGTTTCACGGCACCGTGTTTCACGGCACATACGCACTGTGTTGACGGGATAAAAATATGCCCCCGTTTAACCAGTTACAATATCACACAGAGGAAGTATGAAAAATAATTCACATACAAAGGCATAGCATTTTACACGAATTATAGTGTAACCTCTCTAAACCGGACACGCTGGGAGATCCCCAGGGTGTCCGGTTTAGAGAGGTTCACTGTAATTAAGCAATCAATGAACAGTTCTGTAGCCGATTTCATCAACATTGCAAAGTATACTTTCCTAGAAAAGTATACTTTGAGGGAGAAATTTTCAATTTTAGGAAAAAAATATTAATTTTTATTATACTGAATTTATTACATTATCACAGCCATTTTGAAATATATGCATTTGTTAGTTCTATATGAAATAATGCATTTCATGAAAAATAAATGATTACTCCCTCAAAGTATACTTTGCTAGAAAAGTATACTTTGCAATGTTGGTGAAATAGGCTACTGGTCATTATTAATCGTGAACTTACACGACAATGAAATAAATTACAGTGAAACTCTTCTAAATTAAACATAATAGGTCAGGCTGTCCGGTTTAGAGAGGTTTCACTGTATATAATAAAGTTAGAAAACGTGGCTTGCATTTATTGAGATCAGGGGCGACAACAGTGAAACAATGTTACAACAATAGAGAATAGTAGGTTAGTGCCGTGAATGGGAAAAATATCTGGCAAGGCTTAGGAAACGGGATGGGCGAGGCTCTGCCGAGCACATCCCGTTTCCGTGCCGCGCCAGATATTTTTCCCATTCACGGCACTAACCTACTATTCTATTTATCGCGTCAACACCTACAAGTGGCTTTTAAATGCCATTAGAACCCCAGTCACCGCACATATTCATACGCAGTGATTATGTCGTATTGACAGGATATCAACAATATTTCACGGAACATACGCACTGTGTTGACAGGATAAAGTAATTTATTTATTAAATTACGTAACTATTGTTTTTGTCTCTTGACTGATCATAATGTGGTGTTAGAGACAGCTGTGTAAGACATTATAACATATCACGCATTAAACCATACATGCTGTACATTAAAGGTACATGCCCGCTCAGTAGGCACAAACTTTTATTTATAGGAATTAAATAAGTGTATAATTGTGTCGCTCACTATTCCACCAGCGCCCAGCTTTTCAGAAACAAATGTAAATGCTTTGATTTAACGACGGCACTGGCTCGATGACCTTGTATGTCGGGACCGACTATTTAAGTCCCCATCCGATAGGACTAGGCTATCACGAAGGTGTCTCGCCCAAGGACACGCCGAATCGGCCAGTGTCGGGATTGGAACTCAGGACCTTTCGATCCGTAGTCCGATGCTCTACCACTGAGCTATTGCGCTTTTCAGATATAAATATTTCGTAATATATATTTTACTGATAGTGACTTGCGGTGGTATCAGGCTATTTTCATATGCAAATGAGACATGCTCTTTTTTAATTATTTATACTAATTAAATGCATCACCTGAACAAATAGTATTTTCGACAGATTATAATGTACATGCATGATCATTGCAAATAAAAAATAAATACAGAGAATAAATAGTAATATCCGTTAACATGTTAAGGAAACACGCCCTGATAGTAGTGTAGAAATTTACGTCTGATATATATAAAATGTATAATAATGCCAATAAATATGTGGGGTAATGGTGAATCATCAACGAATGTTCATTGTGCCAGAAGATGTCTGAGATGATGTCTCTGATATAAAGAACATTTTGTGCCTACTGAGTGGGCATGTACCTTTAATAGTCAGTCATATGTATCGGTCCATTTTTTTGGCAACTATAAATCACGTATGTACGCCAGAAAACAATAACGTATGCGCTAAATTTTAGTAATTAAAGATTTTGTACAACTGTTATATATAAATTCGACATATTGTTGGAAACAAAGAAGAAAAACAAAATAGCCCGAGTTCGGGCTCGAACCCACAACCCCAACTTTGCTTGCCATCGATAGAGCGACAGATCTGATTGGCTAAGCTATCTCGTGGCCACGACATAGCTAAGTCGTGGCCACGAGATGCCAAGTCGTATACTAAGTCGTGGCCACGAGATACTAAGTAGTGGCCACGAGATAAAATAAATGTTGCAAACGTCACCTCTATGCCACCGTAGTGAGCGGTAGATAGAGAATAGAGAGGTTAGTGCCGTGAATGGAAAAACATATCCGGCAAGGCTCAAGAATTTCTTTATTTCTCATCAGAAGTATATGTTGTG
Source organism: Conchocele bisecta (assembly GCA_029237695.1). NCBI lineage: Eukaryota > Metazoa > Mollusca > Bivalvia > Lucinida > Thyasiridae > Conchocele > Conchocele bisecta. The sequence goes on from CM055280.1 coordinate 29,740,009, forward strand.
ACCACTCATTTGAACCGTCTCGCCGAGACGGTTCAAATGAGTGGTCACAACATATACTTTGGTTCAGAAATAAGGAAAATAGATAGAGAATAGTAGGTTAGTGCCGCGAATGGGAAGGCTCAGGAAACGGGATGGGCGAGGCTCTGCCGAGCACATCCCGTTTCCGTGCCGCGCCAGATATTTTTTCCCATTCACGGCACTAACCTACTATTCTATTTATCCCGTCAACACCTACACATGGCTGTAAAATGCAAAAATTGTATTGACTGGATATCAAAAATGTTTCACGGCACCGTGTTTCACGGCACATACGCACTGTGTTGACGAGATAAAATCGTATGTGTTTGTTATGTATTACACTGCTCAGTAGGACCTCTTCAAACCGGACGGCGTAAATTAACGATATGTGTTCCTCCTTATAGGGATCACGATTTGCCTGGTATGACCCTCAGGTACGGTTTTATCTTTGGCTCTCTTGTTACCTGGGAGTTGAATTTGGTTGTTGCCCATTATAAAAGTAGTAAGATTATTACTGATCCTACTGCTTTTGGGAGGAGGCAAAGTGATTATGTTGTGGCGAGGACCTGGCATCAGATCAGGATTATTCTGATTTCAGGGCTCAGTATATATATATTTTATTGCAAATATTCAGTTATGATTTTGGGACCCCCCCCCCCCCCCCGGCCCCCCATTTGTACAGGTTATATATGGGATATAGTACTAAACCGATTGACCCGGCCTTAAATGACATTAGCAGTTGATAGCCCGTTAAACCCCAACAAACAAACTCTCCCAAACCGGAGATCCTTATGTGTGAAAATATTCAATATTAATACTGAATCCAGTGTTGGGAGCATTTTTTATGACTATATTGGCTATATGAAAACACTTATTTCACTATCGAGAATGGTTTGTCTCAAATATCTCAGTGAAAGTAACTACCGTCTGTTCCACGTTTTGCTGCCGACGAACTTTTGGCCATTAAACACATTACATTCAAGAAATATTTAAATGTAAGTACTTTTTCATCAATAATATAAAGTCACCATCCCCCAAAAAATGTGTTTGATGAAATGTGGTCAAATATTGATTTTATTGCGAAAAAAAATATTTTCCTATGGGAATTTAACATGTCGGCTAAAAATAGATGTTTTTAAAGTAATTTTTCATTTGTTGACCGATTTTCAAAATCTAACTTTTGTTTTCTTAGTTACATCATTTCCAAGCTATCTAGCCAGGTTTCAGAATCAATTTTCAAAACTTCCTCCTCCAAGTTATCCACCTCTTTTTCCCCCATATTAAATTCCCATAGGAAAATCGTGTTTTCGCTATAAAATCAATATTTGATGGAATTTCAACAAACAAAAAAATTAAGGAGGGTGACGTTTTTGTTATTGATGAAACAGTACTTACATTTAAATATTTTTTAGATTTGATGTGTTTAATAGCCAAAAGTTCGTCGGCAGAAACACGTGGAACAGACAGTAGCTGTTATCACATGTTAGTGCCATTACATCGTTCTCATAACTTCAGCCGTTCAGGAGTTATTTGGAGAACACTTACATTTATGTCAATTTTCTCGAAATAACTCATGAAAGGATAAACAAATGTCATCATATATATACATGTGCATTGTTCTGTATATACGATATTTCGGACTCGTTATTGTGCGAAATCATGATGTGTGATATATATGTTGTAAATATGTAATACCATTATGCAATGTACTCTTCAGTACAGTACTCTGGAAGATTAAAATACTCTATCTCTCTAGTCTCTTTCAATATTTCGGTGGCCATCTTGGATTTTTAGAATAAAACTTGTGTACGAAAACAAGTTGAATGTAAAGGTATCTATATTACCTAGGGACAAACTTTCCAACCGTGAAATCAAATATCCAGTAGCCGATTTCACCATAATTGCAAAGTATACGTATATTGCTTAGTAAACTTTGATGGAGAAATTTTCAATTTACGGATACATTTATTAATTTTTTAGTTAATGAAATAAAACATTTTCTGACCAAATTATAATACTGAATTTATTACATTATCACAGCCATTTTGGCTGTATCACAGCCATTTTGGCTGTGATAATGTAATAAATTCAGTATAATAATTCTGCATACTTTTAATCATCAAATATAAGCAGTCGTTAGTTCTATATGAAATAATGCATTTCGGGAAACATAAATGATTAGCCCCACAAATTATACTTAGCTACATAAGTATGCTTAGCAATTTTGGTGAAATCGGCTACAGATCTCAATATCATGATAACATTCCTTAGTCATTTCATTCTGACAATATGCTATTTTAGTGTACCGGCGGCGATTTTGGATTTTTAAAAGAAGGATAAATGTGGTAGAAATCCACAAAAATGCAGTGTATTGTGTTACTAGATGTTATATGAACCACAGACCTAGAATACTGTGTATGAACTAATACAACAATGCAAATACATAATTTGGAAGAACATTGCATTTTTTGGCGGGAAATGTGGGGTTCCGTTCTGCTGCTGGACTATAGTTTATCGCGCCAAATAAAATGTGTTTCAACCGTTGCTGACACATTAATATTTTTTCCGCGGTGAGCTCAAGCATAGCGGAAAACTGTTGTCTTCAATACATAGAGACAACCCGTTTTGGCCAAATCTACTCTAAAAAACACGGGACCCACAGATATGTACATGTACAATAACATACGTTACATTTACATATCTCAGCATAGCATTCATATGAGAAAACTGCCTGTTTATGCATTATACTGCGATTGCTGTCGCAAGAATGACGATACACGCCTTACAGCCTGCACACCACGTAACAACAACCAGTCCTGCTCATTGCACGTGCTCTTTTTACCACAGGGACCACTGTGGGTTGTGTACTGTCCATCTCGACTGACGCAGTAAAAATCGCAACCAGCAGATTTATGTGTTTGTGTTTCGGATCAAATAGTACGGAGCCCCGGAGGGGACGTATAATTATTAGCCGATCTATTTAATTCTGAAAAATCGAATTCTGAAAAAGTTTGTAGCAACCCTTTTCTCCGCTATTCGGTAATCTACGAACTCGAATTTTGCTGTATCACTTCCAAATTGCATCAACCGATAAAGTTTGTATTTTTGGCAATTATATCCGTTTAAAACTTTAAATATAGCCAAATAACACAATTTTGAATACGTAATGAGCTGAACGCCGGAAGAGATTGAACCCGGAAGTTGTTGTTGTTGAAGTCCATAGTTGGCTCTAATGGCCATATACGCCAACATACGCCGATTATTGGGCTAATTTAAAGCTTTTATTTATTAAACAGAACAAGTTTCAGCCACGTATAATCGCGTAAAATGTGTTTATTCGGCTAATTTATAATCGACCTCTGCTCAAAATCTCCTCCGACTAGCAACCTCAGCATCTCGGGTTTATCCCATTGGATCGCGTATGCGCGTCATTTGACGCTAGTTAATATTCACAAAATTTTCCACCAATCAAAACGAAGAATTGTCCTTCATAGCGAACTTTGATTTGTTTACGTATCATGCAGGGATGGCAGGGTTGCATCCAGCACGCGCGATTGCGGCAATCCCCCTTAATTATTGTCAATGCCGCAAATTATTGATTGTCTTGCGCCCGACATCGCACAAAAAATCACGGATGGGTCCCTTTTTAAATGACCAGTGCGCACATTAAAAAAACGTAATTGACTATTTAAACGCGCTGCGTATTTAAATCATTGTTTGTGCGGCCGTTGAACGTAAGCTTCGAGTCGATTTAAACCATTTAAATCGATAAACAAGGGATAAACAAGTGACAACGTTAACCTGTTATGCTCCATTAAGAAGTAATAAGCTTATGGCAAATCATATTACTTTGGGGCCGAGCTACTAAAGTGACTGGTGTGGCATGGAAATATTGAGTTCTGATTTTGTGAATTTTCCTCATCGTGGACCCGTTTAATGCGGGATAGTACAACCCGTTGGCCCGGCCTTACATGGCCTTAGCTGTTGATAGGCCGTTAAACACCAATACTCACTCGCTCATTCATCCCCCCTCCCCGAGACTCAGTAACTACTAAAATGCGGACATATATTGAACCCTGATTTGATCGGCTAATAACATCATGCTCTGCATGACTTTTCATTCTTATTTTTATTAATTCGTTCCCACGAAATAACAATTCGTTCCCTTAATTTAACAATTCGATCCCACGAAATAACAATTCGTTCCCACGAAATAACAATTCGTTCCCACGGGAACGAATTGTTAATTCGTGGGAACGAATTGTTATATCATGGGTAATGAATTGTTAATTCGAGGGAACGAATTGTTAAATTGAGGGAACGAATTGTTATTTCGTAAGAACGAATTAATAATTAAAAAAATCTACGTACGTCTCGTGCGGGGCTCCGTAGTGTACTGATCATCATTTCCACTCGTGCAGTAAATATCGCAACCAGCATATATAATTATGTGTTTGTGTTTAATTTCAGGTCAAATGGTACTGAGCCCCGGAGGGGACGTACACTTCTTATTTTTATTAATTCGTTCCCACGAAATAACAATTCGTTCCCTCAATTTAACAATTCGTTCCCTCGAATTAACAATTCGTTAGCATGATATATTAAACAATTCGTTCCTACGAATTAACAATTCGTTCCCGTGGGAACGAATTGTTTTTTCGTGGGAACGAATTGTTATTTCGTGGGATCGAATTGTTAAATTAAGGGAACGAATTGTTATTTCGTGGGAACGAATTAATAAAAATAAAAATTATACGTCCCCGACCGGGGCTGCGTACCATTTGCGGGGCGTAGTGTATTGATCATCTCGACTCGTGCAGTAAAGATCGCAACCATCATATATATGATATGTGTTTGTGTTTCATTTCGGGCCATACAGAGTATAGTTAAGACTTATGAAAATGTGGTGGGTGTAGATCTAACTGCACTCACGCGTGACATAGACTACCCACCGTATAATACCCACGAATTAAAACCACATATATCACAATTAAAACGTAGATGTGTATTTAGTTTTATAATTGTTGCACGTGTTTCGAATGCAAATCGAAACATTTATAGATATGTTCTGTTTACACAATTTATTTACTTAACCGACAAATTTAAAGGACGTTCGTTGTTGGATTTCCAAGGTCGGTTATTTATTTATGCTATAGGATCATATGCATTGTATATACGGACTATTTAATAAATATGAAGATTCGGACGCCATAACGGAGGATGTACATGTATTGAGGTAACTTATTGACTATGTACGTCGCTTCGGATGCATATTCATAGTATTTAGTTTAAGTTTAGGGGACTCTTTATCGCTAATATTAAAATTAGAAAGCGCGGACTGTTATTTTTCCGAAAAAATAACAGTCCGCGACTTTTAAATTTTAAAACACGCGGACATAGATCAGATATCAGAACAGTTGTTTACATAAAGTGGGTGCGTTTATCGAGCCATTCTTTTAGAATGTTTAGATATTTCCCGTAAATGTCGTTCAAATTTGTTTAAGACGCATTTACCCGATAAGCACAATCATGGCTATTTTCTATGGAAGCCCTGGAGGGACTTCCGACTTCTTTACTTCCGACTTCCGACTTCATTACTTCCGACTTCTAACTTCATCACTTCTGACTTCATTACTTCCGACTTCATTACTTCTGACTTCCGACTCCATCACTTCTGACTTCATCACTTCCGACTTCATTACTTCCGACTTCCGACTTCATTACTTCCAAGTCAGAAGTGATGAAGTCGGAAGTAATGAAGTCAGAAGTGATGAAGTCGGAAGTAATGAAGTCTGAAGTAATGAAGTCGGAAGTAATGAAGTAATGAAGTCGGAAGTCGGAGTAATGAAGTCGGAAGTCGGAAGTAATGAAGTAATGAAGTCGGAAGTCGGAAGTAAGAATGAAGTCGGAAGTCGGAAGTAATGAAGTAATGAAGTCGGAAGTCGGAAGTAATGAAGTCGGAAGTAATGAAGTCAGAAGTGATGAAGTCGGAAGTAATGAAGTAATGAAGTGATGAAGTCTGAAGTAATGAAGTCGGAAGTGATGAAGTCGGAAGTAATGAAGTCGGAAGTCAGAAGTAATGAAGTCGGAAGTAATGAAGTCAGAAGTGATGAAGTCGGAAGTCGGAAGTAAAGAAGTCGGAAGTCCCTCCAGGGCTTCCATAATTTTCTTCAATAGTTATGCTTACCAATTTCTAGTATTACACACCCGTCTGTGTTAATCCTGCCTAGATGCCAACCTTTCTGAACATATATTGGCAATCCCAACAATCAAGCTGTTTGATGTCAAGAATTTTGAAACAGAACCAACAAATAATAGCAAAAGTTGCACATGTGGTGGTGCAGTTCGCTTTCGCTTTCGCTTTCACTATATTTGGCTTCCTAAGACATACATATATAGTTATATTTCGAAATAGATAAATGCATTACAGTTGAAGACAAATACAAAATCTGCAGAAAGAAAATCAAGGTCGGGGAAGTATTTGATGTCTGGCTGCGTGCACACAACGTATCTGACCGAGTCTATGTGTATACAACCTATATAACCTGCGTATGATTAAAATCTTAGCAATTAGAAATTGTGTAGGTAATTATTGGTAAACATTGTATGCATAGACAAACAATAGAATACACGAATATAACACAGTATGTGACGCTACATATTAATAACATGGGATTATAAAGTTTAACATGAAATTATAAAGTTTAAGCTGATCAACGACAAGTAAGATTAGTCAATATTATTGCATAAATAGAGGATCTTACATGAATGATGAATTAATATGATACGTATTAAACTCGTTGACTGATTTCATAAGAAACGAGGCAGGGTTAGGGGTTAGGGGTTAGGGTTAGGGTTAGGGGTTAATAAGTCAACGAGTTTATGGGGATTTAACATGGGGAAATTGTTTTGAATTTTAGAAATACTGGACCGATTTTTACAATTTAACTTTTGTTTTCTTAGTTAGATCATATCCAAGCTATCTAGTCAGATTTCGGAGTCAATTTCCAAATTTTTTCATTTTTTGACTCCTCCCACACTGCCTTACCTCTTTTTCCCCCATGTTAAATTCCCATAGACAAATCTATTTTTCGTAATAAAATCAATATTTGACAAAATTTCACGAAATAAAAAGAAGGCTCATTCTTAAATTTTCCTTTAATTTAATATTATCGAAAATAATATTGTTTTTGAATTGTCTATATAGCCGTAAAATTTGGGCAGCTTTCGTGAAACAGACTATAGTGTATTATGATTTTCATGACACTGTGTTATTAATATGTGAAAGCCCATTTTATGCAATAAAATTCTATTTCGCAGTGTACATTGTAATAACACAGCATAATGCATGTTATCGATGTAAACACAATGTATATACATTGTAAGTGAACTTTCTATAAACATAAACACGCTAGGTTATCACTCGCTGTACAGTTTCATTGTATTATACCGTACTTATGCACGTAATACAACCATACATTGTGCATAGACACTCACACACATTTATGTACATATATACTATGTCAGTACACAGTGATCAAACTAATTTGGGGCTAGGGTGGTCACTAACTCAATTTGACACGATGAGCCATTTTTTAAATAATACAAATCCTAAGTAGGTATAATCTCAAATCGCATTTGTGGCTGTGACTGGAGAAGTGTGTCTTATGGGATCTGTGACCAGTGTAGCTCCTGGTCAAATAGCACAATCATGTAGTCCGATAGCGATCTATATTCCTTGTTACAAGCATGACGCGTGTTTTATTGGTGGAATGGCGAACAGTTCATATACTGATACACAGTTCGATCAGGATCTACACTGGTCGCGAAATCCATAAGCCCCATTTCTCCAGTCACAGTGACATTTCTGTGCAATATGTTACATATACACATTGTATGTACATATACACATTGTATGTACTATACACATTGTATGTACATATACACATTGTATGTACATATACACATTGTATGTACTATACATTGTATGTACATATACACATTGTATGTACATATACATTGTATGTACACATATACACATTGTATGTACATATACACATTGTATGTACACATATACACATTGTATGTACATATACACATTGTATGTACATATCACATTGTATGTACATATACATTGTATGTACTATACACATTGTATGTACATTATTACTATACACATTGTATGTACACATACACATTGTATGTACACATTACACATTGTATGTACACTATACACATTGTATGACTATACACATTGTATGTACACTATACACATTGTATGTACATATACATTGTATGTACACTATACACATTGTATGTACATATCACATTGTATGTACATATACATTGTATGTCATATACATTGTATGTACTATACACATTGTATGTATATACATTGTATGTACACATCACATTGTGTACTATACACATTGTATGTACATATCACATTGTATGTACATATACACATTGTATGTACACATATACACATTGTAGTACATATACACTTGTATGTACACATATACACATTGTATGTACATATCACATTGATGTACACATATACACATTGTATGTACATTATACATTGTATGTACACATATACACATTGTATGTACTATACACATTGTATGTACATATACACATTGTATGTACACATATACACATTGTATGTACATATACACATTGTATGTACACATATACACTTGTATGTACATACACATTGTATGTACATACACATTGTATGTACACATATACACATTGTATGTACTATACACTTGTATGTACACATATACACATTGTATGTACATATACACATTGTATGTACATATACACATTGTATGTACATATACACATTGTATGTACACATACACATTGTATGTACATATACACATTGTATGTACACTATACACATTGTATGTACATATACACATTGTATGTACACATATACACATTGTATGTACTATACACATTGTATGTACATATACACATTGTATGTACATATACATTGTATTGTTACATATACACATTGTATGTTACATATACACAGTATGTACATATACACATTGTATGTTACATATACACATTGTATGTTACTATACACATTGTATGTACATATACACATTGATGTCATATACACTTGTATGTTACATATACACATTGTATGTTACATATACACAGTATGTACATATACACATTGTATGTTACATATACACATTGTATGTACATATACACATTGTATGTATTATACACATTGTATGTTACATATACACATTGCATGTACATATACACATTGTATGTACACATATACACATTGTATGTACACATATACACATTGTATGTACATATACACATTTGTATGTACACATATACACTCATTGTATGTTACATATACACATTGTATGTACACATATACACATTGTATGTACACATATACACATTGTATGTACATATACACATTGTATGTACACATATACACATTGTATGTACACATATACACATTGTATGTACATATACACATTGTATGTACACATATACACATTGTATGTACATATACACATTGTATGTACACATATACACATTGTATGTACACATATACACATTGTATGTACATATACACATTGTATGTACACATATACACATTGTATGTACATATACACATTGTATGTACACATATACACATTGTATGTACATATACACATTGTATGTACACATATACACATTGTATGTACATATACACATTGTATGTACACATATACACATTGTATGTACTCATATACACATTGTATGTACATATACACATTGTAGTACACATATACACATTGTATGTACACATATACACATTGTATGTACACATATACACATTGTATGTACACATATACACATTGTATGTACACATATACACATTGTATGTACATATACACATTGTATGTACACATATACACATTGTATGTATTACATATACACATTGTATGTACAAAATATACACATTGTATGTTACACATATACACATTGTATGTACACATATACACATTTGTATGTACATATACACATTGTATGTACATATACACATTGTATGTACACATATACACATTGTATGTACACATATACACATTGTATGTACACATATACACATTGTATGTACACATATACACATTGTATGTACATATACACATTGTATGTACATATACACATTGTATGTACATATACACATTGTATGTACATATACACATTGTATGTACACATATACACATTGTATGTACATATACACATTGTATGTACACATATACACATTGTATGTACACATAACACATTGTATGTACATATACACATTGTATGTACATATACACATTGTATGTACATATACACATTGTATGTACACATATACACATTGTATGTACACATATACACATTGTATGTACATATACACATTGTATGTACACATATACACATTGTATGTACACATATACACATTGTATGTACATATACACATTGTATGTACATATACACATTGTATGTACACATATACACATTGTATGGTGGCTCCTTACTGACTTTTCGTCTCTTCTTTCTACAAATTAAGTTTGTTTGCGTTTGTTTGTTTATGGTGTTTAACGGCCTATCAACAGTTACGGTCATGTAAGGTCGGGCAAACGGTTTCGATCCCATTTTAACTTGCTGCATGGGGGTGGGGGGGGGGGGCGGTGTCCCAAAATCAGACGGATTGACAACCTGACTCCAGTATACCCCCCCCCCCCCCCCACAACTCGTTGCGGGGGTATAACTAACGGGTGCACTTTCACCGACCTATCAATGAGAGTATTGGCATGTTTCGATATTTCATGTTGCAGTATCTACTAGATGGTATAATCGTGATAAAGTATAAAGTCCCAGATAAGTTTCAAAGAATGCCGTCTGAAGTGTCTTCTTACATTTTGATGCATTTTCGAGTTTAGTTTCTGCATTTACACAGCACATGGGCAATGTATGGACATGAGGATGTGATAAATAAGTTAGATCGCGGATTATCTCCTCGTACATGCTGACGAGCCGTGATCTAACTGTGGCATAGGAACCAGAGGCCCGTTTCACTAAACTTCGTACGACTAAAATGTTCGTAAGTGCAAATGTTGGATCGTCTGAAAATTCCAATTGATGGAGTTACATTTATTGAGCATAGGCTGTATATGCAGCCTATGCTCAGTAAATGTAAATCCAATAATTGTTTACAAGAAAATGTTGTTAATGTAAAATTTACAGACTATCATAAGTATGGAAATACGAATATTTTCGTCGTACGAAGTTTAGTGAAACGGCCCCCAGTTAATGTTTTACCATATACATGCATTCGATCGTTACTTCAGTTTAGCAATACATCACAACCATATCATACGGTACGAATGCAATCCATAATTTAGAAAATAATTCGAGAGACAAAAAATGCCCAAACCCCACAACAAAAACAAATCTTAAACGATCTATTTTCAATTGACGTGTCACACTTTTGTAGGTCTGTGTGTATCACATATTAAATGATGCATACGGGTATTTTAAAATTTGACAAATGTATTACTGAATAGGCGTATGTTGAGTTATCGGTTTCCTATTATGTATTTTGTTTGTGTGGAGAACTATAACATCGGCTGTGTAAATGTTTGTGAACCGTGACGATAAAAGGGATTTATCAGTATAAGTTAGTGTTCACATATTAACGTTTAAGGAATTAAATGCTTGGGAGCATTAGCGAAATTTAAAAGTTAATTGACCTTGACCTTGGGCAAGATGTGGCGCATGGGCGGGTGATACTATGGATGATAATAAGCACGTACATGAAGCCAATCTTTCATATAGTAAAGAAGTTATAGGAACATGGAGAAACGCACACGCATCTACTGAATGTGGAAATCTGCTGAATATTAAATGTGTTATTTGACCTTGTCCTTGGGCACGGGGGAACATGGGTGGGGTATGAAAATATGGATGGTAATAAACATAAAATGAAGTTGAAACCAATCGGTCATACGCTAAAGAAGTTATAGAAGAATGGAAAAAGTGACAGAAAGACGGACGGACGGACGGACGGACGACGTTTGCATCCATGTATCCCATTTTCGCTACGGGATGGAATAAAAAAACAACTGCATATATATCCAATGTAACAACAAACTACCTCTCCACCATACCTAGTCATAATTGCATTCTTATTAAAGGTACATGTACATGCTCAGTCAGTATATTTTATATCAGTAGCCTATTTCATCAACATTGCAAAGTATACTTTACTAGCAAAGTATACTTTGAGGGAGTAATCATTTATTTTTCCTGAAATGCATTATTTCATATAGAACTAACAAATGCATATATTTCATGATTAAAAGTATGCAGAATTATTATACTGAATTTATTACATTATCACAGCCAAAATGGCTGTGATAATGTAATAAATTCAGTATAATAAAAATTAATAAATTTATCATAAAATTGAAAATTTCTCCCTCAAAGTATACTTTGCTAGTAAAGTATACTTTGCAATGTTGATGAAATAGGCTCCTGAAACATCATCTGGGACATTTTCTGGCAAAACTAGATTTGTCAGTAAGCGAGGCTTACGGAATACCCCCCCCCCCCCGCGTGGAATACCCCTAACACTAAATATGTATATTTTTTCCAAGTCTGTGGGCCTGTGACCTTGATATAGGAATCAGCGGGGGTTGGACGGTTATGGATTTGTCACAGCATGATAGTAGAGCCTTAGAGAAATGCATTGGTGAAATATTAAGAATTTTTGCTGAAGGAAATAGAAGTTATAACAGATTTCTCTAATGTTAAGTTTTGTGAAGCGACTAAGTATGTGACCTTGACTTCGGGATCAGCGGGGGTTGGGCGGTCGTGGATTTGTCACAGCATGGTAGTGGAGCCTTAGCGGAATGCATGGGTGAAATATTAAGAAGTTTTAATGAAGAAAATGGAAGTTATAACAGATTTCTCTGATGTTAAGTTTTGTGAAGCGACTAATTATGTGACCTTGATTTCGGGATCAGCGGGGGTTGGGCGGTCGTGGATTTGTCACAGCATGGTAGTAGAGCCTTAGTGGAATGCATAGGTGAAATATTAAGAATTTTCTATGAAGGAAGTAAAAGTATAATAAACATTAATTTACAATTACCCCACCTATTGGCATTATTATACAATTTAAATCAGACGTAAATTTCCACACTGATATCAGGGGAGATAACTCTGTTTCCTTAAAATGTTAACGGACATTACTTTATTCTCTATATTTATTTTTCGATGTGCAGTGATCATACTTTATAATCTAGTGAAAATATATTTTTTCATAATTAAAAAATATAATGCATCATTTGCATATTAAAATAGCATGATACCACCGTGCGTCACTACCAGTAAAATACATATTACTAAATGATTATACAAGTATAGCGTGTAGTCAGTATATGTGTCAGTAGATTATGTCAAATAGCGTATTTTTTAGAACTGGTGGAATAGTGACACAATTGTACACTTATTTAATTCCTATAAAGATGTTGTGCCTACTAAGTGGGCATGTACCTTTAACCCGTAATAATGTCACTGATATTGTATTCAATTTTGTATGTTCTGGATCGTTGCCCAACCAGAAAAGTTGTGGCTAGATATAAGATTATCATCAGATGTTAAAGTTTGTGACGGTGTATAAATCTCTACAGGGGTTACCAAACTATATATGTATACCTTATAAACGAACACAAAATAACTATTTCAGCAATACATTTTGATGGTGTATGGAGCCCCGCAGGGGACGTATAATTTTTTTTTTTATTAATTCGTTCCCACGAAATAACAATTCGTTCCCTTAATTTAACAACTCATTTCCACGAATGAACAATTCGTTCCCACGAATTAACAATTTGTTCCCTCAATTTAACAATTCGTTCCCACGAAATAACAATTGTTATATCGTGGGAACGAATTGTTAATTCGAGGGAACTAATTGTTAAATTGAGGGAACGAATTGTCATTTCGTGGGAACGAATTTTTAATTCGAGAGAACGAATTGTTATATCGTGGGAACGAATTGTTAATTCGAGGGAACGAATTGTTATATCGTGGGAACTAATTGTTAATTCGAGGGAACGAATTGTTAAATTGAGGTAACGAATTGTTATTTCGTGGGAACGAATTAATAAAAAAAGCCATGTCCCCTGCGGTAATGGTGTATACATTTTACCAGTACCGTACCCAGGATGAGGTAGACGATTTTTGTTATTGGAATGAATGGCCTTTTTGTTGAATTTATCGGGGTATAAACTTGGAAAAGTCGCGGGAATACTGGACGAAGGCCGGAAGGCCTCGTCCAGTATTCCCGCGACTATTCCAAGTTTATATCCCCGATAAATTCAACAAAAAGGCCATTCATTCCTTATAATTCCAGCATTTGAAATAAATTCATCAAGAAAATGTGTTTATTTTCCGTTTTCTTAACCTGCGCCTCACGGTTACGGAAATTAGTTCGGCGTGGGAGTTTACTGGGATATAAATATTGGACAGAGACTTGCTACCGGCCAATCAAATGTTAGGGAATTGTGTAAATATTTTTGTGCTGGAATTATTATGCTAACAATTAAACAAATCCCCGGGGTGGTGGCGGGCAGAACGCTCTCTGACCCCTATATTGGGACTTGGTTCGCCTCTGGTTTTTACCTCTAGTCTATTACTATGGTGTACGAACGGGGTCAAAACTAAACGTACATGTGCAGCTATAAAAATACAGCTGCAGCTATACATTTACAGCTGCAGCTGTACATTTTACAGGTGCAGGTATACATTTACAGGTACAGCTGTAAATAATGCAGGTGTACCTTTATATTTTTATAGCTGCACCTGTAAGTTTAGTTTTGATCCCGTTCGTACACCATATATTACAGCGAGAACAGGCCTGTCGTTAACCTTACTATGCCGAATGATGGATCGTAGCTAGTTATTCCCGTTTGTAAATCTATTTATAGAGATCTGGTCCTATGCAGTATTTCAGCGTTTATTTCTTACTGTATAACACAAACACATGAGTTTCGCAAACAGAGTAGACACAGATCATACTGCACACATGTGTAGTCTGATCAGAGTCTACCCTGAGTGCAATAAGATTCATAATTGTGAAAATATGAGTCCGGCAAATAATCAAGTTGTATGATCACGTGGTACTAACAACAACAACAAGTACTGAAATTTCCAGAATCCATCTGACTCAAAGTACGTATTCTTTTATAGTGTTCTTATTACGTAACGGATTGGTGAAATATGGCGCATCAGACGCGTCTTGTTAAGCTGCATTTGGTGGTCCCTGTATTTTCGCCCAAACTTCTGTCGTTTGTGCGAAGAATCGATTTCCGTGTCTCTGACACGGAAATCGATTCTTCGCAAAAACGACATACGTCTGTGCCAAACTCCCTGTACCACCAAATGCAGCTCACGAAGACGCGTTTGCTGTGCCATATTTCATCAAAATCCCTTTCATATTAAGGAAAATATCAAATAATACTTTCAAGATTTCAACACTTTCAGTCACTGTTGTTGTTGTTGTTACAACCACGTGATCATGCACCATAATAATGCAGCACATATGTAGGATGCTCTGGATCAACACTAGTCGAAATCGCTATAATGACCCCTTTTCACAACCAATCATGCTACACAAGCAATAAGGCCATACACTACACAATTTGGACCGGATTTCTACAAATAAAATCAACGCGAGATAACTAGCTACGATCACATTATATTTATCGTCTGCTGGTTACTTTTTAATTTTCATTTTTGTCGACAAAACGTAGTTTGATAGAACGTCAGAAGCGGTTCCAATGAACAAACTATAAACAACAACAAACGAATTCCACGTTTCGTTTCCCGTATTCTAAGTGTCAGCAAGCGAACTACTTTATTTATAATCATAGTATACGGATATGCAATAACTATTTCAGTGATACAGTATGATACTCTAGGATCCATTCAGTATGGAGATTAGCATGGATATCGAACCGGCGACCTCCAGTCCAAGGATAGTCAGTGACCCAGAACAGGCGACACCACTGAGGGATTTCGGGTCCTTTGTCTTCGCGAGCACGATTAGTGATGCCGAAATTCACGGTAAGAAAATAGGAAATTTGCTTGTACGAGTAATGATTTAATATGATATTTATTAAACGAGTTTACTGATTTCATAAGAAACGAGGCTATGCCGAGTTTCTTATGAAATCAGTAAACGAGCTTAATAAATATCATATTAAATCAACACGAATGTTAGATTATATTTATTGCATGAACAAATAAGCACTAATCGAAGCTGTGCTGATCACTCAGTCTGTTTTCTGTTACGGCATCTTTTGAATATTTATTAAACTAGTGTATTATCATTTATATTACACCAATTTTATGCAATAAATAGAGAATAACATACTGGTTTATTTTGATATCAAGTTGATCAGGCATGGCTAGGAAACGCGTAGGAATTGCGAGGCTCGCCGATGAATTCCTACCGTTTGCGAGCCGAGCCTGATAAACTGGATATCAAAATACACTAGTTAGGTATCCTGTTCATCAGGTAACTAAGTTTTTCGTTCAAGCGAACGCGTCCTTACAATTGATGTTATTAATTTACGTCATGTGACTCCATTCCACCAATGAAACGTCAGTTTTCAATTAGTTTTAACCCGGATATTCGTATCAGGTCAATGCCTGATACAACATTATGTTACAGTCAGTACGTATTCTGCCAATACAAAACTCGTTACCTGATAAATAGAGAATAGTAGGTTAGTGCCGTGAATGGGAAAAAATATCTGGCAAGGTTCAGGAAACGGGATGGGCGAGGCTCTGCCGAGCACATCCCGTTTCCGTGCCGCGCCAGATATTTTTTACCATTCACGGCACTAACCTACTATTCTATTTATCCCGTCAACACCTTCAAATTGCTGTAAAATGCAAAAAATTGTATTGACTGGATATCAAAAATGTTTCACGGCACCGTGTTTCACGGCACATACGCACTGTGTTGACGGGATAAAAACATATATATTATTGTAACATGCATACTCACAGATAACTCCATTTTAAACGGACATACATGTCCACAGGACCGGGTGTTTTCGTCAGTATTCAAAACTAAACGACGTCGTGTATGCTACATTTAACACATGTCACTATAATACAATAATTACTTACTTACTTACATGTAGGTGGAAGACTCGAACCTAGGATCCAGTCGTTCAAACAATACAATGGTCGTCGGTGGCAGCGGCTACGCATGTTCATAGCATCATCATAATTATCACCATTCATTTATCATCTAAAATAAACGGCTCATCATGAATAACGTTTGTAAAGTGGTCCATATCTAGTAGGGGGCAAGCACCCATAAAAAATGAATTCTGTTCAACCCGAGTGAGCAAAGGCAGACTGGTGGTCACTGTAATTATAAGTATACTCAACAAAACTAGAAACGTCCCTGTTTATAGCCGGTGTAGCTCTGTCTATGTATGTACCACATGTTCAAAGTACATGTATTTTAAACCGTGGCGATGTTCAGAATACGATCGTGTAGAGTTTAGCCGATACACACGGTTTACATAGCGGCCAGTGACCGGAACGTTGATTTCCACTTTTTGCACGTGCACGCTATACTTGTCATCGATAAGGTGATTCAGTTCATGTCGTACCATTCATGCGATAGGGGCTATTCGGAAAATTAATATTTTTTTTTAATTTTTCACTGTTTTCGATATGCCACGGCTTTCCGAAAACGAGCGAAATCAGGCAATTGGGATGCTTGCGGGTGGGATGGCCGCCAGGGCGGTCGCGCCTCGGTTTAGTTGCTGTCGGAAGACGATTGATCGTCTTGCAGCCCGGTACCAGCAGACTGGGGCTGTTCACGACCGGCAGCGACCTGGTAGGCCTCGTGTAACGACGGCTAGAGCCGATCGTTACATTACGTTGACGCACTTACGTCAACGTCGATTGACAGCCACAGTCACTGCTAGGCGATAAGGTGTCTCAGGGCAGACCATTTGCAACCGGTTACGTCGTAACGCCCAACCAATCCGGGCACGCCGCCCGTACACTGGTCAGATAATGACCCAACGTCACCGTGCTGCCAGACTGTTATGGGCGCGACGTCATCTGCACTGGAGAAGGGCTGACTGGAACCGAGTTTTGTTCACCGATGAATCTCGGTTCACAGTTAGTCATGCTGACGGAAGATTACGGGTATACAGGCGTAAAAATGAAAGATTCACCGATTGTTGCATTGTTGAGAAGAACAGGTTTGGGGGAGGGAGCGTAATGGTCTGGGGTGGGATCATGGGAAACCGGAAGACAGATTTGGTTGTTGTACAGGGCAACATCAATGCACAACGTTATGTTGCAGATGTGCTAAATGCACATGCCTTACCATTTATCCGTCAGCATGGTCCTGGTGTGACATTGATGCACGACAATGCCTGCCCTCACGTAGCCAGGGTCACCACTCACTACTTACAGCAAAACAACGTCGACGTCATACCATGGCCCGCGGTCTCCCCGGATCTCAATCCCATTGAGCACATATGGGATGAGCTTGGCCGCAAAGCACGAGCTAACCATCAGATTGACAATGTTCGCGATCTTACACGGGCGTTACAACGGGAATGGAGGAATTTGCCCAACGCACTGGTATTGCGTTACGTCACGTCGATGCGGCGTAGGATCATTGCATGCATTCATGCAAATGGTGGCCACACTCGGAACTAACGAGATTTACTGAATTTGCCACATTACTTATTGAAATTCCATCTCTAAACATTAAGTAACACATTTCTGAGTTTTTGTGATTTTTGATTTTGACCCCTACCGCCCTTGGCCGGTTATCTCTCGAATATTTAACAAGATATCCAAATGCAATTTATTGGCTTTGATACAGAAATGAATGAACTTGTTTTTCCATTTTGAATTTTAAAAGTAACCCTTTTGGTTTTTGATGAATCTTTCCTTAAACATGGAGGGACGTTTCTAGTTTTGCTCAGTATATTTTACCCTATGCAAGCTAATTTATATTAGAAATTAGATAATCACGACAGGTGATTTATTTCTGGTACCTGTGCTCCAGACCACCGGTCAGCCGACACGTCGTCCACGCCGTCGAGACACCATGGTCATCACAAGGGGAACCGACGGAGCCGACATCGACACAAGAAACCGATGCCGGCACACAGTTTCGGCCAATCAGTGGAACCAGATGGTATGTACACAATTGTGTGATTTATTGTATTAAATTGGAGCACAGAGTCATAGCCAATCAGTAGAACCAGATGGTATGTACACAATTGTGTGATTTATTGTATTAAATTGGAGCACAGAGTCATAGCCAATCAGTGGAACCAGATGGTATGTACACAATTGTGTGATTTATTGTATTAAATTGGAGCACAGAGTCATAGCCAATCAGTAGAACCAGATGGTATGTACACAATTGTGTGATTTATTGTATTAAATTGGAGCACAGAGTCATAGCCAATCAGTAGAACCAGATGGTATGTACACAATTGTGTGATTTATTGTTTAAATTGGAGCACAGAGTCATAGCCAATCAGTGGAACCAGATGGTATGTACACAATTGTGTGATTTATTGTATTAAATTGGAGCACAGAGTCATAGCCAATCAGTGGAACCAGATGGTATCATAGGCGGCGGAAGCCGAACATTATTGGGGGGGGGAGGGGGTTGCCAATGTTGAGGGCCCGAAGGGCCCGATATCGCTAGGGGGTCTGGGGGCATGCCCCCCCCCCCCGGAACATTTTGAAATCCAAGTGGTGTGAAACGCCATTTCCTGCATTCTCAGCAAAGTTCTCAGCAAGTTTACCAGTACTCATGATTACACAAATATATTAAAATAAAAAATCCAAAATTTACAGAATTATTGGGGGGGGGGGCCCTCCCCCCCGGCCCCTCGCTTACACCGCCCCTGGGTATATGCAGCGCAATTGTGTGATTTATTGTAATTGTGTGATTTATTGTATTAAATTGGAGCGCAGAGTCATGGCCAATCGTTAGAAAGATGGTATATACAGCGCAATGGTGTGTTTTATTGTAATTGTACGATTTATTATATTAAATTGCAGCACAGAATCGATAGAACCAGGTGGTATATACAGCGCAATGGTGTGATTTATTGTATTAAACTGGAGTCATGGTATGGAATTCAGGTCATATTTTCAGGTATAAAATACCTATTTCAATTTCACGAGTCTCAAAACGTTACGGACTTGAACTTCATATCCAATCGTTAGAACCAGGTGGTATTTATAGCGCAGTTGTGTGTTTCAACCCTTACAATACTGAATTAAAATTTGTCGTCTGCTGTTTATTTTTATTTTTATTTTTTCTCTCCTACAAAAACCATGTTTAGACAACACTTTAGAATAATTTCCAATGGAAATGATTCTAAAGTGTTGCCAAACCATGTTTTAATTAAGAAAACAGACAGCGTAAATCGACAGCAGACGACAATTGACATTTCCTACGTTTTAAGGGTTAATGCAAGTAGAATAGAGCTTCGCCCAAATTGCCAGAAGCCGTTGCAGACACATGCCTAGACTACTAGTATCCACTCGTGTCATAATTCCCATTTCACACATCACAGTGTTATGTCACAGACCTGTACATTTCAATATGTTGGAGTGTACTAGAAGATCAAGATATAAATTTACTACTAATGTCATGTTCACTATATCTGCAGTCACATTCACATTTTAAAATAATCCGCAGTTTCTTGCGTTTGCGCACTACTTTGCTGTGCACAAACACCAGAAACTTCGGTTGATGCACAAACGTCAGAAACTTCGGATTATGCGCAAACGACCGACTAATCAGATAATGGGCAAAAACCAGAAACTTCGGATGATGCACAAACGCCAGAAAGTTAGGATTATAGTATGCGCAAACGCCATAAACTTCAGTTGATACGCAAACGTCAGGAAATGCTTGTTAATTTTAGGCGCCCTACCGTCAGAACTGGTGCAACATCTCCTAGGTGACGAGGCGGATGACGTGGAACACCAGTCACATGACATCTTCTGTGAGATGGCGCAGCTCTTCTACACGGACGATGAAGTTATGTGGAAGGAAACGGCAAGGTAAGTAACTCTGGGGGCCGTTTCACTTCTTCGTACATATACGACTTAAATGGTCGTACGTGCAAACTTATGATAGTCTGTAAATTTCACATTAAAAGTACATGCCCACTCAGTAGGTTATACTGTAGTGAGACAGATAGTTTTGTATATTCAGTAGATATGACATTTTCTGGTAAAATAAACATTCACTTCACCATTACCCCACGTATTGATTAAATTGGCTTTATTATGCATTTTATATCAGACGTAAATTTCCACATTGATATCAGGGGCGATAACCGTTATGCTGCATATTCAGCCTATGCTCAATAAATGTTAATCCATCAATTGAAATTTCCAAAACGATCCTAAATTTGCACTTACGAAAATTTTAGTCGTGCGAAGTTTGGTAAAACGCCCCTGGTTACGAAAGCTTGCTTTTACATGTGTATTTCGTTACTCCTAAGAAATAAAATTTCTTGTCACATGCGAGTATTTCTTTCCCACAAACTACTTAGTTTCCACGAAATACTATTTTCATTTCCAAGCGTTATTATATTCCGTCACATGAAAGAGCATCATGCTCAAAATAATTAGTGTCTGTTGCTACCATCTGCTAGAAGTAACACATGGCCTAAATGTGTGTCCTGTACAAGACGAACACAGCTCAGTCAACCAATCAAGCTGATCGATTTCAACGTTAATATTCAAGTATTTTGAGAGTTTGAAAGACAAATATTGGCAATATTAGCACAGGCGGTGGTGTACACAATCACATGGCTTGTTTCTACTATGATAGGTGGGTGAAGTTCGAAGAAGACGTAGACGAGGGAGGGGAGCGGTGGTCCAAACCTCACGTGGCCACACTGTCTCTACACTCGCTGTTTGAACTGCGGTCCTGCCTGCATAATGGCTCTGTTATACTCGGCATAGAGGGACAATACTTCGAGCAGGTTATAGGTACGTACAATGTAAATACACCTGATGTAGAGAATGGAGGGGAGCGGTGGTCCAAACCTCACGTGGCCACCCTGTCTCTACACTCGCTGTTTGAACTGCGGTCCTGCCTGCATAATGACTCTGTTATACTCGGCATAGAGGGACAATACTTCGAGCAGGTTATAGGTACGTACAATGTAAATACACCTGATGTAGAGGAGGGAGTGGAACGCTGGTCCAAACCTCACCTGGCCACCCTGTCTCTACACTTGCTGTTTGAACTGCGGTCCTGCCTGTATAATGGCTCTATTATACTCGACATAGAGGGACAATACTTCGAGCAGGTTATATATAGTGAAGGGGCACCTTGAAGAGAAGTGGCTTAAAACGATTTCTGTTCAACCCAAGAGAGCAAAAGCAAAGACTATGCTAGATTGATACGTCATACATTCCTGAACATGAATCCGGTGTCTGTTTAATTTCAAATTAGGTGGGACATGTACGTGCATATCATGCTTCAAATATCAGATAAAGTTGTTTAAATTGTTGAATATTCTTCCTTAGGACAAATATGAGACGCTTCGATTTTATGGTGGTTCAAACCGGTGTGTATTTTGCGATTTTCAAGATGGCCGCCAGGTATCAACATTTTGTCTTAAATATATTCTGACTTGATTATTATTTGGCGTTTGGTACTTACATTATGCGTTTACATACATAGAAATACGTATTGATAACCTATACAAACAATTCACCACTGAAAAATACATATAAGATGACCGCCAAATATTCACACAGACGTGCAGTAAATGTGTGTGGATCAACAACAATATATAGCTACACTTTCATGCACAATTATATTTCAGTTATTTGCCTTTTTTGTTTTTATTGAATGTGTTCTTTGTAAAAATGAATGAGTCCATCTAATATACTTATTATTTGACCATGTTGGAATATTCAAGATGGCCGTTAAGTATCGCTTAAGCTCTTAGGCGCTGTTGATGGACAAAGTAGTAAAGACATGAAACATAATAGGACATCATATTTGTAATATGTTAAAAGTCCGAGGCTTGTGTTCCAAACTGTACCAAATTATCTGTCGCCGCAAACAAACGTAAATCAAAGATGACCGCCAACATGGATACAATTCTGACACATCTATATTAAGTAGGGTAGTCATCAACGATATAGCATATGCCACACCATAAAATAAATGTTTTAGTGTTTCCGATGACAACATAAAGAATACTATTTTATGACCGCCATTTTAGTTACCAAGATGGCTACTATTTTGCGTAGTTTTATAATATGAGCTATCAACAACATATGGGTGCAACTCATGGATAACAATAGAACCTAGCTGTAACATGGTAATGGTTGGTAAACGACTACATAGTCACGATCTCGGATTTCAAGTGTAACATAATACATGTTGACAATGTCAAAGGAAACCGGAACATATTTACAATTACATCTAGGTATTCATTCATTTGAGTGAATCAACATAATGCCCGTGTCTGATACCTGTATTCGGATAGAAATCAAATACAGTGGCAGGTTGCGAGCATGTGAATGGTAATTTATTATATAATTAACGATGGTTGGTTGATAATTGCCGGGGAGCGCGATATCCCTGGCTTGGCCCTTATTCGTATGTTCAGCTTTCTTGTAGGCGAGATTTGAACCCGGCTAACCCGTTATAAGAGTAATATACCACCAGTGGTAATTCTACTACATTTATGTGGATGGTGGGGGGTGTGGGGGGGGGGGGGCTAAGTTACTATAGTGTGGTGAAGACCTGACAGTAGATCCTGTTTGTCTAATGTCGGGGCTGGATGGAAATTGTATGCAAATATTCAGTTACCCGCCCCTATCCATGCAGATGAAATGAGCTGTCAATAGTCCGTTTAAAGCCATTAAACATTAAACCGGAACTCTATCATGTCATCTTTAACACGACCATGAACACCAATGTTGCATTTTATTATTGCAACATGTCCGTAACCAGGGGGTCAGTGCGGTCGGACGACCCCCTTCCCAGCCTCCTTCGTCGTGCCTTTATGTCCACTCTTTCATGCACTACACTTTTATAATATTGATGCAAGCAGGGAGTAGTATTACATGTATGTGCTCAGTGTTTGCTGAGAATATATAAAATGGTATTTCAAACCATATGGAGTTCACAATTGTCTGGGAGAGCATGGCCCCGTAACCCCATAGCTGCATCGGGCCATTCAAGCCATCGAAAAGACTAATTGCTTCATAAATGTCTGGTTACGGGTCTTTTACATACATCGAAACCATGAGATACCGGTACATTCCATGCGAATGTGGCTATTGTGTCATTTTCTATGATAACGACGCCTACTATATATCTATGAAAAGCGATAATCAATGTATTAATGCGGTACACGACGAGGTAGGCACAGCGATTGACATATCAAAGGGAAGTTGATGAATTCTGAACTTGATTGCCTACGTAACAACTACCATTATTCACTTCCCACGTAATGAAAGCAGCGTTTTTTTCATAGTGAAGAAGTATGCTTACCTTTTTGGATATGAAAACGAAAACCACGCCATCGCACCTTGAGCTATATAAGTATTATGCTAATGTCCACATTAGTGCACTATAGAAGACACTGAATTGCATTTGCATACGTTATATTCCCACCATTTATACCTGAAAAGTATTTATCGACACATTTATTATTTTAACAAAGTCGTACTATTGACGACAGTAACATGAACATGGAATACCAATAACTTGGAAACACTGCACATGGACACTGCGTGTGTGCTGGTCGGTGTAGCACATAATCAATTACTTGAAATTGGGGAATTATATAACATATACATATAGTATATATGTAGAGTCAATGGTGTTATCATGGTCATCGAATCTCTGTTTATATACGAAATATGATGTTGTTATTGCCCAAAATAAAATAAACTGTTGTATGACGTATCATTTAAGTAGTCATATGCCGGTAGCCATGTGCTAGGCCATGTAAGTACTTGCATGAATAAATAACCAGTAAATAACCACATTACTCTCTATTCTACGAATTCAATGCAATGTGTCATCCAGACCATTACATCTCAGTTCATAAACGGCATATGCTGTGTTTATTAACAATAAAATCGCCTTTCGATGACCTATACTATCAATAAGTCATATACAGGTAGGCATGCATTATGTACATAGGAAGGATTTAATGAGTCAGTATTTGTGAGTCACATAAGTATGGATATTAAACTATAATGCGATCGAGATCAATATGTTGTGAATTCATGATGGAACATATGTTGAGGTCATTCATGAGATTGTTTGGTAGACAGAAAGAATACAAGTTATAAAAATGTATTATGCGATCATAATACAATCTATATTGAATGCATATGTATGTATATGTATCACAGTTATAAAAGGCATTGTTTCTGGGGAATACCATACACTGTAATCATATATGTTGTAGTCATATATTGTCCTTGCATGGTATGTGTAAGTGTCATAACTGTTTATTGTAATATCACAACCATATGTGTAATATAATATATAATACTTCCGATGCATTCAAATGAACATGGTTGATTATTCTATGCTAATCTAGAATTATATCAGAAAGTTCCCACCGTCCGTGTCTATATACACCAACATATGGCATACACTTAAGATCGTAAGAGACCAAACAGAGACATTTATTTTCACATGCACGTATTTGGGTAGTTGCAATTGCGATTCATGGATAAATAATGTACACAAATCAACCAAACAACCACCTTTCAGTACAACACCGCAATTCCCGTGACTGGATTTTCAACTAACCGGGTTTGAGCTAACCTGGAAGCGAAACGTGCAAAGCTAAACATTAACACATAGCTGATATGAGGCCTCTAAATCATGAGCATTCGTTACAGCATATTATGTTTTATATATGTGACACACATAGATGCTGTCAATATTGATTACAGTGCAGGAGACGGGACTTTTGTTGATGAGAATATATGTTAATTGAGAATATATTTCCATTTATCAGCGATGATTATACAAGCAGTTATGCGGAAAGTCATGCAGTCATGCTGATCTGCCTTATACAGACGTATGGTTATATGGGACAATTATTAATTATTTCAGTGTAATTTAAGTGTATGCATATGGGTATATCCACTTGTGAATGTATGGATATTCACGGAAATAGAAACTGTAATACATACTATTTCATTAGTGTTGCATTTTACATGAATTGTTTTATCTTGGTTATAATTAATATCATGGTACTTAGCCGCACACCAGCATATAACAGTTCGATATCTGACTGTAATGCGAACATGGCCGAACTATAGCATATGGACCAATCGCAATACGTAGTGTATACATATATGGCATTATAATGCAATGTACAACGTATATGATAACATAAGACTCAATAAAATACAATATTTAAAACAAACAGTACATATATTTTACTATTCTGACTCTAAAACGAGTGTAACCTAATTCGGGCATCACCAAGTGTATTATGGGGCATATACAATCTACTAATATATATATAGCGATATACTAGTCTGAACACATGTGAATCTGTCCTATACTTTTTGTTTAAAGTAAATTAAAATAAACGCGTAATTGCCAGTACCACACTATATTAAAATAGCCTAAATGTGACGACCATTTGTAATAAACACAATTACAAATGACTTCAAAATCAAGTGTGTCCAACTTACTGATTTAACCGCCTAACAGAATGCAATAGTATACATAAGTAAAGCAAAAGTAAACATTATATTAAATAACTTTCGAGTTTTTGGAAAATATGGCGGCCATTTTGAATTAAACACGCTCTTTAAGAAGAGTATAAATATTGATCTATATTTTTAATATCTTATCTCAGATAAAAATCAAACTAATATGTTCATATCTAGCTCAGTACCAAGATATGGTGAACAACCGTTTATATAATACTGCCTGATCTTGATGAATATTTGGCGTCCATCTTGGATTCATATGGATTTGATAGCTTCCATCTCTGTTTAAAATTAATGCATGGTATCCAAAGGGTTTTCTGCGTCCGTCCGATCAAATTCCAAGTGCCTATTTGTTTTCATTCATCAAATAAGTACACATTTCAGGCTAAATATTGATGCTTGGCGGCCATCTTGAATATGTTGATACTCTCAACGAAAGAGACGTCTGAGCAAACCGAATTGCTTTGGACATGCCCCATAAAACAATAATCACCAATAAAACATACTTTATCTGATTGTTCTGTAATGTTATGCAAGTACATACTATATTATCAAAATAGAGTGAGCTTTGACTCATGTGCACTTAATGACCCAAAAATGACCTTGTCCCACCTGATTTGATTGACCGACACCGAATTCGTGTTCAGGATGATACAATGCATTGATTTAAAGTATTCGTTGCTTTTGCTCTCTCGGGATGAACAGAATTCATTTTATGGGTGCTTGCCCCTTTACTAATAGGTACATGTACGTACAATGCAAATACACCTGATGTAGAGGAGGTAGGGAAACGCTGGTCCAAACCTCACGTGGCCACCCTGTCTCTACAATCGCTGTGTTTGAACTGAGGTCATGCCTGTATAATGGCTCTGTTATACTCGGCATAGAGGGACTATGCTTCGAGCAGGTTATAGGTACGTACAATGTAAATACACCTGATGTAGAGGATGGAGGGGAACGCTGGTCCAAACCTCACGTGGCGACACATGAAATGGCATGACGTCATTACAGGTGTCCGTTTTTCCCGATTCCAATATTTCATTGCTGTCATAGCTGTTGGGTTGTTTTAGAAAATATTGTTGTAATATGATACGTGAAAATAATGGTTCAAACGGGTTCATAGAACATGTAAATGTTATTCTAAGACTGGTTCATACAAATGTCTGCTATGCTTTGTAAGGTGATGCTCGTTCCTTCCTATCATTTTTTACTGAGCACCATCATACATCAATGCTGCTAATTATATGAATATGCATACATACTATATTTCTCTTTATACAATCATATTACACTATTGAAATAAATATGCAAAGGAGTCCGCTACAGAAAATAGTCTGCGTGATCAGTACAGCTTCAAATAATGCTTCTTAGATTATGCAATAATTATAATCTAACAACTGTGTTAAATTTAATATGATATTTATTAAACCCGTTGACTGAATTCATAAGAAACTCGGCATAGCCTCATAGCCTCGCTTCGTATGAAATCAGTAAACTCGTTTAAAAATTATCACACTAAATCGTCATTCGTGCAAGATCCACTATTTCTTTTAGAGTCCATTATAATACACCTTGTGCAATCCTATCCACTGGACTCCTCGCAGCAGCAAGACATCCGAGAGGTGTTACTTCAACGCCATCGCCACCTGAAGGACAAACCTGAGCGAAAACATCATCACGAGTCTTCCAAAATGAGCATACCGATTATCAAATCACTGGCTGATATCGGTCGAAAATATTCCATACCGAGAGACATGCACAACCATGGTGTTACAAAAGGTATACTAATTTAGTCATATCACGTGTTATTATTACCCGTTCATGTGCTATTAATAACAAGCGGACACAATAATGCTGATTCTAATTAAATATATTGTGGAATTTCCCTGATCTGCTGTCTGATACACGGCCAAGAAAATGTGTATTACACAATGCTTATTGCCAGTGATGGTGATGTGTACATTATTACTTGACGAAGGTTGACAATTATACAGTGGAACCTCTCTACACCGGACACATATACATGTTAGTTGTACCGGTACTTAATGTTGATATGGTGCATTGCCATTTACCTCCAATGATATAGTATGTCTAAGATCGCAAAGGACCTCCCAGAGCGTCCGGTTTAGAGAGTTCCCACTGTTTACGTGTTCTTGAATGAATGCTCAATGATAGTGTTATGTGGTAGTAATTCAGGTGTTTTTAGATTCCCTTTTTGCTTCACAACTGAACCATTCAAACCATCGTCGTAGGATTTAAATTGTATTGTGTATTCCAGAATTCTATGTTTAGCGTGTGGTAAAATGCTTAGACAAAGTCAAGAGATCCATGATGATCGACGAACACGGATATCATAACAATATGTATACATTGACAGGTAGACGTATTCTGAGATTACTGTACATATAGTTCTCCTCACAGTGTCAGAACCTGAAAGAAATGTATTTTATTCTGAGGTAACAGTGTTTTACCATGGCTCTCTTTACATTGTTTACAATGTATTATTTCCTAGTAGCCTTAATTGGTCATTAACATGACTAAGATAGGTATGCTAATTACCAACCACTACTACTAGAAACAAAGTATTGTATTATAATAGTGCAGGCCCAGTTTCGAAACCAAAAGGTATTTTAAAACGCCGTATTCTGGGATTACTATATGTACAGTTCTCCTTACAGTGTCAGCACCTGAAAGAAGTGTATTCTATTCTGAGGTAACAGTGTTCGACAATTAGCATCGCTCTCTTTACATTGTTTGCATTTACAATGTATTTTCGTTTCTAGTAGCCGTTGTTGGTAATTAACATGACCAAGAAAGTTATATTAATCACCAACCACGACTACTAGAAACAAAGTATTGCATACTAATAATTCAGGTCCAGTTTCGAAGCCAAAAGGTGGTTTAAAAAGCGTCATGACGATGCCCAACTTCCAACAATTCTCCAGTGGTGACAGCCCGAGCCCACAACTGAGCCGGTCTCCCATCGACATCGTTCACTTAAAGGCCGACCCGAAACACACAAGCGATCCGCACCTACACGCGAGTGCGTCTTCCCATAAGGTATACCATAGCATGCGGCAATTGTTTGGTGTCAAGCATAATAATAAAGTATCCTGAAAGAAAACAAGACACTTTTTTTTTTCTTTCATGATACTTTATTATTATGCTTCACACAAAACAGCTTGATTGACTGAGCCTGAGCTGTGCAACTAATGGTCAATACAGCTTCAATATAGTGTTCTGTGCTTATACAATACATATAATCTAACATTTGTGTTGATTTAATATGAGATAGTTGACTGATTTCATAAGAAACTCGGCATAGCCTCGTTTCTTATGAAATCAGTAGGCTCGTTTAATAAATATCATATTAATTCATCACTCATGTAAGATGCTCTATATTTGACAATAACATCAAACATGTAGGAAGATCGTCGATAGCAAACCAACTCAGAAACCACTATGTTAAACAAGAAACGAAAAAGCGGATATACAAAATTCATAATTAGAACGATATTGTAAAGGCACTTGTTCTCGAAGGATGTCCGCATTTATTCAATATGTGTTCTTTCGGTTCTCTCTTGCCTTTTGTCTCGTAATTATAGACTGAATTTTACCAATCAATGGCACCATTTTATTTGTTCAAGTCACAATGATTGATTAAATTGAACTACATGTATATGTACATTATAGACTGTAATAAACAGGGGATATAATTTCATCACTTTTTTTTCTGCATATCTGAGACTCAGTAACTTTAATGCCTCGAATACTGACTAATAATTCCAGCACAAAAATATTTACACAATTCCCTAACATTTGATTGACCCGTAGCAAGTCTCTGTCCGAAATGTATACCCCAGTAAACTCCCACGCTGAACTACTTTCCGTAACCGTGAGGCGCAGTTAAAATAATTCTTAAGAAAACGGAAAATAAACACATTTTCTTGATGAATTTGTTTCAAATGCTGGAATTATATGGAATGAATGGCCTTTTTGTGGAATTTATCGGGGATATAAACTTGGAAAAGTCGCGGGAATACTGGACGAGGCCTTCCGGCCTTCGTCCAGTATTCCCGCGACTTTTCCAAGTTTATACCCCGATAAATTCCACAAAAGGGCCATTCATTCCTATAGTGAAATAGTAACGTTGGTTATATGGAACGCAAACCTAAATATTTAATGCTAACTCTAATTATTTGGGGCTGGCATTAATTATTTGAGTTTATGTAGATGTGACGTTTCATATAGTTACCCAGGTTAATGTGGGAAGCAAATTATAGAGAATAGTAGGTTAGTGCCGTGAATGTGAAAATATATCTGGCAACGCTTAGGCAACGGGATGGGAAAGGCTCTGCCGAGCACATCCCGTTTCCGTGCAGCGCCAGCTATTTGTTTCCATTCACGGCACTAACCTACGAACCCCAGCAACCGCACATATACATACGCAGTGATTAGGTCGTATTGACAGGATATCAAAAATGTTTCACGGCACCGTGTTTCACGGCACATACGCACTGTGTTGACGGGATAAAATACAAATCTTCGTACAAACGAAGATGTTTTAAAATGAAACGGACCCCATATCTGTATTTCAGTTGAATATGCACTTCATGAAGAAAATTCGCGAAGGCACTGAAGCGGCCAATGTCCTAGTTGGTGAGGTCGACTTTCTTAGTCGGCAAGTGGTCGCATTCGTGCGACTGGCAAAACCGGCAATGTTCGGTGATTTGACAGAAATACCCGTACCGACGCGGTTCCTGTTTGTACTCCTGGGTCCCGCCGGGGGTCTGGGAAAATACCACGAGATTGGGAGATCCATTGCTACTCTAATGTCTGATGAGGTAAGTTTTATATTCATATTAATTGTTCTATACTATTGATTAAATAATTTAAGATGACAGTTTACATACATACTTTCATATAATAATGAGACTCCACTATTTTCCTCGTTAGCTCACAAGACAATATACGCCGATGGCTGCCCTTTCATATGGTTATGGGTTTACTTTGACATAAAACACTATGCATGTATTACTGAATAAAACATGGTTTGACAGCATATTTGAATAAATACCAGTGGCACCATATTTTCAGTGAGAAAGAAGACATAATATAAAGCTCCAGCAGACGACAAGTTACGTTTCCCGCATTGTAAAGAGTTTTAATTTTTTCATAGATGACATTATACAGTTATTGTATGGCCATTCGGGGAACAGTCAAAACTACTGCGCCGAGGTGTTATGGAAGACTCGAGGTACAATTGCCCGAGACAGAAGTACGTGGGCAATAGTGCATCGGGTCGTCCGCAGTACCGAGGAGCAATATGTTTTGACTGTTCCCCGAAATGAGCATGAAATAACTGTTTTATTACTCAACCTGTAAATTAATGTATGCAATACAATGAATGTGAATTATAAACAGGGCGCATGGACTGGCCAATATTAATTGAGCTGAATTGTATGACGTAATATTCGACAATAGTCATGACGTCATGACTTTTAGGGGTGAAAATAGTTTCGACTATTCCACTATTTCCCAGAAACGTCAACATCCAGAGAATTAGTCAACAGCATGTAATATCAACTGATATATATAATAGAGAGTTGGGTAATAATTTCAGATATTTCACGACGTCGCCTACCACGCCCGTAATAGAGACGACCTGTTGGCGGGAATCGACGAGTTCATGGGTCAAGTCACGGTTCTCCCTCCCGGAGAGTGGGACCCCAGCATACGCATTGAACCTCCGAAAAGCGTTCCATCACAGGTTTATAAATATAACTTTCTTGTGATCACCATCTGAATTGCACCCTGTCTGGAACCTGTTTACGACGAACAACGTTATAGTTTTGCAATCATACTTTATTGGCACGCAATCGATCTTATAGTTGAATTAGCTTACATCTCAGAGTCCCGGAATGGCACCCGTGTCCAAACTACCAAACGGCACCCCAAGGCGACATAGCGTTGGTCTGTCCTTCTAACCTGCCAAACTGAGTGTTTATCGATAATCGAGCAATCGGTACACTAATATACTGAATAGACAGCCTCAACAGACGGCCTTAAATATTCACTGGATGACATTTACCCAGCTTGTCTTGTTTCAGCAAGCTAAAAGTAGTATTTTTTATCAATACGTCCGTCATACCGACGTGAACCCTGAGGAACAAACAGGCCATATCGTTACACAGTGTTTGCATTTACCTATTGCTTGATTGGTTTCAACTGCTAGGTCTTATTTTGTATGTTCTCTCCATATATAATAGGTCGGCAACATATACGGAATTGATGGTAAAGTCATCGATGCGTATCTCACTAAGATTGCTTCAGTAGCTAGGGATGGGCTGTGTGCTAGGTGATATGGCATTGCACTTCAATACGGAAGGTTGTGACTTCAATTCTAACCTAGGCGTGATAAATACTTGTATATTATTTCCATTCCACTCGTCTGTCAGATTAGACTTTAAACTGAGGTCACGTCTCTATATGGGCTATGTTATGGCTGGGATGTTAAACCCATTCAGTTTCACATTTTTCGCTTTTAAAATTTGTAGTTACTGAGCTATTTAGAGAATTATTCGTAGAATCGGGCTATAGCAGGCACGTATAATATACAGCTATTTCATTCAAAACTATTGCCGCGAGGTGTTGTGGACGACCTGAGGCATTTGCCCGAGGTCGAAGGCCGAGTGAAATAGTGTAACGGGTCGTCCACAGCACCGAGGGGCAATATGTTTTGACAGTTCCCCGAATGACCATGAAATAACTGTTTCATTACTCAACCTGTAGGCACTGTATGTGACACAATGAACGTAAATTTTGCATGGGGCGCGTCGACTGAACGATCTAAATTACGTTGAATTGTATGACGTAATCGTCGACAAAAATCATGACGTCATGCTTTTCAGGGGTGAAATAGTTTTGACTATTGCCCAGTCACGCGGAATTATTGCCCATGCGCGTCAAAACACAGGGAATTGGTCAGAAATATGGAATACGAACTTATATAGGGAGTTGGGTAATAACATACTTTGCACACCGTGATATTCATTACATATACGAGACTAGTCTTGTAAACAGGTTACAGAACTTGCAACATAACGAGCACAGCGGCTTCCTGTAACCGATTTCGCCAAAATCGCTACGTATACTTATCTAGCTAAGGGATCAATTTTCAATTTATGCATAAATTCTTTAATATTTTACTCAGTGAACTATTTCCTTCACTATTTCCTTTTCAAAAGAATGGTTATGGTATTGTAATAAATAAAGCATATGAAAGCTGCATACATTTAAACATCCACTATAAAGAGGTGTGTGTTCAATATGAAATAAATTAAAATGCATTTCAGTAAAAATTATTAATTGCTCCCTGAAAGTATACTTAACTAGATTAGTATACTTGGTAAGTAAGTATATTTAGATCTAGAATTGGCGTTATTTGTCGGTTTAATGTTGTGCCGCTTAGTTTGAACTACTAGCCTCCGCAAATGCTATCGCCGAAGATGCCACGGAAGTATTTCTATGAATATTTAATCGTGATTTTCAAAGCTTGTCTATTTTCACAGGAAGGGCGAAAAGCCCGTGATCACCAACCACCAGTGCACGCTGAGAGAGACTTCAAGAGAGAAGGCGAACGTCTAACAGGAACTGGTACCGAGGTCACACTTACTCGGACTGGCAGGTTAGAATAATTGTGACCCGCATAGTGAAAAATAGGCCACTCTCCATACAATTCTGATATAAAAAATATATACTTTTTGCATGTTATGATTACCTTTGTATATTTTACTTCAACTACAACTATATGCATATTGAACATCATTAACTTATTTTATTGACATTAAGTCATGACGTCAAGCTACTGTCAACTCATGACGTTGATTAGTGTCTTCCAAAAGCCCGCGTTAGTAGGCAAGCTGCATCTCCTGATGTAATGCGTTATGATGATACAAACTTAGTCAGATTTGGCAAAGTGTATGAGGTAGCCATTTCCTATAAGTGGTCCATATTACAAAGCTATTTATCCATGTACTCAGGCAATCCGAGACTAGTGTATGTGACGTCAGATGGAGAACAGTACGTCTAAACCTGACGTTGACTGCATGCTAAGTCGTACCAACTTGCAAAAACGTTTTTATCCCGTCAACACAGTGCGTATGTGCCGTGAAACACGGTGCCGTGAAAAATTTTTGATATCCAGTCAATACTAGTTTTGCATTTTACAGCGATTTGTAGGTGTTGACGGGATAAATAGAATAGTAGGTTAGTGCCGTGAATGGGAAAAAATATCTGGCGCGGCACGGAAACGGGATGTGCTCGGCAGAGCCTCGCCCATCCCGTTTCCTGAGTCTTGCCAGATATGTTTTCCCATTCACGGCACTAACCTACTATTCTCTATATATCTTCATAAGATATTTACTTGATTTTTTCGGATCATACATAAGTAAGATGGGACTTAAAAAAAATTGGAAAATCTCACATTATGGTACGTTTTCGAAATGACTCTTTTTTACGCTTCTTGAATTAAACAACAACCACCCAATTGGTCCCTTTTCCCTTAGCGGGTGGTCACATATATGTTGGTACATTGTGATTGTATTGTTAATACATAACTTCGTTTTGAATGTGTGGGTTGTTTGTAACATTCGCTATGTGCGTTGTCCATGTATTACATGATTTCCTTTGCGGAGAAGGGTCGTTTTCCGCAGTCCATGTATTAAAATAACATCAACAATACGTTTTCTCTGCACTTTTACAGACGCTCTCTACCTTTGTATATGTAATTTATGACTATGCTAGGAATGATGGTTCCTATGCTCTCTCCCTACTACGTTCAGAATATGTTTGCATGCATGCATATGTCATTCTACATGTATTAAGCTACTAAGGCGCGAGACGTCGTCAGCACTGGAGAGGCAAAGGAAAATACGAGTGAATAACAGAATGTTCGAGAACTATATAAAGAACACTACTGATAAGCCGCCAATGAAAACCAGTGTACATACAACAACCTTTATGTAATATGTTTATCATGGCCTTGCTATGTCGTGACTGCACGATATCAAATGTGCTCATGTGTAACCTTTTTTTAAAAAAATACTAATTTGTTCATAACATCGTCATTAGTCGAACGATTTAGGAGTGATCAACTTCATTTTACTGCACAATTGTCATTGTAATATCATTTAAATGACTTAAATTTGTTTTTGTATTTTATATTTAATATGAAAATCATAGAAAATGGACACAACACATTGACTATATAATCTTTATCTTTCAATTTAGTTTCTTCTGGCATGTCTTCTTTTTATTACAAATTAAAATTCAGCTTCATATGACTTTCACTATTCAGCAGACATATGAACTTTTAATGAATGTGTGGTAGATGGAATACCATGTGAAATTCTAACAGCAACATCTCTGTTAAATTTCATTTCATTTTGAAGTACACTTTTGGAGATATCGTCCCTTTTGTTATGCATGGTAAATTGTTTAAACGAAGGCATTTCACAAATATGTGTTGTGTGTATTCTAGTGTGCATGTCTGGGTCAACTGTAGTTTTGCTGCTGTAAAAGTGGTGCTTTCTGGTACCCCCACGACATTTTGATTATTACATACACATTGGTCGTTCTGGTTCTCATGTACTAAAGTATTTGTGCAGTCGACAGGAGATATATTATATAAATGCATTATCACACTGTGTATTCCTTGTTATCGTAGGTTGTTCGGTGGGTTGATAGCAGACATAAAACGGAAGACTCCGTTTTACCGTAGTGACTTTAAGGACGCATTGCATATACAGAGTCTAGCGTCCATTCTCTTCCTCTACTTCGCTTGCCTGACACCAATACTAACACTAGGCGGATTGCTGGCGGAGTCGACGCACAATCAACTGGTAAGATTCAGCGAGCTTTACCAATGTATTTCTAATTTATCTGATAAACTCATAATTATTTAATTGAAACGACATGTAGCCCGTTTAAAATTTTGGAGCAATATCGAAATGCAATTACAAAACATTACATGTACATCGCCGGCGGCTCAATGGATATATAATGTTTGAATTATTTTACCATGCATTGATTGATTAAATATGTTAGTGTAGATATAAAATGCTACACTGCAATTATCATCTGTTAAATGTATATTGGTCGTTTTTAGGCCAATGCCTTGGTAACACCACCCCGTATTATTTGGAAAATTCATCACATTCTCTTACTCCCATGGTCATGACAAACATAATGTCCTAGTATGCACGTCATGGTCCGGAAGAACCACATCTATTTCCTTTCATGAGAGATTTTCATGTATTGTCAGATATATCAATTACGTTCCGTGTACCTTACAGGGCGTGTCTGAGAGCATCATGGCGGGATCCGTTGTAGGCGTGAGTTATGCCCTGTTGTCGGGTCAGCCACTGACCATCATGGGAAGTACCGTGGCTGTATTCATGTTCGAGACAATCCTCAGTCGGTTTTGTGTGTGAGTATCAACTATGAAATAATGGTTTCATGTCGTATGCGTCCAGTGTATATCATGATTTATTGCGTTGATTTTTTTCCTGCATGGGTTAATATTTCTCCGTTGGGTATCTTGTTCTCGAACTGTATTGATTATGTAAAGTATTGTAATTTCATCTGATACGACATGAGGACGTTTGATTGGTCGATGCTGAGCTGTACTCAGTCTCGGAAAATCTAACCGCCCGATTGAAAGTATAGTTCTTGGATCGTTTTGGTAATAATGGGACTGGGAAATTGTCCATAAGCTATTTTAGAGAAAGTCTGACCGTAAGCAATTCGTTATTGGTAACAATGATAAAAGAAAACAATTCAGCCATCAATGTCAATCGCCACAGGAGACCACATGAAACATATATTGCAAGTTATATTAGACTTGGCCATTTACGTCACGAACAGTCCGAGTAAATGGCACACATGCCACATGATCATAATAATCATACTTATATGCCACTACTTTATATATACAAATAGGTGGTAGTGTACACTATTTAAACAAATACATTATATATTTGTCAAACAGGAACCAGAATAAGTCATAGCTCACTTTACATGCAACTCTATGTGTCTTTCCAGTGACAATAATATACACTACTTGGCGTTCAGATGGTGGGTTGGAATGTGGACTGGCGCCATTCTGATGCTATTTGTTGCATTCGATTTGTCCGTTCTGGTGCGGTACATCACGAGGTTCACCGAGGAAAGTTTCGCCGCCATCGCGTCCATGATCTTTATCAAGGAAGTAATTTCGGAACTGGTCAGGATCATTCGTAAAGCGCCCATTAACCAGAACCCGAAGATCCACCAGTTTTACGACTGCGTATGCGAGCATAATGAAACAGCTGCAACAGCAACAACCACAATATCTGTATTGGCCAATAATACGGCAACAGTCATTAACCACGTGAGAACTACACTACATGATGGTAATCATATGCACACGGTTGATTCAGGAATGCAGAAGTGGCACAAGATACCTCTTGACCAGTGTAATAGTAGAGGCGGCATACTGGTCGGTGAAGGATGTGGCTATGTGGCGGACGTCTTCTTCTTGTCTCTTCTGACTGTTATCGGTACCCTCCTGGTGATTTACATATTTAAGGGTTTAAAGGGCAGCAGATATCTTCCTGCAACGGTAACTATTATTGTCATGCATGTAGAGGTTCACTATGTCATATAGTTTACACCATAGAACACAACCGTTGCGTCATGCGTGCTCAACACGGGTACACTGTACATATATAGCGGTGTGTATATGGCAGTAGCTTTCAATATCCATTTATGTAGGTGTAAATGTTGCGCCCTTCTTATTTTACATGCTACACCAGCATAGTATGCTGACGGAAGTATTAACAAATAGTATTAAAGTAAAGTCAGCAAATAGAACGTACACTGCTTCCGCTGTGACAAATATGCAATGTTCATTGCTTCCATCAAGTGATAATACAAATCCCTTACAAATTTAAATGAAAACTTCGTACATATATTAACTGTACACTACAGCATCTCTCAACCAGCTACGCAAAACCTCAGTCCTCATAATTCGTATTAGTTCCATCGATATCTCTGATAATGTTTTCTTCCATATTTTCTATCACAAATATGTGTATATGAGCTTGTATATGCTTCAATGACAGTGAACGTTCTCTAAAGTGGACAGTTTAGGGGCCTACTAGAGTGGGTGTCCGCATGATGCATACAGTTTTCACAGTATCTTCAATTTTCAGGTGCGTGTGGCGATCAGCGAGTTTGCCGTAGTTATAGCGATTGTCGCTCTGTCGATCGTCGACTGGGGGATTGGGGTGAAGACACCAAAACTAACAGTGCCACAATCATTTACGGTTGGTGTTTTAATCATAGTCTTATTTAGTATTAGTATAATATCCATCGTATCGATAGCAATGTGTTGGTAGACGTTGTCTTGTAGGTATTGAGTTTAGGACATAAATGTATTATCAATCTCGACAATGGTCAAGAATCTGTCAATAATTTTCTTCAGTTACTGATCAGCTGCGTGAGTGGAAATCTAGAATTACATAAAAAGCCACATGCCAATTTGCTGTTGTTATCAATATATATTCGCGTGTATCTACTACATATTCATGAATTAATCAGCACTGTTTATACCGCAGCCGACGAGTCCAGAGCGTGGTTGGATCGTCTCCCCAATTGTGGGTCAGAATCAATGGTGGCTCAGCATTGCTGCCATATTACCAGCTATAATGGCGACAGCGTTGCTTTTCATGGACCAGCAAATCACAGCTGTGATCGTCAATAGAAAGGAAAATAAGTTGAAGGTAATCCCTGGAACAGTTTTTTTTACAAATAACAGCAGGTATACATAGTGTATTCTTACACGTGACTCGGACTGAATAGATTTGGCTCCTAATTTACTAGCACACTCATACAGCATGCTCATGCTGTATATTGTTTACTAAAACCTGCATATACTATATATTATATAACTAACTGACGGTGCATACCATGATGATGTACATGGTTGGCAGTGATGCAAACCATATTAAATTGCTATTCAGTAACGAGTCACGGTTGCATACAGTGAAATAGCCGAAAACTGAGCATTCCATGCCGATAGCAATGTCATCATGTTTTTTGTGACTCTATGCTCATTTACTGAAGCTTCCATTTGTGTTGGACGTTGATTTCCCTTTATGATCTGTGAAGTATATATACATCAAGTTTGTTGTGAATTACATTTGAAGCCGCACACCGCTAATCGAGCAAAGCACATGGTTGTTTGGTGCTCAAATATATAATTATCAGCAAATACATGTGGTCTCATAGGCCTCTCTGTGATATAAATCATTAAAGTATGGTTGAACGCGATTAATTTTTATGGACATAAGTATGGACAATAGAAACAATGTGCCGAAAAGAG
Organism: Conchocele bisecta; assembly: GCA_029237695.1. NCBI lineage: Eukaryota > Metazoa > Mollusca > Bivalvia > Lucinida > Thyasiridae > Conchocele > Conchocele bisecta. The sequence goes on from CM055280.1 coordinate 29,780,276, forward strand.
ACAGACTAGCCCATACTATAACTAGTTAAGGTAATGTGATCAGTAATCGTTTTCATTGATGCTGTGTAAATGATCATGATCATGAATATAATAGCATGCGTTTTGTTTAAAATAACAATGACGACACTAATAGTGTCCAGGAATTCCATGGTTGTTATATCCATGGTCATAATATGGATTTCCCGACTATATTAACTAATATCAATACATACCACTGGTGATCATGCATGTTTAGAAGTGATATACTAGGATATGGACAGTTGAACCGGTCTACATTAAATTGTGCATTCGTACTGCAATTGATTTAAGTATCAATCTATATTCTGGTAATCGTTTTCTGTCAATCTAATGCACCATCTTCATGTTCGTGATTATCAAATACAAACTACCATAGTCTTTCAGCAGGAGCTAGACGTCACAAATATCACAAGCCGTTGAAACCCGTTGCTCAACTGACTGATTTCGACCACGAAATTCTCGTGCATACCAAATTCTCAGAATACTGTGTATACTCATTAACCAGAATGGACACAATTGGTGATACTGGTATTACATGGCGTACTTATAAACTGTTATATGTTTAATGTTGACTCGACTCATTTCGGAAATGATAGGAATTTCTCGGAAAGTCCTTACCTTTTCATACCCTAACCTACAACGAGTAAGCTATCAAAAACCTGATACTATTGAATGCGACTTGATTTGCGTACAGAAAGGATGTGGCTATCACCTGGACCTGTTTATCGTAGCCGTCCTCATCATGCTCTGTTCGAGCTTCGGGCTGCCCTGGTTCGTGGCTGACACAGTGATGTCCATCAACTACGTGAGGAGTTTGCGGGAGGAGTCGGTCGCGTCCGTTCCTGGCGAACGTCCAGTATTCCTAGGGGTCAGGTCAGTTGGAAAATTACATAATAGTATACCTTATTGAGTTATCATTGCATCTACCGGCGGCCTACATATTTAATTATCAGCGCATTAGCACATTAATATGTTTCGCGCCGACTTACGTCACTAGTTTATTGATTCCGTCATGACAATATCGCCGAGGAAAGAAATCCACAGCGACAAAACACTGTTGTGCAGGTTGGTAACGGGATGTCTCGTCAGGAATAGTTATAAATAATAGGAAACAAGCTATAACCGATATGTAGGATTAAAATGGGTAATGCAATTCAATTAATGGGCGATCTCAACAATACATTACCACACATAACTTTATATTTACATGAAATACTATATACGGACAGATACATTCTACACATGCCAATTGAAGTGGAACGAATCACACAGACAAAAGAGAGTGATTTCATTTACTCTAGTTGCCAAACTGAATGTCTCAATGTATACGCCGTTAGCAACGGCTTATTTTGAGTTGCTCATATATGTGAAGCATAGTGCATCCCCAAAACTGGGCGGTGTGTTCCTTCTCACGCCGTTGTATATAGGCAGATGTGCGCATGCAATATTACTATGTGTGTTTCAGGGAAAATCGCGTTACTGGTGTGGCCATCTTTCTGCTGATAGGACTGTCCGTTTTCTTCACAGCATTCTTACAGGTAAAATATCACTTTGTATAATTTGGTAAGAATTACTCTGGGATATAAATCTGTAAACGTCAAACAATACTCCCTGAATGTCCTCACGCCTTCAACCAGTATGGTTGGACATGTACAAATGCATACCCCAATACATTCTAAAAATGTTTCACATACTACAATGCAAATTATACTGCACTTAGCCAGTACATCTGGACTTTTCCAGATTAATGCCCCATTAAATTCATAAATGAATTGTCACTTAGTAGTTTCAACTATTTCTTACATTCACAGTTCATCCCGATGCCCGTGCTGTATGGCGTTTTCCTCTATATGGGACTATCCGCCTTGAGCGAGATACAGCTCCTGAACAGAATCCGCATAATGTTTATGCCCGTGAAATACCAGCCCGACTACACCTATCTGCGGCACGTGAAGACACGGAGAGTACACGTGTTCACGGTCATCCAATCAGTGTGCTTGGTCCTGATAGGACTAGTGGAAGTGATAAGAGAGACGGCGCTAGTTTTCCCATTAACGGTATTGAAATGATTATTGTCACTGATTTACAAGACATTATTATTTCACTGTGTCACTCGGTTTGAAACAGTGCAATGGTATTGTAATGCTTATTAATCAGTCCTACAAGCACCCATTCGAAGTAGACGTATGCGAACTGTCCTACATGTAATGCTTAAAACAATAAGTTGTTGTGCAGGTAACAGCCCAGAATATACTATAGGTAGTGTCGGCTCTTTATGCTTTATTTTTTAGACATAGCTAGACAATGTACCTGTCTATATGGCATAATTCTTGTTTGCCAACTTCACTTGCCAGACACAACTAATTGTGAACCAGGTTACACATGGTTTCATGGCGAAAATGACCGAAATTGAGATGTTTTGTATTCGTTCTTCAGAAATATAGGTATCCGTGACGTATATTACCAACCATAGTCTTATAAATCCAGGTGATAGCGCTGTGTTTCATCCGGAAAGGGTTGGAGTGGTTCTTCACTTCAAAAGAGCTGCAATGGTTAGACGACATCATGCCGGAAGTCCATCGTCGGGAGAAGGAGAATGACAGGACACCGCCTACTGGTCAACAGAAGACAGAGGTATATATAATATATTAATATTACGAAGAGACCGAAACCGAAAAGCTCAGATAAACGCAACTGTTTAAGATTGAAGACAATGTGCAGAAGGCAAGCGTACAACGATGATCATACATTATTAAACAGGCACCGATGTTCTCTCTAATACTAGAGGTGTAGGGTCCCTAAACCGGGATGGTCTCTCTTGAAGGCACTGAGTCTCAGATATGCGCAGAAAGTGACGAAACATATTTATTCGATAAGTGAATAAACATTATTTAATTTTGCATCATAATTCTGAACTCAACTGTACCAGACATGTACATTCAATGCAGGTGAAATTTCATTAAAATCAATTTCTGAGTAATCTGCAATCAATTTGACACGCGCATAGCTGCGGTTGTTAACACGACATAATGGTGTTTTCCACGACTTGTAGAGTGAGGCAACTGTCGATCGTAACACAATATGCTAGTTTTATTGCTGAACATTATATTCAATGTTGCTTTCTATTGGGCCTCGTGCACACGTCGATGGTTGTAAATGGTTGTTTTGTGATACGTTGACAACCGTCGCATTCGCTGTGCTCGCACAACAGTTCTATATTGTGATAGGCATGGCGTTTATTTTGACCATATAGTCTCATTAACGCATACATGTACTAGTTGATATGTGGCTGTGACTGGAGAAAAGTGGCTTATGATTTTACGACCAGTATGTATTTAGTGTCGCACCATCTGATCATTCGTCATTGCATCATGAAACACCCGGCATGCTTTAACATGCAATACAGATCGTCATCAGGCCACACGAGTATCCTATTTGAGCAGGTGTCTTATTCGATCATACGTACCCTTATATCGAGTCATAGCCATATATTTCAATTTCATATGTTGTGTCTTGCAGGAAAAGGAAGGTGAAGCATTGTTGGATCCTAAATGCAGGCGCCAAAGCATCGGTTACATACCCAAGTCCCACAGCATCCAGGTTGCGATTGACAAGAACCAGATGGACAAGTGTGATACGTCCTTCAACATCAGTCAGGCGATGTCCAAGAGTACCATCTGGACGAACCTACTGAGTAACGATCCCGGCCAGCAGACAGCGGGGGATTCGCCCTTACGAAATAGGTAATATGGTGAAACCGCTCTACAACGGGCAACTTAAATATCGTGTCTAATTTTGATTGGTTTCATTGTAATTTGTGTCTATGGCTAACTCTGCAAACTCCTGTACCGTCAATAACGGAACGGACGTTTTGCAGAGTTATTGTCCCCCAACTACTGGTCATCGATGTGTTTTCATAAAGCGTTAAAGGTACATTAGTCCATTTATGTAAAGGGTGTGTTCTTCAAAAATATGAAAATGACTTCCAAACAATGCAGATCCTAATGAGGCGGCACATTACGAGCCGGCTCATCTGGATCTGCATTTGTTTGCATAAACCGCAATAGCGGGCTTTCGGGATCAAAGGGTTAAAGGTACATGTCCACTCATTAGGCACAACAGGTTCTTTATAGGAATTCATAAGTGTATAATTGTATTACTATTCCACCAGTTATAAAACTTACGAGTTCACGTTATACAGATATAATAAGTTAGTAATATTTATTTTACTGATAGTGACTCGCGGTGGTATCAGGCTATTTTCATATGCATTACGCAAACATTGTATTAGCGATCGCACCCCAGAACACCCCCACTGACCAACGTAATGAGGGGGTCTAGTGGGGTACCCGCACAATAGGTAATGCGGTCAAATAGACCACGTTTCAGTGACTATTTTCGATCAATAACTTATGTTGTAAGCAATTGTAGTATGTATTTTTTATATTTGTATGATTCAAATATATCATATCGGTACTCCTTTAAAATATTATTTGTATATTTTAAATGTCCTGATGTTCTCATAAAGCGTATAAATATAAGTATTAACTGATCAAGCTTATTTTGAGTCAAATCACACAGCCTTAACACATAGTGCTGGAGTATAAACACTATTATAGTATATTATTCATATTAAAGTATATCGCTATTAAACATTAATTTCAATATGTATGCATATTATTAAAACAATAGATGCTATCGCTGTTTCGCTATATGTGATATTTATAACAAAACGTTTTTTTTATTCGTCCGCGTACCGCTTTCTGTCACACAAAGCGCCATTTTCAGTTCATATTTTGACTTGTGCATATGAACCGGACCAAGTTTAAACAACGTTCGATTCCGTATTATTCAAATTTCTCTGCAGAATGTTCAGACTAACTACATAGGTAATGCTGCTAAATAAGTGTTAACGGTTGGAACATGGTCATCATTAAAAGCAAGAAACCACAGTCGTATTGATGAAAAATAAGATTTACACGAGACCTCAGGGGGGCCGCCATTAATCCAGTGTAAACAATAGACCACGTGATCCCATTCCCTGAGTAGCCCCCGCTTAGTGAGACGGTGTGCTAATCATGATAATATGTACCCCAACAATAATTGGAAACGGTTTGAATTTCTCGGTAAAAACTACGAAAATCATAAAAGATAACGATTTATAGTTAACAGTACGCATGTAAACGGTATTACTCTCTCATCTGATTGTCATTTGTCGTCGATATATATTTAACGTACTGATCTGGTCTGAATTTATTGTCAACTTTCAACGTCATTTACAGAATATATGACTGATTTTTGAAAAAAATAACGGCAAAATACGATGAAGTCTGCTCTGAATATCTGTCAACTTGCGGACGTAATTTAAAGAAATGGATTATATTTTAATATCGGCTACACCTGGGACTAATTACGAATTTATGTATGGTCCTTGGCTACACCCGACACATTAAACGGATCTAATTATAAATACACGTGTCGCTTTGTGTGGAAAAAAACGATAACGCGCAGCCGTGTGACAAGTTGTTGATCTGATGACATCACACAGCTGTACATTTTGACCCTTAGGCAATGTTTTTAAATTGACGCGTCGTTTTGATATGTGTCACACATCTCGCTGTCGGAGACAACGTGACAATTAACGATACACTCTCGATTATACACAGATCTATTAGACGGCTGGTTATTTAAACAAAAATAATTCGAAGGCCGGAATGTTAAAAGCGTGAGACATATTTTAAGTTTTTCGGTACACCTTCGCCCATAATGTTTTTAGAAAATCAGTATATTTTAAAATGGTGTTGAAAAGTTGACAAAAATTAAATCACCGTATTTAGTTTCGCCGATATGGTTTTAAAAAATCAGTAATATTTTCCGTAAATGGTGTTGACACAAAATTGAGCGCTAACGCGGAATTAAAATCAAATCAAAAATACTAATTTATTAAATAGACGCCGAAGGCTAGTGTGTTTGCGGCCAGTGAGTTCTGGTCGTGGTAGCCACAGGCGAAGTTCGAACAGTGCTATGATCAGATGGAGGACATAAATTATTTCATATTCATAAAAAAAATGTTTGCTGTCCGAAAATGTAGCTTATTCTAAAAGAGCCAAAATTAAATGCAATATTAATTGTGGCAGCCAAAAAATATATTTTGGGAGAGTACAAAATTACACGGTATACACAGTACCTCAACTTAAAAAATAGCAGTAACAAAATGTCGGTGTATATATTATTTACATACTGACACTTTCATCGTTGGTAAGTTTCTATCAATTTCTAGCTATTTTTATCAAAATCATAAAATAAAAATACCAAGTCGAGGTTTGAACCCCCGACCCTTTCGGGAATTGGTAATTCAATCGTACCATTTACGATGGTTATATTTGTACAGAAGTACTATCAGTATTACGCAAACATTTGAACGTAATACTTATAATTAGTTGCAACTCTGTCTACAACGATACCGTTACAGCGACACGCTATTGAAACAACATGTATTAGTACCCATAACATAACAAAGCAATGTATCATTATATGTCACAGGAGATAGATTAAAACTATATAAACTAATAAACAGAACAATCCGCTTGGCTCGTATGAAAATAGTTCCCGTACGTGGTGCAGATTGATTATCTCCCTTGCCGAAAGTAATTCGCTGATTTATTAATTCCAAATAAGACGTGTTTGCGTAATGTGCACATGAGGTTATACTAATTAAAAGCGTCACCTGATAAATTAATATTTTCGACATGTTATAAAGTATGATCATTGCACATCGACAAATAACTAAAGACTAAATAGTAATGGCCGTTAACATTTTAAGGAAACACGGCTATCGCCACTGATATCAGTGTGGAAATTTATGTCTGATATAAAATGTATAATAATGCCAATCAATACGTGGGGTAATCGTGAATGATGTCTCTGATATAAAGGACATGTTGTGCCTACTGAGTCGGCATGTACCTTTAACGGAGGCAATACTTTTTCACTGTATTTAATTATTACTGTAGAATGATCATACTTTAAAATAATTAGATTTCAGTATGTATACAATTAGGTGATCCATTTCATTCATTTAAACATTTTAAATATATACTGCCTCATTTAGCGTATCGACAATTGCGGTTTTCCAGCAGGATTAAGATATTACAATGTAAACACTATGTAAATATACGGTATATATAATACGTATTAATACGTATTAATAGAATAGCAAGTTTGAACACAATTCTTTTTTCTTTATTTATTAGTGTTACCTACTGTCTGTTCCACGTTTTACTGCCGACGAACGTTTGCCTATTAAACACATTAAATCTAAAAAATATTTAAAAGTAAGTACTTTTTCATCAATAACAAAAAAGTCACCCTCAAATATTGATTTCATTTCGAAAAAAAGATTTTCCTATGGGAATTTAACATGGGGGCTAAAAATAGATTTAGAAAATCAGTATATTTTAAAAATACATTTAGAATATCTTTTATATTTAATGTGTTTAATAGCCAAAAGTTCGTCGGCAGGAAAACGTGGAACAGTCAGTGGTTATCATGTTTCGACGATGTACTTGCATGCCTATGTGTTGTTAGGAAACACAAGAAACGCACCAAGGCGAAAGTGGAGGCAGAAATAAACAAGGACCCTACATCATTCTACATAGAAGAAGAGGACGAAAACGAAATGTAAAACGGATTTGAAACCGGTTTCACTAAACCTCGTACGACTAAAATATTCGTAAGTGCAAATGTAGGATCGTCCGGAAATCTCAATTGATTGATTTACATTTATTGAGCATAGTCTCCATATACAGTCTATGCTCAATAAATGTAAATCCAATGATTGTAAGAAAATAATGTTCATGTGAAATTTACAGATTGTCATAATTTTGCACTTACGAACATTTTACGCACGAAGGTTAGTGAAACGGCCCACTGAAACGTTATTCTGATCATGGTTTAAGAATTAAAACCATCGGCTATTGTATTTATTGTGGTACGTTAAATATTTGGTGTGTTTATAATCCGTGGTAATACAAGCAACATCCGATGTTCTCGAGAAGACGATCAGATAACTGTATATATATATAAATATATATATATGTAATGCATTACACATTAATAAAGCGTGTTAATAACTTTAATTATCAATCTTCATACCAATATACAGCTGAACCTCCCCGAACGACCACCTCTCTACAATAACACCCTCTCTATAACAGCCGCTATTTTATATCCCAAATCGATGATTTCCTCTGTATCTAACCCTTAGACTACTGAGCATGAAACGTGTCGTCTGTTGTTGCTTTGGCCTTCTTTATTAATAAAAACATGTTTTGACAGCATTTTAGAATCATTTCCCTTGGAAATGATTCTAAAATGTTGCCAAAGCATTGTTTTTTATGAGAATTATCGAAGAAAATAAACAGCGGACGACACAATTTAATTCAGCATTAACCTCCCTACAACAGCCATCTCTCTACAACAGCCAGTTTTGCGTCTTTACATGGGTGGCTGTGGAAAAACACATTTCATTGCTACATACAAGGTACTGACTGCTTTACCAAATCCCTGATCTAAAACTTTTTCATTTCGCCGAAAAACCTACTCGTGACTGAGTAGAAACATAGTTGGCTTTGTGGGCAGTTATTAGTTAAATTTACATGCCCACTCAGTAGGCACAAACTGTTCTGTATATCAGAGACATCATCTGAGACATGTAATGGCAACATAAACATTCATGCACCATTACCCCACGTATTGCTTGGTATTATTATACATTTTATATCAATTGCAAATTTACACACTGATATCAGGGGCGATAACCGTGTTTCCTTAAAATGTTTATGGATATTACTATTTATTCTCTGTGTTTAATGTTTAATGTGCAATAATCATACTTTATAATCTGTCGAAAATATTATTTTTTCTGGTGACGCATTTAATTAGTATAAATAATTAAAAAATGTCGTCCCTCATTTGGATATGAAAATAGTCTGATACAACCGCGCGTCACTATCAGTAAAATAAATATTACTAAATGATTATATCTGTATAGCGGGTACTTGTAACTTTTAGAACTGATGGAATAGTTACACATTTATACACTTATTTAATTCCTATAAAGAACATTTTGTGCCCACTGAGTGGGCATGCGCCTTTAAAGATCATCCTTGGAAATGGACTCCAAAAATGGGTCCGTGCCGTGGACATTTTCCAACTAAGGCAACAAGCGTGCCCACTATTTCCAAACTTGGAAAAATGTGTTTTGACATTTTCCCCATGTTTAATTCCCATATATATTTTAACCCATGTTAACCAATTTAAACATTTTTTAACCAAATTTCGAGAAATAAGAAAAATCATGCTTTCATTGTATTTAAAGGTACAATGAATAGAGTTGGAAAAATAGTGTGTTGACATTGTATATGTTCACCCATATCTCCAAACGGAAAATACATTACGATGGTCTAGTAACATAAGGTCGTAGCTGCTATGCTAAAGCATAGCAGTTACGACCTTATGTTACTAGACCATCGACATTTAGTAGAGGCAACATTTTCGAATGGCGACAATTATTTAAGTGGCTCACCATGGAGGCTTAATTTGAGGCTTATTGAGTTTTCGACCTGCAGTATGGATGGCTCGATGCCGAAGGCTGGTCTGGGACACGACGGGTCGCAATTGCAAGTATATCATTTGTTTTCTTCGATTGCTTGTAATTGCGACACTTAATTAAACACTGTGATGATTTTTAGACAGCACGATGTACATAACAGCTAATGGCATACATCCAGCGTCGTCGTCGACTTCCACACACATTGAGGTGATCCTCCATGACGCCGCGACCACAGTAATCCCATGATCAAGGTCACACGCTTGACAGAGCGTTCACAAAACTTAACATTGGGGTAATTATTTCTTATAAATTATGCGTCCTTTTGTGTAACGTCTTGCTATTTCATACAAGGTCACAGGCGTGGTGTGTGCACACGATATAATATTAAGGTAAATTACCTATAATTTCTGTTTCCGTCTTTCATGGAATGTCGCGATATTTAACACCTGCATTCACACGGTTATTCTCCACCATGCTGTGACAAATAGTTTATCACCACGACCCCACTCACTAGTTAGAAACGTTGGTGCCATAGAAACCGGAGGAGGTATTCCATGAGCTCTTGTTTACTAATTGATTGATTTTTAACGGTCTATCAACAGCTAAGCGCATTTAAGGCCGGGCCAACGGGTTGGATTATCCCGTATTTAACCTGTCCATACCGAGGGAAATTCCCAATATCAGAACTCAATATGTACAGAAAATATATACATTCAGCCCTGGAATTAGAATAATTATCCTGACCTTAGATCCAACCTTAGATCCAACCCCAAAAGTAATATGATCAGCACTAAGTTATTACTTTTTAATGGGGTATAACAGTATTTAGCTCTCGAGTATCAGAAGGCCGAAAATGTACATGAGAGCCAAATCATGTAAGTCCGGTAAGGATGAAGCCGGATCTTTAAATTACCCTTCGCGTGCTCCCGACCAACCACCGACTCGTGCTTACTGAAAAATCTAGTTGACTGATGCCATTGTAACATCAGACCAACCTATGACGTTTGGCTGCCAACAGGCGAGCTTCGTTGTCTTCTGATAACTCTTGTTATATAAACGTGCAAGCGTGTATTGAACTACGCGATATATGTGCAAGCGTCTATTGAACTACGCGATCTATGTAAAGACGGCGATTGTCTACTTATGGACATGTATAAGATCTCGTAAATGATAACGTCACCGTGTCTGAATCCGAAGTTAATTCTATGCATGCGAAAAACAACTCCCTGGGTTTAAACTACATGTATGTTCCCCATCATTTGTTTTCGTTTCTCATTCAGAGTATATGTTGTGACCACACATTTGAACCGTCTCGTCGAGACGGTTCAAATGATGGTCACAACATATACATCCGAAATGAAATAAGAAAAGTATTTATAATTGTATGCTATGTCTTCAGCATGTAAAGGTTTGATATAGCTAGTCTCGTGACTCCAGTTAACGTACGAGTTCGTATCGTGATAATGGCTCCAGATCCGGACACAGAATGGCCATAAATATCGATAGTAATTCTCCAGTAACAGACAAATATATATACACATGTTAGTAAGGCGACTCGTTACGGGTATTCGTAGCGACGAACATTAAAAGCACAATTATTACATTTTAAATTCCCATAGACAAATAAATGTTTCGTAATATAATCATGATAATCAATATTTGACCAAATTTCACGAAATAAAAAGAATGCTCATTCTTAAATTTTGATAAAATTTAATGTTGTTGAAAAAAATATAGTTTTTGCATTGTTTATATGGCCGTAAAATGTGGGCAGGTTTCGTGAAACAGACAGTAGTCTATAATAATATAACATTGAAATATAAGACGAACTTTCACAACTCATATTAGATCCTGGAACATATTTCCAGGAATAACGTTCATGTCTCACTACTGTCTGTTTCATGAAACCTGCCCAAATATTACGGCCTTATAAGCAATGCAAAAACTAATTTTTTTTCGATAATATTAAATTTTATCAAAAATTAAGAATGAGCCTTTTTATTTCGTGAAATTTGGTCAACTATTGATTTTATTTCGAAAAATAAGTTCTCTATGGGAATTTAACATGGGGAAAAAATAGGTAGAGAACCTGGGGGAGTAGTCGAAAAACGAAAATGTTTGGAAATTGATTCTGAAACCTATAGCTAGATAGCTTGGAAATGACCTAACTAAAAAAACAAAGTTACATTTTGAAAATCGGTCCACTATTTCTGAAATTAGAAAAAAAAAATTCCCCATGTTAAATCCCCATAGACATCTTCACTCTGTGAATATGTCTATGGGTATTTAACTTTGTCGCATTTACATACGTCAGGGGAATACAATCCGGTATTTCAAAATGGTAGTGGATTAAATTGAATATGACATGCTCTTCGAAAAATGTGAAATGTCATTAGACCAGCTTATAACGACAATGGCAATGCTGACGTTAGCTTGTTGCTTCGACTAGACGGAATTGACGTCAAAACGTTACACCAATTACGTCTCGCGAACGTCTAGGAGGAAATAATTCTTTCAAGGAAATACATCCTTCAGAATCACGGTAAATCACAGGGTAGCATGTATTCTTATACCATTTCGGGGACACAACTCTTGAATGCCATTAGGACCAATTTCGCAGCTTCAATTGTGTCCCCTTCTGCAATGCAGGGGCGGGGATACTGTTGGGGTTGTGATGTTCCGTCCGTCTGTCTGTCCTCCGTCCGTACGTACGTCCATCGTCATACATGCATGTGACTGTGACTGGAGAAATAGGGCTTACATGTCCATGTATGTCATTTGTGGCCAGCATAGCATATAAGGTGCGTTTCACTAAACTTCGTACGACTAAAATCTTCGTAAATTGCACATTAACAACGGTTTCTTGTAAACAGTTATTGCATTTACATGTATTGAGAATATGCTGCGTATCCCTATGTTCAATAAATGTAAATCCATGAATTGAAATTTCCAGACGTTCCTAAATTTGCACTTACGAACATTTTCGTCGTACGAAGTTCAGTGAAACGGCCCCTTGATCTGTGAATGTGACTGGAGATGACGTAAAGAGAATAAGGTGTGGCCTGTGCACATTTTGACCAGTGAATGTGGTGGAACAAATAGGTTTTTATCCCGTCAACACAGTGCGTATGTGCCGTGAAACACGGTGCCGTGAAACATTTTTGATATCCAGTCAATACCATTTTTGCATTTTACAGCCATTTGTAGGTGTTGACGGGATAAATAGAATAGTAGGTTAGTGCCGTGAATGGGAAAAAATATCTGGCGCGGCACGGAAACGGGATGTGCTCGGCAGAGCCTCGCCCATCCCGTTTCCTGAGCCTTGCCAGATATTTTTTCCCATTCACGGCACTAACCTACTATTCTCTATATGTCTTGTTCCACTTGTGTTCCTATCTAGGTTTGCCAACTCTTGGTAGTCATGGAAAATTATGTAACACATACAATAATGTAAATTGCAAGACAAAGTCAATCGCCCAACAGGACCACCAACTATTCATTGCAAGTGCGGTGTTATTACGCTCATTTACAGTGGAACCTCTCTACACCGGACACCATTGGAAGTCCCCAGGGTGTCCGGCTTAGAGAGGATTCACTGTAAATCAGGCATTTGATCATTCTGAGCCATTCTCCCGTGCTATGAGATCATGAACATACAATATCACTTGCGTTAAATGACCAAGAAACTCATCAAAACTAAGATCACATGTGTTTTTTGGTGTCCGGTTTAGAGGGGTTCCAATGTACATGTATTCCGTCACTGTCCGTGTCGGTATTGACGCCGTCCATGGCACAAACATCTCCAAGCACCATAGTGAGCCGGTGCTTGGAGGTGTGCATAAGGCTTTGGTTCTCAGATATCGCTGCGTCTGAATAATCCCTGCGCGACAAACATTTTATCGTCATGGAGAAATAAAAAAATTGTACTATAAATTCGCCACCCACATGATCAGTAAATAACACTCCCATGCAAAACGATGTTAAACCCAATCTTGTCTGACGAAAATCTGGTGATTGATCAGATTGTTCAAGAGATTATAGTAACTTTATGGAACATATTTTTATGTTTGAGATGTTCGTCTTTGATTTCTGTCAGGTTGCCAGATGCATAATGCATCGGCCAACTTGAAACAAAATCAGAGACGAACAACAGGGGCCCGTTTCACTAAAATTCTTACGACTAAAATGTTCGTAAGTTCAAATGTAAGATCGTCTGTAAATTTTAATTTATGGATTTACATTTATTGAGCATAGGCTGCATATGCAGCCTATGCTCAATAAATGTAAATCCAATAATTATTTACAAGAAAACATTGTTAATATGAAATTTACAGACTATCGTAATTTTGCACTTATGAACATTTTAGTCGTACGAAGTTTAGTGAAACGGGCCCCTGAAACATACGGAGCTCCACAGGGGACGTGGAATTCTTTTTTATTTATTGGCGCCCAGTTGCGCGCGCACAAATGTGTTGCGCACGCAGCCGGGCGCCAAAACAATTCGTGGGAACGAGGAAACGAATTGTTAATTCGTGGGAACGAATTGTTACATTCAGGGAAGGAATTGTCATTTCGTGGGAACGAATTGTTATTTCGAGAGAACTAATTGTTTTATCGTGTGAAAGAATTGTTAATTCGAGGGAACGAATTGTTAAATTGAGGGAACGAATTGTTAAATTGAGGGAACGAATTGTTAATTCGAGGGAACGAATTGTTTATTCGAGGGAACTAATTGTTAAATTGAGGGAACGAATTGTTATTTCGTGGGAACGAATTAATAAAAAAAATCCAACAGTAGAAACAAAATATCCACCCTCCTGCTTCACATTCCGCAAATCCCGTGTCTATGAACCAACGTATTTATTTGTATGGCCTTAATGTATAGAATGACAATAGGCTAATATATTAACTAAAATTTTCTGTCCGTATGTCGGCTCGCGTTATATACAGACAACACATTTGGGTTAGTATTATATATGTACATTATAACATTAAAGTATACGTTTTGCTAAAATGCGAATTAGTGCATAACGTTTCTTTAAACATCGACTCTATTGTTGGTCAGAGGTTGGTAAGTGATTTGAACACCCCTGCAGACAATAGACAAGTTTGCATCTATATGCAAACATGGGCACGAAATAGTTCGTGCTTCACGGTAAACCACACACGCTGTGCAGCTATGGTCATTTGGTGACACGCTGAATACCTGCTGAGAAAAGGGACCTTACGACGGCGACCGTAGCCCACATCAGTCTACACATTTGCGCAATTTGATCAGGGGATACGTTGGTCGCAATTCAAGCAATTTAAGTTATTATTGTCACCGACTAGCATAATTTGATCAATATATCGACGGAATAACTACAAATAGTGGTGAGAATCTGTACTGGTCACTCATACATGTAATGTACATACATTGTTTTATCAACCAGCGACCCACACGAGTAGCGAGAATCAGATTGGTGCAGCCTGGATATACATGTAGTTTTACTAAAAGGTTTTGTTAATCCACTGGGAATTTGAAAAAAATAACCAGGAGACACGAATTAGACAGACAACACATTCCAATTAAACACGTCTTTAATTCCGAGAGGTATGAATTAAAGACGGCCGATTTTTATGTTTTCCGTCTCCAGGGACTGTCCACACAAGTTCCCATTCCACCTGCCCCTCTACTCAGACAAGGAATAGATGCAGTGACATTTCAATCGTTGGCATTCATTTTGCAGATTCGGACATCTTGGTTGGGCTTTCGAATTGATAAATGGATGATGACAAACAAACACACGAATCTTCACTTGTAGTCGGGTTGCGGTGGCAAACCTGGGTCAGTAGCTGACGTATAGACGAAATAATTATGTTAACAGAAAGACTCACGGAAGACATGACTAAAGTGTAATAAATGTAGAACATTGTTAACAAGAGTGCAGCAAGTCACAAAATACGTCCGTCGAGGATGGGCCAGACAGCGAAGATTCAGAAATGTGAAGCTGTCACCAAGGCAAGAAACATTAATGAGAATTTGAAAGTCTATAGCATTATTTCTTCATCTCGTTGTGGTAAACATGTATACTATTAATTTAGGCAGAGATAGAAAAGTAGAGTGTAAAGTAGAAATGATAGGGTATTGGATACAATAATGTAGAAACAATGGCTAAGTTAAAAAGGTGATATTTTTAAAGGTGATAACGGTTTCGGAGGAGTTGTGTACACAAACTCTGTACCGTATATAGAATTGTATAGAAAAATGTAGAAAAAATGGCTAACTTAAAAAGGTGATATTTTTGTTACAAAATATTTTTTCGGCATAAAAACACCAAGGTGCACATCTTCAATATGTGTAGAAGACGTGTGTATAGTTTCAGATCGATCGACTGAACGGTTTCTGAGGAGTTGTGTACACGAACTATGCACTTTTTCTGTCATCCGCCCGCCGTACGTTTTTTAAAAACGGTCGTATAAAAATGAAAACATATATTCATACCTGGCGAATCTCCATGTTTCTGTTTACATTAGTACACGGAATATACCCGAGGGGTGTTCAGTAAATCGTAGGAAAGTGCTATAAATTGATGCTCTCTGGTGAAGTGGTATGTGTTCACATCACTCAGAAACCATTTATACATATACACATATTGGTATAGTTTCATAACTGTGGTGTGGATAGCGATTGGCTATAAATACGTTATAGTCTGTATTCAGACAATAGCATAAACTAAATTAGTCATCAGTTGCACACAAAACTAGCTTTCGCAGCGCTAGTTTTCTTTTCATTATAATACAGTGGGGTCAGCGTGTAAGTGCACACACGAACGAACACGACAGGTTGGTTCCAACCTGTCGTGTTCGTTCGTGTGTGCACTTACACGCTGACCCCACTGTAATTATATTATTTTTTATCAACCCCGATCACTGGTCTTACGCCGTAACACATAGTTCTAACACTTAGCGTGATCGCCTTTTCAGTGTGATAAATGTTTTCGTAGTCTAAGGGTGCGACGATTAACCACCATACACGATTATTTGCGATTCGTAACTCCATGGTTCGGTGTACGAATACAATCTTCAGTTACTGCTTCCATTCTCAGAAATCTCTAGTTATCATTTTTGGTTCTCCAAAAATCTATGTTTCACTCAACATTTTCGCTCCCCCCCCCACAATGTCAATTCGACCCAGAACAAGCACGAGTGATACTTTATAGTGGTTTATTCCATAATAATCGTAATAATGTCAATTCATGTTTACGTGATCCGAGATGTTACGGGAATTTAATTGTTGAACACCCCTCGTAAATGATTTGTATAACTGACTAACCAATAATAGGTACATTACTGCATATGCTTCACATGCATGTACATTTGTATACACTACACCAGGCTACGAGGCCCTTCGCTTACAAACATATTCTATACATGTACGGCTGGGTGATTATCAATTCGTCAATGTTTTGAAAGGGAACTGTTGAGCGTAAACGTGTTGGGCTATAATGTATATACATAGAACGTCTCTAAACCGGACACCCAGGTGACGCCATTGTGCTTAATTTTATTTTGACTGTAATTTATTTCATTGCCGTGTCTGTTCATGAATGAACATGACAAAAATGTACAAATATTGCTTAGTCACAGTGGAAACTGTAAGCTGGATAACTTGGGGACCTCCGATTAGAGAGGATCCACTGTGATATATACTTCATTGAATTGGTATAGGCTATCAATCAGTTTCACTCTTTGCGGCATATATCGTATACATGAATGACTGTCAAACACAAATAATTATGATAGTTGTGCCAGTGGGACACGAACACTCCCGATGGCAACATGACGCGAATAAAGCAAAGCTGGATGTTTATAATTATTGATCGGCTGTCATAATTATAGAAACAGTTCCTTTGATGACACATTGAAGATCACAATTTCCACTGAATACTAACCAGATGTAGTCGGTAAGTCGATGTGTAAGTCAGTTACTGCCCTAATTGCGGTGTCCATGCGTTTAAACAACCTACATGTGCCCATGAAACATGTGCTACATGCACATGTAGGTTGTTCAAACACATGCACACTTCAATTAGGGCAGTAACTATTACATCAACTGCAACTTTTAAATTAAATTATTGTCTTGTGCGTTTGTCGGAATTTGATCTTTAATTCAATTGCACGTTCTAAAATACATTACGGTGCAGCAATTATTCCCAATGAACGTTTCGTGTGCAGACTCATTAACGTTGTCGGATTTGTACATGGTGTACATTAATCATTAATCATGATCAATTGACTTAACAGTCGACTAGAGAAATTGAAGGGGTCAGTAAGAGAAGGGGGCCTAAGCCCCTTAGGGGCTTAGACCCCCTTCTTATACTGACCTCTTCAAACACATTGTTTTTTTTGTATACATGCGTCAATCGTTCAGTGCTATATACATGTACATTGTATATGTTTCCATTTCTCTATTTTATATTTGCGATCGAACATGCACATTTGCAAGGTGCATGATCACGTGGTTACAACAACAACAACAACAACAACAACAACACTGGCTGAATGTGTTGAAAGCGCGCTTACTTCAAAGTAAGTACTATTTGATAGTTGTCTTACGGATGCCGATGAAATATGGCGATGCAAACGCGTCTTCGTGAGCTGCATTTGGTGGTCCCGGGACTTCGGCACATGCTTATGTCGTTTTTGCGTAGAAACGGAAATCGATTCTTCGCAAAACGACATAAGTTTGGGCCAAAGTACCGAGACCAGCAAATGCAGCTTAACAAGACGCATTTGATGCGCCATATTTCATCAACATCCGTTACATAATAAGGACAAAATAAACGAATCTTTGAATCGGAGGGCTTCTGGAAGTGTCAGTACTTGTTGTTGTTGTTGTAACCACGTGATCATACACCTTAATTTGGTCATTTACCAGCAGTATTCGGATATGCGTAATATGTAAAGGCATACTTATATGGAGACATGAAAAATACAATTTAGAGAAAACTGTTGGAGCCTAATATAGTGATACTATAATGTACCTACACATTTGATCATTCATAGCAATATTAGGGTATGCGTAATATGTAAAGGCATATATGGAGACATGAAACATACCATTTTCAGTCAACAATGAAGTTTAATATAGTCCTATATAATGTATAGTCTTAGGCTTACGTAACATTTTCCAGATTTGTCATTTTTTCGGGTAGATTCTTGACACTCATGTCTAAACACATCTAGAAACTTCACTGATTTAGAAAAAAAAGGTGCCAGTTCTTTCATTAACATTTAGGGACTCCATTTTGAATTTCAAAATGGCCATCAGCAAAAATATATATTTTTTTAAATAATTGCCAATTAACCATAACTTTTCATTTAAAGGTTTTCCAATATTTGTGTATTTTTTATCTCAGCTCATATAAAGGGAAAACGATTCATTGGAAACAAAATAAGAGCACTATAAATACTCTAAATTGGCAAAAATCCAAGATGGCCACCATATTTCAGGCTGTTTACGTAAAATGTCATACTTCTGAACCAATGGACATAGGACTATGTTTTGGTGCCTAACCATATGAGTTGGCATGTGATGATTCAACTAATAAAAACGTATGTATGTATTATTGGTAAAAAGTTACTAGAAATAATGTAGAAGAATATGTTGGCAGTTATAAAACTTGAAAATGGAATTGTTTTTTAAAGGTACGACACTTCTACATATATGAATCGGGAGTGTCAACGTTGCTGATCAAACGCTCCTAATTGTCATTGATTCAATCATCTTCTAGATATTTACCAATCATTGGTGGTATTATGTTCGTACAGCTTTCACCTTCCCTAGCGCATTTGCAAAGTTCAGTACAGACCACAGTGTTTCCTCTACATGAGCACCTTCTCGAACACTTTGAATTCTCACAGTTACACCTGAAGGGCTGCAGCACTGAGACCGGAGCTGGTGCAACATGAGAAAGAACTGACAGTAGCTTTTTGTATATGTGTCGCCACCCCAAGGACAGATGTTCAGGACAAGTTGGGTTCACTTGGACATGGGCACGGCGTATATGCTCAATCCATGCTCTCTGAGTTGGTGGAAGTTTGTCAACTTCTTGTTCATCATTGAACTGCTTCAACAAAAACCGTCTGCACATCTTTGCTTGCCCAATGTGGACTCCTCCTGGACAGAAAAGAGAGCAAATAAACTCTTCACAGACACGTGGTACTCCTTAAACGGTTCATCTCCTTCGCCAAGACCAGCTACAATGTAATGCTATCAGAATGGCGGGGCTTGCCTTCAGGAAAGTTGCAAAGCATCCCTTCTTTCCCTTTCCTTGGATATGTATTGTAGTATCGCAGCCTGTGATAGCATGACAGATGAACAAAGCTACTGATTTGCCAACCTTTTCATATATAGGCTATAGGAAGATTATGCGTCGTATATCGCTTGTTCCCATGATTAGCGCAGAATGGTTGCCAAATAGTTGTGTTCTTCGTAGAGCCAAAAGCAGCACATCAGTGTCCTGTGAATATATATGGACAGTCATCCCGTTGCTCGCAAATTATACAGCATGATAAATCATAAGAGTTTCCACCTCTTCCTGTGAGCAGACACCGGTTTTTGTTTCACATTCATAATTCATCGATGACCTCCTGCCGCATTGCAGTCATAACCTTGACAGTACTGTAGTGGATGAGCTAATAGGAAAGGTAAAGAGTTAGCGAATCCTTTGTGCTGCTGGCGAGAAACTTCTTTTTTCAGCATTTTTTGTCAGAAAGAAGTGTCGCATTCATACCAATTGTTCTTGAAAATAATTTCGAAAACCGGTTGACATCCATGCAAACGAGTTCAGATGACCAGTTGTCTCAACTATAATGCATTTGGTACCCAAACTCTTTCGATTATAGGTTTAGAATAATGTTGAATACCAAAACAATCATACAGATCGGTTAAAAAAGGCGGCCAGTTTGAAATTCAAAATGGAGGCCCTAAATATTAATGGAAAAACTGGCACCCATTTTTTTCTTAGTCAGTGATGTTTCTAGGCGTGTTTAAACATTGGTGCCAAGAATCTACCCAACATTTTGCTTTTTTTACATAAGCCCACATACTGGACAAAACCTGAACAGCGTTGCTGGAGATGATGCTATTCCAGAGATCCCTCCTTGGCCTTGATCAACACCAATTTTTGTGAATGGAATACGGTTGTTGGTATTCACTGCAAACTCACCATTGGTGAAGCTCTGCCATAGTTCTGGATCAGAAGTGCTTATGGTATCCATGCGTGCGATGAACTGGAATGTTTTGAGCGTAATCTAGCCTGGCATATGCTAAGAAATACTTCCAAATATGCCAAGTAGAGACTTCCAAAGATGCCAAGTAGAGGTGCCCCAGTTACCTTCCCTTCCAAACCCTTGTAGCTGTGTTTCTCAAGATTCATGGATCCTATATCCACTAAGAACGCCTGGTGTGCTTCTGCAACGCCTGTCTTATACATGCATGCTTCAGTCCCCTGCTTTACGCTAGCTACTAAGCCGTCACATACAACGGGTGATCCTCAAGGAATTTCTTAAACCAGAGTTCGAATAGTGCCTGAAGAGTTCTCTAGTGCGCTTCCATCGCACTGCCCAAATGCCTAGTGCACATATCACTGTGTGGAATTCTCCTGGGCCGAACACCCACTTGGTCTTGAACTCTGGAAGTAGATACTCGAGTTTCACAAATCTCTTGTACAGGTCCACATCTAAAGTCACAACGAGAATACTGTTTGCAGCCACATCTGCGTTCAATCTAGTTAGCTGATCCAAAGCAGTAACTAATGTGGGCCAGTAGCAGCAGCATTGGTGATAGGCAGACTGAACGGTTTGTCGATTATTGGTAAGGCATCCTGATCATCTGGGGTATGTAAGAGCGAGCTATAAGCCGACAAGAAAGGCATGTGTTGCTTTACAATGCTCTGCTTGTCTACCAACCCCTCGGGTTCTTCGGTGGTGTCTGCTGATTCACTAGGCTGTGATGTAGATGCATAGGACAAATCTGGAGCTTCAGAGTCAACGCCAGACATGTTGATGTTTGTTGATGAGTTTCCTCTGTTAACAACGTGGAGCTTTCATCTTGTAATTACATGTGTCTTAATTCTTCTAATCAACTGTATTAAATTATAAATTATTGCTCTCTATATTTAAGAAATAAATACCTCCTTATCTGTTCCAGATAATTACCTGGAGGGCGGAGCTTGAAAGAAAGTGAAACTGAGGCGCTTACTTCAAAGTTTTAATTTAAGTTTAAGCTCCATCTACTAGGTATTTATCTGGGACAATACATGACTGCATTGGGGTATTTCTTTCTTATCTAATATGGTTTGGTGATCTGAAAATAAGTGACATTCATGAAACCAATTCAAATTCTCCTGCTGACCTCGTGAAAAGTCATGAGGCAGGTGACTAAATTGATCCAATTAAATGGATAGCAACGAAACTTTTATACGGATGTACATGTATAATGTAGTGCTCAGTGCTTTTCCGTAAATAGCGCAGGCTTATCTGGGTCTACACTGGTCGCAAAAGACATAAACGCCCTGTATCTAGACTTAGTATATAGTCCATGTCATATAAGTATGAATGGGATATGCCAATGGTTATCTAATAAACTTAACTCGGAACGATGTGGCTGGCGAGCAAATCCGCTCAGTACGAAATGTGTTTCCCCCCGCTTATTTAGTGTGACACAGTAAATAAATAGCGCGACTGTTAATAAACATCAGCCCATCCTGCTTGGTTCGTTTCCTCGTAACACGTGTATTTCTAGTATGGCAGCATTTGGGGTATGGTACATGAACATTTGTGATTTCTCGTTTAGGGTAGGGCAGGCGGGAGGATTTGGACACGCCCAACCTCACCCCCCTCCCCGTCTGAATCCGCGACTTTTGTGGTGATTTCATCTCCCAATTATGAAACTATTTAGCACGCATCCAATGTAATATATTGCAATACGAACGACATGTAGATATACAAATATCGTACTGTAATGTTATACATGTGTGCGTCAAATAGCCTGTTAATTTGAAGTACGATTACATGCAAGGAAATTCGTGCTATCTTGGAACGGAACGGTCAGTTGCAAATTATGGCTTATTATGTTACAAAATGTTGTAAGTCAATTGCTATATGCCAGGTATGCATGTTATTACCATGTTTGCATTATATAAGTGTCATGTATTCTTAAAAATGTGGAATCCAGTTTTCAGCATTTTTGTCAAAAATAAGTTTCGCATTCATACCAATTGTTCTTGAAAATAATTTCGAAAACCGGTTGATATCCATGCAAACGAGTTCAGATGACCAGTTGTCCAAACTATAATGCATTTGGTACCCAAAATATTTCGATTATAGGTTTAGAATAATGTTGAATACCAAAACAATCATACAGATCGGTTAAAAAAGGCGGCCATTTTGAAATTCAAAATGGAGGCCCTAAATGTTAATGGAAAAACTGGCACCCATTTTTTTCTTAGTAAGTGATGTTTCAAAGTGTGCTTAAACATTTGTGCCAAGAATCTACCCAAAAGTTTGCTCTTTTTTTTTACATAAGCCCACATATATGTACTGCCGTCTTTTACGTAACAGCTATAGTCCACTTCTTGCATTTTGAACAAATTACTGTCTGTTTCACGAAAGCTGCCCAAATTTTACGGCCATATAAACAATTCAAAAACCATATTTTTTTCGATAATATTAAATTAATGGAAAATTTAAGAATGAGCCTTCTTTTTATTTCGTGAAATTTTGTCAAATATTGATTTTATTGCGAAAACCAAATTTCCCCATGTTAAATCCCCATAGACATCTTCACGGAGTCAAGATGTCTATGGGGATTGAACATGGGGAAATATTTTTGAATTTTAGAAATACTGGACCGATTTTTAAAATTTAACTTTTGTTTTCTTAGTTAGATCATATCCAAGCTATCTAGTGAGGTTTCGGAGTCAATTTCCAAAATTTTTCGTTTTTTGACTCCTCCCACACTTCCTTACCACTTTTTCCCCCATATTAAATTCCCATAGACAAATTAATTTTTCGTAATAAAATCAATATTTGACCGAATTTCACGAAATAAAAAGAAGGATGATTCTTAAATTTTCCTTTAATTTAATATTATCGAAACTAATATTGTTTTTGAATTGTCTATATAGCCGTAAAATTTGGGCAGCTTTCGCGAAACAGACTATAGTTTATTAAAAACTCAATATGTGAACTGTAACTAACTTATTGGTTGTCCCGCCCCATTGCGCAGGGCATGGGAACACGTTATCTATTGTTTACACTGCATTAATGGCGGCGCCCATGAGGTCTCAGGTAAATCTTATTTTTCATCAATACGACTGCGATTTCTTCCTTTTAATGATGACCATGTTCCAGCCATTAACACTACAACACCGCCAATACCACATTTAGCAGCATTATTTATTCAGTTTGTCTGGACATTGTGCAAAGGAATTTAAATCGGACAGAATCTAACATGGTTTAAACTTGGTCAGATTAAAATTTCTCTGCAGAATGTTCAGACTAACTACACAAGTAATGCTTGTACATGTCAATATGTTTAAATCTTAGTATTTTCTTATCATTAACAAAACAGTCACCCTCCCCATTTTTTTATTGAATGAAATTAAAACAAATATTGATCTTATTGCAAAACAAACGATTTTCCTATGGGACTTTAAAGGTACATGCCCACTAAGTAGGCACAACATGTTCTTTATAGGAATTAACCCTTTGAACCCGAAAGCCCGCTATATCGGTTTATGCAAACAGTGCAGATCCAAATGAGCCGGCTCGTAACGAGCCGTCTCATCAGGATCTGCACTGTTTGAAAGTAATTTTCATATTTTTGAAAACAACAAATACCCTCTTTTTATAAATGGACTAATCTGAAAATCATTTTGTAACGATTGGATTGGTTGCAAAATTAACATATCGCAGCCCATTCAGTTACTTAGGGGTGAAAGGGTTAAATAAGTGTATAATTGTGTCACTATTCCACCAGTTCTAAAGATTACAAGTGCCTGATATACAGATATAATCATTTAGTAATATTTATTTTACTGATAGTGACTCGCGGTGGTATCAGGCTATTTTCATATGCAAATGAGGCATGATATTTTTAATTATTTATACTATTAAATTTAATCCGTCACTTGAAAAAAATAAATAGTTATGTTCGTTAAATATTTTAGGAAACACGGATATCGCCCCTGATATCATTATGGAGATTTACGTCTGATATAAAATGTATAATACTGCCAATAGATACGTGGGGTAATGGTGAATAGCAGGCACTCATAAGTTTTCAAAATGGTGGAATAGTGACACAACTATACTTATTTATTATTATTTCTATAAAGAACATTTCGTGCCTACTGAGTGGGCATTTACCTTTAACATGGGGCAAAAAGGAAGACGGTAACCAGTAGCCTATTTCACCAACATTGCAAAGTATACTTTTCTAGCAAAGTATACTTTGAGGGAGAAATTTTCAATTTTAGGATAAATTTATTAATTTTTATTATACTGAATTTATTACATTATCACAGCCATTTTGGCTGTGATAATGTAATAAATTCAGTATAATAATTCTGCATACTTGTAATCATCAAATATATGCAGTGGTTGTCTATATGAAATAATTCATTTCTAGAAAAATAAATGATTACTCCCTCAAAGCATACTTTGCTTGAAAAGTATACTTTGCAATAATTCCAGCACAAAAAGAGGCTACTGGAGGGTCAAACAATGAAAGAAAAATGGAAATGACTCCGAAACATGGCGATATCTTAGGAAAAGCTAGATATCTAAGAAAAAGTTAGATGTTGCAAATCGGTCCAAAACTTAAAAAATATTTCGCATCTGTCTCATCTCTCTCATCTCTCCGTCCCCGTTGATACGTGGTACACCCTTGAATTGTTGAGTGATGTCTTATTGTGCTTGATAAAATGCCTTAATGGATTAGAAATAAAAGCACATGGATTTAAAAATTAGAAGCTTCAATGTTAAGGGCATGGGGTAAAAAAGCAAGCGTGTACAACTTTTTCAATCGATACAAGATAACAAATACATTATATTCTTTATTCAAGAGGCACATTTTACTTCGGATAACAGAGAGCAATGGCTAGACGAATGGGGTGGTGATGCTTTTGTTGGTGGGGATTCCAGTAATAAAGAAGGTATATACTAATAAAACCAGGTCTCGACTATGATGTTAAACAGTATGAAAACGTTAGGACTGGTCGATTGCAAGTACTTAAAATAAGTGTAGCCCAAAAAGAGTATACATTCATTAATATATACGGACCAAACGAAAACAGTTTTCAATTCTTCCAAGAGCTAGACACACATATTGAATCAGTAGAACTTGACACATTAATAATAGGGGGTGACTTTAATACAATATTAGATCCTAAAGTAGATAAGAACAAGAAACGAGGCAAAGCCACGAAAGCCAAGTTTTTTCCAAGCATAGACACTTGGATAACATAATTATACCCACTTTTTGTAGACTAGATGGCCGTGGCCTGCATGTCGCGCCTTGGTGCGAGGCATGGACACTAAAAAAAGAGATATAGTAGATGAAAATGTTTAACCAAAACACTTTAGCCGAACACACGGACGTACGGACGGACGGACGGACGGACGTATGCCAAAATTCCGACTATATCGGAATGACATAAAACGATACTATATAGAATCTAAGAACTACTCTTTATTACACGGAACTCTAAGCGAATTGCAAAAACAAGGAATAATAACATTAATTCCGAAGAAAGGCAGTGATTTATAAATATTAACAAACTGGAGACCAATATCATTACTTAACGTAGATTATAAAATAGCAGCTAAGGCTATCGCAAATCGAATAAAAAAAGTCCTGCCGTCCATAATCGATTTTTCACAAACTGGATTTCTCAAAGGAAGATACAAAGGAGAAAATATTAGAACATTTTATGAATCAATTATGATTATTTAAACGAAACTAACTCGCCAGGTTTATTTTTCTTTGCAGATTTCGAAAAGGCATTTGATACCATTGAGCATACATACCTCTTAAGAATATTAGAACGTTTCAACTTTGGCAATGATATTTTAAAATGGGTTGAGCTTTTTTACACCGATGCAAAAAGCTGTGTTACAAATAATGGATTTTTATCAGATTTTTTCTCAATATATAGAGGTGTAAGACAAGGCTGTCCGCTGTCACCTTACCTATTCATTATTGCCATTGAAATACTATCTCAAGCAATTATAAACGAAACAAATATAACAGGAGTCAAAATCGACGACATAGAAATTAAAAATACAATGTTTGCTGACGACGCAAGTTTCACGACGGATGGTACAAAACAATATTTTGAAAAGTTAATTTACATAATTGATGAATTTAGTAAAATATCGGGCCTCAAACTTAACACAAAAAAATCTACTATATTAAGAGTGGGTGCATTACAAAATACAAATATTATTTTCTGCCCTGACAAGAATTTCAATTGGACTTCAAATAATGCAAAAACATTAGGAATTACATTCTCAAATGACATTAGCGCTACACATCATGCACATGAATACAACATGCTATCAAAAATAATAGAGTTTGAACAGTGTTTAGATGAATTGAAACGAAGAAAATTAAGTTTACTTGGAAAAATTACTGTAATCAAGACATTTGCAACTCCAATGCAATGCGAATTCTGGGGACAAATACATTGCTTTATCGTTGTAATTTCGTAAGTAGCAGCCTGTGCGATTTTTGTTCCATGTATCCTGAAAATATAAAACATTTATTTTGGGAATGTACACATGTGCAACACTTTTGCTCACAGCTTAAACCGTTTTTAAACAGTAAAAACATGAATCATACAGTGAATTTTCAGATCATCTCTCTAGGACTTAATGACAAATCGCAGTTGGCACAACAATTTAATTTTATCATTATATTGGCAAAATTCTTCATTATTAAATGCAAATATGAACATCGTGACATAGAATTTGAACATTTTTAAAACTATTTGAAGTACAGAATAGCCTTAGAAGAAGAAATAGCCATTAACAAAGATAAAATAGAACAACATAATATTAAGTGGGGCAGGTTTGACAATTAATATGTGTATAGTACCATACAACAATCAAGTACATTGTTTTACACACTCTTGTAATATAGTACTCATGCTCTGTGTATCTGAATTGTGTACCAGGTATCAACATAGGGGAGGGATATCTTTATTTCCTTTCATTATACCCACTTTTTTGGGGAAAAAAAATGGGTATATTGTTTTCGTCACGAGTGTCCGTCCGTCCATATGTCCGTACGTCCGTACGTCCGGGCACACATACAGGGTCTTAGGTGGTTAGAGGCGTGGCCTAAGACAAAAGAATACAATAGATTTATTCCGTTGACCACTTAAGCCTATTGTTCCTTAGGTGGTCATTCCTTTGATCTTTTATATAGTAAAAACCACCTAAGGGATGTCACGTAAGGACGTCCGTCCGTATGTCCGTCACGTTTCTTGTAACTCGAAAACCTTTTTCACCTTCATACCTACGCCCCTGATATTTGGTATGTAGCTTCGTTATCATGTGCAGATGCGCAAAGTGAATTCGGATTTTTGATCCGACCCTCCATCATCGATTATCTCCCCCTTTCGTCCCATTTATTTTTTCCTTGAACTCGAAAAACTTTTCACCTTCAATACCTACGCGCCTCATGCTATGTAGCTTTCGTTATATGTGCAATGCGCAAAAGTGAATTTCGGATTTTTGATCCACCCTCCCACATGGATTAACTCCCCCTTTCGGACACAGAATTTCCCATTTTTTTTTCCTTGTATCGAAAAACTTTTTCACCTTCATACCTATGCTCCTGAATATTTAGAATTACCTTCGTTATCATGCAGAATGCCCAAAGTGAATTTCCCCATTTTTGGATCCGAACCCTCCATCATTCCGAATTAACCTCCCCCTTTCCGACTCAGAATTTCCCATTTTTTCCTTGAACCTCGAAAAACTTTTTATTCACCTGTACCTACGGCGCCTCAAATTTTGCTATGTACCTTCTCGTTTATCATGTGCTGATGCGCAAAAGTTGAATTCGGATTTTTCATCCGACCCCCCTCCATCAATGGATTAATCTCCCCCTTTCGGACTCATAAATTTCCCATTTTTTACCTTGTAACGTCGAAAAAACAACTTTTTCACCTTCCATACCTATGCGCCTGATCTTTAGTAATGTACCTTCGTTATCATGTGCAGAATGGCCGCAAAGTTAGAATTCCCGCATTTTTATTTGATCCGAAACCCTCCATCATCGATTACCTCCCCCCGTTTCCGACTCAGAATTTCCCATTTTTTCCTTGTAAACACGAAAAACTTTTTCACCTTCATACCTAACGCGCCTCATATTTCGCTATGTAGCTTCGTTATCATGTGCAACATGCGGCGAAAGTGAAATTCGGATTTTTCAATCCGACCCTCCCAATCAATGGATTATTCTCCCCCTTTCGTACTCAGAATTTCCCCATTTTTTTCATTTTTTTTTTTCCTTGTAACTCGAAAAACTTTTTCACCTTAATACCTACGCGTCTGATATTTGGTTCGTAGCTTCGTTTTGATGTGCTGATGCGCAAAGTGAATTCGGATTTTTTATCCGACCCTCCATCATGGATTACCTCCCCCTTTCGGACTTAGCATTTGGGGAAAGTGGGTATATTGCGATGGCACGCCATCGACTTTTTCTAGTTCTACTATATTTTTCTGACTATTTCTCTTAAAAAAACATCACTCGAAAATACACTATGTACTTCATGTAATGTCAAATGTTTTGTGTTATGTATGCATATGAAAAGATATGATTGTACATGTTGTATTTAAACGTGAATACAAATTAATGAAAAAAATAATAAAATATTTCACAAAAATCTATTTTAGCCCCATGTTAAACTCCCATAGGAAAATTGTTGTTTCGCAATACAATCAATATTGGATGTAATTTCATAAAACTTTTGGGGAGGGAGACTTTTTTTGTTATTGATGAAAAAGTACTTACATTAAATATCGTTTAGATTTAATGTGTTTTATAGCCA
Organism: Conchocele bisecta; assembly: GCA_029237695.1. Taxonomy (NCBI): domain Eukaryota; kingdom Metazoa; phylum Mollusca; class Bivalvia; order Lucinida; family Thyasiridae; genus Conchocele; species Conchocele bisecta. The sequence continues at coordinate 29,810,018 of CM055280.1, forward strand.
AAAAGTCGTCGTCAGCAAAATGTGGAACAGACAGTATAAGTTGGTGTGTTCTTTATGTACTTATGCTTCATTAATGAGATCGTTCGATTGATGTACACGTACAAAGCAGGGATTCCGCTGGCGATCGCCACTTTCGCAATTGGTGATAAAAATAAACAATTGGCGATAAAAAAATTACAATTTTCGAAAAAAAAAAGAAAGATTTTTAAAAAAAAAAAATTGAAGTGGCGATTTTTTTATTTTCCCCAGCGGAATCCCTGACAAAGTACAAAACCTGGGAATCATCATAACACGTGGCTGGAGAAATGGTGCTTATGACATGTTCGACTTTCCTAGTTTTAATCCTCTATAAATACACCCATGTATCCTGATACATATACAGTGAAACCTCGCTAAATCGGACACCCTGGGAGGTTTCCAGGGTGGCCGGTTTAGAGAGGTTCCACTGTAATTAGACATATGAATATGTTAATGCATGCGGTGTGCTTTGCGAACATGAACAGGCATTATTATCAGAGATAGATGACAATGAAACCAATACAATTAAGGATACAGAGACTGCGTGTGTGTTAGGTTTAGGGAGATTCTACTGTATACAAAAGTCGCAAAACGCAAAACTGGTGAACCACTGACTGAATGGCGAACAGTGAAGACCCTGATCAGACTGCGCAGATGCGCAGGCTGATCTGGGTTTACACAGGTCGCAAAGGCAATAAGCCCCATTTCTCCAGTCACAGTCACACATTACACCTTACCACATTACAAGTGGAATATGTCACAGCGTGCATACCGAGTAATTACGTACAGTCGCTTCCACTTCAAGTCTGTCGGGGGATTTTCTAGAATTAAACATATTAAATTGGAATAAAAATTGATTTAAAGAAACGAATGCAAACTGAATGTTATCATACCAATTCTCTTTTTTTTGCGAATTTCCGCCAAATAATGATTATATTACGAAAGAGATCAGTGTGTATTTAGAGTAACTACTGCGTTTTTGTGTCACCAGAACAATAGAAGGGAACGTGATAAAAATGTGGTCCACACACGCGTACTTATACACGTATTAACCAAAGAAAATACCCGTTTTTTTTCGTTTTCAAATTGGGATTCTCGCTTTGGTTCCCATGTCAACAGTTTTTTACAGTTGACCAATAAAATATCGTATTGTATTGCGCAGCGCTCCAAATACGTACATTCGGCCAATGAACTATCTGTTTCTGCGTTTTCAGTAAAATTGTACTACACACTCAAATGCATGAACGCGAAACTCAAAATTCTGCCCATGCACAAACATGTACTAATACCATTAAAGGTACATGCCCACTCAGAGGGCACAAACTGTTATTTATAGGAATTAAATAAATGTATATTTGTGTCATTATTCCACCAGTTCTAAAAATTACGAGTGCCAGCTATACAGATATAATCATTTAGTAATATTTATTTTACTGATAGTGACGCGCGGTGGTATCAGGTCGTTTTCATATGCAAATGAGGCATGACATTTTTTATTTATTTATACAAATTAAATGCCTCACCTGAACAAATAGTATTTTCGACAGATTATAAAGTATGATCATTGCACATCAAAATATAAATACAGAGAATAATAAGTAATGTCCGTTAACCTTTCTAAGGAAACACGGTTATCGCCCCTGATATCAGTGTGGATATATACCTCTGATATAAAATGTATAATACTGCCAATCATTACGTGGGGAAATGGTGAATGAATGTTTATTTTGCCAAGAAATGTCTCTGATGATGTCTCTGATATAAAGCATATGTTGTGCCTACTGAGTGGGCAAGTACTTTTAAAGGCTTGCATTGGAAACACTACGCATGCGCAGAGGAGAAAAACTCATGACGCAGAATTACATGTATATATCCGTATCATATAACAATTTTGTGAATACTTGTCAAAAGTTAGAAAACATTAAAGGTACATGCCCACTCAGTCGGCACAAACAGAGACATCATCTGAGACATTTTCCGACAAAATAAACATTCATTCACCAACGTATTAATTGGCAATATTATACATTTTATACACATTGTTTTAAAGTCACTCAACGAGTGACTTTAAAACAATGTGTATTAAATGTGGTTCCCTTCGTAGGTTATTGGAATTATTATACATTTTATATCAGACATAAATTTCCACACTGATATCAGGGGTGATAACCGTGTTTCCTTAAAATGTTAACGAACATAACTATTTATTCTCTGTATTTATTTTTTGATGTGCAATGATCATACTTTATAATCTGTCGAACATATTATTCGTTCAGGTGACGCATGTAATTAGTATAAATAATTAAAACATATCGTATCATGTTACCAGAAACACACACGTCCGTCAGGCAACACTGTGCGCGACATAGTCGGGTAAACCAGCATGGACATCTGAGACTGAATTTATGCTAAAGGTACATGACCACTGAGTAGGCACAACACGTTCTTTATATGAAGTAAATAAGTGTATAATTGTGGCACTATTCCACCAGTTCTAAAAATTACGAGTGCCCACTATACAGATATACTCATTTAGTAATATGCATTTTACTGATAGTGACGCTCGGTGGTATTAGGCTATTTTCGTATGCAAATGAGGCAGGATATGTTGTCATTATTTATACTAATTAAATGAGTCGCCTGAAACAAATATAATTTCTACAGATTATAAAGTATGATCATTGCACATCAAAAAAAAAACAAATGCAGAGAAATAGTAATGTCAGTTAACATTTTAAGGAAACACGGTTATCGTCCCAGATATCTGTGTTGAAATTCATATTTGATATACGAAGTATAATAATGCCAATTATATCGTCGGGAAATGGTTATTGACTGTGTATTATACCCTAACAATGTCATAGCTAACGAATGGACCAACAAAATATACCTCCCTACATTATAACCTGGCACGTGGGCATGTACCTTTAACATGCACTACAATAGGGAAAGAAATAGGCAACAAGGTCGGAAATGCAAAACAAGGGAAACCTGACGCTTTGTATATCGATTCGAAATTGCTCAGCTAAGAACACATGCTACATTTTGATTAACAAATCTTTGTTTACTAATCTTAAACATTTTCCAGGCGATACAATGTATAGATGTACAATTGGATGCAGCTATAATGTAATTAAAATAAGTTTTATTTCGCTGATTCACCAATGTATATGCATATCTAAGACGCGATTTCTTTAATACCATTGTCCCACGTATTGAACAGTTTGTGCCTACTGAGTGGACATGCACCTTTAAAGGTGCATGTCCACTCAGTTGGCACAAACTGTTCGTTATATCAGAGACATCACCTGATACATTTTCTGGCAATATAAACACTCATTCACCATTACCCCACGTATTGATTGGCATTATTGTAAATTTTATATCGCATGTAAATGTCCACACTGATTTCAGGGGCGAAAACCGTGTTTCCTTAAAATGTTAACGGACATTACTATTTATTCTCTGTATATATTTTTTGATGTGCAATGCTCATACTTTATAATCTGTCGAAAATATTATTTGTTCAGGTGACGCATTTAATTAGTATAAATAATTAAACAATATAGGATGCCTCATTTGCATATGAAAATAGCCTGATACCAACGCGCGTCACTATCAGTAAAATAAATACTACTAAATGATAATATCTGTATAGTGGACACACGTGCGTTTGAGAACTGTGGAATAGTGACACAACTATACACTTATTTAATTCATATATTATCTATACATTCTGTGCCTACTGAGTGGGCATGTACCTTTAAGATATACATATACACGTACCTGTACATGTCCATGCAAGCCGACATCAAGCATCAATAATTCTATACGTATTGATCTTGCTTCTGATTTAAGAATAATTACAGAGATAAGGAAAGACGGGCTTCATCGTATCTGATCCGTGTATACCCTGCTCATTGTGTGTAATCACGTTATGTTAGAAGAAACGGTGAATATTCAGTTATAACACGTTATGCAACCCGATATTTGAAACATGAATATTCGTGAACACGAATATTCATGTTTCAAACATCGGGTTGCATAGGGTAAACCAGGACAGCGGTTATTTTTGTCACAGATTATTTTGACCACACAATAGGCAACCTGGAAGTAGAAACACGGATATTTTTTTTTCTAGTATCCTAGTGTTATTACTCTTCACGGACGCGCATGTTGGTTTACATTGTATATGAATGTAATAATACCGGTTTTGTCAGATCGGCGCTGGTATGTTCATTGGATATAGGGCTGGTCTTGGATGCACCTGCCTTATAATGCTCTTGGAGTGACTTGAAACAATACGCGTGTTTGTGTGCATGTGTGAAAACGTCGAATGACAATGAGGTGTGAGTTGATATTCAAATATGGGACTTGGCTCGATTAAGACACTCTAAACCCGGAGATATAGTGTCATTAAAGAGGCATTGGACTGTTGGTGCTACTTGTTGAAGATGTTGTTGTTGTTGGTGGTGGTGGTATTGTTGTTGTTGTTTTCATAGCTTCATGCAAATGTAATAGTGCATGGATGGAAATTGCATCTGTGCAACCCGGTTCTAGAAACACGAATATTCGAGTTTTTGTTGTTGAAGCAATCAACAGATACTCGCTATCTCAGTCTCCCCTCTGCAACCCGATACTAGAAACACGAATATTCGTGTTTCTAGTATCCAGTGGCACAGGGTTAACTAGCTCAGTGTAATATTTAGCTTCAACAAGTATTGGCAACAACATGTGTTCACACTATACGAATACAAGACGGAACGAAATATTGCTGTTTATTGTACCGGGTAGCATAGGGTTACATGTAACTGGTATTCGTTAATATTGTGCTTAAGCAATAGTGGCAAATGTTCACCATATGTGTACAAACGCGACTAAGCACACACATTATTCGTGTTTCTATTATCCCGTTGCGCAGAGCCAATTGACTCAAGCATTGCATATCCAGACATGCATCGTGCATGTATGATCAGCCATAGCAAACACAGCTTATTTCGTTTACGATGAATGAAAGTTGAATTGGTCAATATTGAGTATTATTATACCTGCTAGTAATTTCTAGGCATTGCATTGGTCAATTTCATGTCACATGATACATGATACAAATATTCTAAAAATATTCACAACGCAGCGGGAACTGTTAGAGGGGAATATTACAATATTACCCCTGTGTCCCGAAAATACCCGAAGCTAAATTACGGAAACAGCCGATTTATGGCTGGACTGTCTCGGCGTATATTCAAAATGGAAACTGAAAGTGCGAAGGCATACAAATGCAATGCCAACAGACAATAGGCTGGTACCCGGTTCGTGACATTCCTGTTGTAATAGTACAATAGAAACCGGATACCAGCCCAACATTTTGCTTCTGTTTATGTTTCTGAATTAGCGACGTTAAATGTTCATATTAAAAATTTGGCTGTCGCTTCAGGAGATATTGCTCAAGGTACATGATCACGTGGTTACAACAACAACAACAACAACAACACCGTCACTCACTCCAAAGTAAGTATTATTTGATACTTTCCTTAATACGCTACGGATTTTGATGAAATATGGCGCACCAAACGCGTCTTCAAGAGCTGCATTTGGTGGTCCATCGAGTTCGGCACAGACTTATGTCGTTCTTGCGAAGAATCGATTTCCGTGTCGGTAGACACGGAAATCGATTATTCGCAAAAATGACAGAGCAATGAAAAACTTTTATTATGTCTCTTTATTAGTAATTAATTGCAGAGAAAATAATGCATATAATTGTATGTGATCCATCAACAGTAATATTCAATAATTTTACACATCAGTACCCACACTTACATATTTGATACATCTATTTACCGCCACCAACCACAGAATATAATTATATTTCCTAAAACCACTCCACCCCAATTTCGAAAACCTAACTGAGAAATTACAAGTATAGCATATGAAACAGTCAATGACGCGCCATCGCAATATACCCACTTTTCCCTAAATGCTAAGTCGAAAATGGGGAGTTTGTTTGTTTGTTTATTAGTGTTTAACGGCCTATCAACAGCTAAGGTCATGTAAGGCTGGGCAAACTGGTTCGATCCCGTTTTAACCTGCTGCATTGGGGGGAAAATCACAAAATCAGAACGGAATATTTACATCGAGAACAAATATATTCAGCCCTGAAATTTGAATTTATCCCGTCAACACAGTGCGTATGTGCCGTGAAACACGGTACCGTGAAACATTTTTGATATCCTGTCAATACGACCTAATCACAGCGTATGAATATGTGCGGTGGCTGGGATTATTTTTTTGCATCTTAAAGCCATTAGTAGGTGTTGACGGGATAAATAGAATAGCAGGCTAGTGCCGTGAATGGGAAAACATATCTGGCGCGGCACGGAAACGGGATGTGCTCGGCAGAGCCTCGCCCATCCCGTTTCCTGAGCCTTGCCAGATATTTTCCCATTCACGGCATTAACCTACTATTCTCTATAACCTGATCTGGTGCCAGGTCCATACCACACCAACTCACTTGGCCCCTTCCCCTAACATAGGATTACGAATATCGTAATATTCACATAAGGGGTATAACCAGATTCAACTGTCACATACAAAATAATTCCAAAGACGTATGTGAGGGCCAAACCAGGTCTTCAGTCAGGATTTCGATAAGGATGAACCCCGATCGTTAAATTACCCATCGCGTGCTCCCACCTGCCATCCACCGAAAATGGGGAGATAATCCATGACCGGGGGTCGAATAAAATATTAATTCACTTAGCGCATCTACATGTACACACCATACGAAAGGGACATACCAAGATTTAAGTCACTACCTATTAGGATTAAATAGTTTTACTTCTTACAAGAAACGTGACGAACGGACGTACACACGTACGTACAGACGGACGGACACCCGTGACGAAAACAATATACCCATTTTATTGAACAAGTGGGTTAATAAGAAAAAGGTTATATACATGTACCTTCTTTATGTCGAAAATCTTAACACATGTATGGAAATCAACAATACTTCTGGTGACGTGAACATATTTAACTTTTACACTGCTATCTTATTTCTTTTGTCGTCTGCTGTTTATTTTCTATTTTCCATTTTTATCATCAACAAGAAACGAGGCAAAGCCACGAAGGCCAGGTTTTTTTCCAAGCATAGACACTTGGATAACATAATTATACCCACTTTTTGTGTAGACTAGATGGCCGAGGCCTGCATGTCGCGCCTTGGGGCGAGGCATGGACACTAAAAAAATAGATATAGTAGATGGAAAAACTTTAACCAAAAAACGTTAACCGAACACACGGACGTACGGACGGACGGATGGACGTATGCCAAAATGCCGACGATATCGCGCTTTCCGCAAGCGGGCGCGACAATGATGATAAACACCCATATGAAGTATCAAGGTAATGGGTGAAGCAGTTACAGAGATATAGTACACGAAAAACTTTAACAAACAGTTTCAAAGTAATTTGACCTTGACATTGGGCACAGGGGCCGCACGGTTGGGGGGGGGGGGGAGAATGAAAATATGGATGATAATAAACACCCATGTGAAGTTTCAAGGTAATGGGTGAGGCAGTTGTAGAGATATTGTATAACGAAAAACGTTTAACCAAAAAACTTTAACCAGATGTACGTTAAAACGTTGAAAATGGCTAAGTCAATTACGTAGAAATAATAGGTAAAGGTAAAACAAATGGCCACATGTTGGATATGTGTATGTGGTGGGCACCCCTTGGTTATGAAGCTGTGAAAGTTTGGTGGTCCTAGGTGGTACAGTAACAAAGAAATGGACTCAAACACGAAAACTTAACATTGATTGTGGACGCCGACCGCCGAACGCCGCCCGCCGACCGCCCGCCCCAATCCAATAGCCTGGATATTTTCCCCAATAAAAACCTGGCTAAAAACATTCTTTGTCAGCACTTTAAAATAATTTACAACATGCTTTGACAGCACTCACTTCAGAATCATTTCCATTGGAAATGATTCTGAAGTGCTGTCAAATCATGTTTTTATTGAGAAATAAGGCAAGATATAAAAGCAACAGCAGATGACAATTGTTGTGAGTAGCGGTCTAAGGGTTGTTTTTTTTTTTTTTTTTTTTTTTAAACAATATTTTATTCATTCAATACAAGTGATAAATGATACATGGTAACTAATGGGATTTGACCGAAAGCAGAACTTATCGTGGTCATCTAACTAAATCCACTCATATGTAAGAAACGTATTCAAAGTTTTAGATTAACAAATACAAATGTGTTTAAGACATAATCAAAATAAGGACAAAACACCCTTAAGAATATATAAATCGTACAAAATGCCGCATACAAAAAGCTATCAGCAAATCCAAGGTGTATGATCACGTGGTACTAACAACAACAACAACACAACAACACGTATTGAAACTTCCAGAATCCATTTGATTCAAAGTACGTATTATTTTATATTGTCTTTATTACGTAACGTATTTTGATGAAATATGGCGCATCAAACGCGTCTTGTTAAGCTGCATTTGGTGGTCTCTGTATTTTCGCGCAAACTTCTGTCGTTTTTTGAGAAGAATCGATGTCCGTGTCTCCGACACGGAAATCGATTCTTCGCAAAAACGACATAAGTCTGTGGCGAACTCCATGGACCACCAAATGCAGCTCTTGAAGACGCGTTTGCTGCGCCATATTTCATCAAAATCGGTTGCATATTAAAGAAAATATAAAATAATACTTACTTTGGAGTGGCCGACCTAGTTGTTGTTGTAACCACGTGATCATGCACCTTGAAATGTGGAAACTATTACTGAGAAATATTATCCGCAAAGCTAAATATCAGATAGGGTATCATATCCCCAAGGAAAATGAATCGAATAATTGTCGCTTGCATTGTCAAAGTGGGGTCAAACCATATATTTTATTCATTGAACATGCGCTAATTTCCAATATAAATTCTTCGTAACTGTGACGGAATATATTTACTAACATATGCAGTGTTTTCATTTAGTTTAGGCCGTACCATATATTTTCTATGTAAAGAGTCCACGCCCTTGACCAAAACATACCTACGTATCCGGTGAAACAAACAAGGCCTTGGAAAAAGTGGACATTCATGAACGGATTTAATACTTGGACAATTCTCCAATCAGTTTTCATATTACTTCGCCAGTAAGTAGCGTAACTAGCATATTATCCCTTCAACACAGTGCGTATGTGCCGTGAAACACGGTGCCGTGAAACATTTTTGATATCCTGTCAATACGACCTAATCACTGCGTATGAATATGCGCGGTTGTCATACTAGTCGATTCTCCGATTTTGAGGATACTGCTGGGCTATTTTTTACATTTTAAAACTATTTGTAGGTGTTGACGGGATAAATAGAATAGTAGGTTAGTGCCGTGAATGGGAAAAATATCTAGCGCGGCACGGAAACGGGATGGGCGAGGCTAGCCGAGCCCATCCCGTTTCCGTGCCGCGCCAGATATTTTTCCCATTCACGGCACTAACCTACTATTCTCTATCACATTGTGTTTGTTAGTGCACAGAATCACGTTCAAAACCTACCCGCACACGGACGCTCAACAAAGAAAGCACTTGCTATGGCCCTATGTTGCATTGCGTTGTCATTGAAGTCGTCTTCGTATGTACAAGCCATTGATATAGACAGCAAAAGGTGTGGCAGAAATGCCGAGCTAACATAATTTGCTGCAAAACTTTCTATAGATATGTGGCTACAGAGTGCTATAAATTATGTTGCTGCGGGCTATGCAACATCAACCATCGTTCCACCATTGTCAATGTGCAAGACATCAAACTAAAGCACATCCTATATTTAGAACTACATGCACAGTACAGACCTTTCACATGTAGTCATGGGTGGGCCATAGAATGAAAATAGGGATGATAATAACGAATTATTTGAAGTAAAGCGAGTAATGTAATGTACTGGGATATAAAAGCAATACGTTGAATGGGCGTTTCCATTAATAATTGGGTGATAAGACAATGCGTTCAGATAATAGCAGAAACATCTAGGGATCTCAATAGCAATACAAAACATAGGGCAATACTTGTTCATTATTTATTATTTATAGCACTGTGTATTTATTTTTGGCCATAACAAAGTACATGTACTTGTATTCTCAGACATGGGTGGGGTTCGCGGAATGTGACGCTGGAGGGCAGATTTTGCATTGTTTTCGTTCGAGATGTTCGATTCTGATTTTCTTCAAGTCGCCAGATGCATATACATGTATGCTATATAAAGTTACTACATGTTTTACCTCTTTAGACGTGAATTATCACCAGATTTTCACCAGACATGGTAGCATTTAACGTATTTGGCATGGTAATGTTTTTATCCCGTCAGCACAGTGCGTATATGCCGTGAAACACGGTGCCGTGAAACATGTTTGATATCCAGTCAATACAATTTTTACATTTTACATCCATTTGTAGGTGTTGACGGGATAAATAGAATAGTAGGTTAGTGCCGTGAATGGGAAAAAATATCTGGCGCGTCACGGAAACGGGATGTGCTCGGCAGTGCCTCGCCCATCCCGTTTCCTGAGCCTTGCCAGATATTTTTCCCATTCACGGCACTAACCTACTATTCTCTATGTATTGATCCAGTGGTGAGAATTAATTGTATTTATCCCGTCAACACAGGAGAGGAACTCTATAAGATAGCAATATTTCGTTCCAATCCTCTTTTACACCGCTTGTATACCGAAAAATGATGTAAATCATTATTAATAACATATGTGTATACCAACACAGTGTGTATGTGCCGTGAAACACGGTGTAGTGAAACATTTTTGATATCCTGCCAATATGACCTAATCACTGCGTATGAATATGTGCGGTTGTCATACTAGTCTATTCTCCGATTTTGACGATGCGGCTGGGGTTATTGTTTTGCATTTTAAAGCTATTTGTAATGTTGACGGGATAAATAGAACAGTAGGTTAGTGCCGTGAATGGAAAACAATATCTGGCGCGGCACGGAAACGGGATGGGCTCGGCAAAGCCTTGCCAAATACTTTTTCCAATTCACGGCACTAACCTACTACATGTATTCTCTATTTCTCCATCACGATAAAATGCTCGACGGGCATGAATGATGTTTCTGACGCGGCGATATCAGGCCCGAACGCAGGATTTTCAATTGGGGGGTGCGTCAGGGGGGTGCGTTAAGGGCTAGCCACATGTAGTGGCGCGAGTACGCTAGGGGGGTACCCCCTAGCGTACTCGCGCCACTACATGGGGCTGCCCCCCTCCCCCCCCCTGAAATTTGTTAAACCTAGATGGACTGAAATGCACTCTCCTGCATTTTATGTCATTTAAATTCGGATTTCAACGGTGGTAAATTGTGACATTTTCATGCAAATTACCTGTATATTAATGCATTTCAAGATTTGTTGAGATTACTGTTTTAAAAATAGCGGACCTCGGCGAATTTAGGGGGGTGCGTACGCACCCGTCGCACCTCCCCTGCGTACGTGCCTGGATATCTGAGAACCAAAGTACCTTTGTATGGTCTTACTGTTAAAAAGGTCTCCGAATAGTTTATCAATGGTCAGACCAATCTTCTAAATCAAACTTGGTATACTGCAAATGATTATAATAGACGCCCATGCATTTTTGATGCTGAAAATGACAATTGTTTTGCTGATTTTCACGAAATTAGTGCCTAATGTTGAACCTAATGTTAGTTTAAACAATATTTATTTCAAATAATATACATGTATATATATGCATAAAAATACATATAAAATAACAGTGAATAAGGATTAGAAAACAAGCTCATAGAGCTTATGTGAATTATTCTCCTGGAGTAAAGCATTAGTAATTAGAGAATAGTAGGTTAGTGCCGTCAATGGGAAAAAAATATCTGGCAATGCTCAGGAAACGGGATGGGCGAGGCTCTGCCGAGCATATCCCGTTTCCGTGCCGCGCCAGATATTTTTTCCCATTCACGACACTAACCTACTATTATATTTATCCTGTCAACACTTACAAATGGCTGTAAAATGCAAAAATATAACCCCAGCCACCGCACATATTCATACGCAGTGATTAGGTGGTATTGACAGGATATCAATAATGTTTCACGGAACCGTGTTTCACGGCACATACGTACTGTGTTGACGGGATAAATGGGAATATGGCAAGAATGCATATAATGTATACATAATTATGTAATTTATTTTTTAAAGAATTGAAGGAAAAACAGAAAGTTATTCCAAATACCTAATGTTAGTGATCTGCTGCCCATTATATTATTTCTAATGTTTTCTACATAGTATCATTATATTTTAAATCGTAGATTGATTGTATCGGAAACGTTTTGTATAAAATCAGGATAAACTATCTTAATTCATGTAAGATCGTCTATTAAGTGGCATGTATATATCAATAATTCCAGCACAAACATATTTACACATTTCCCTAACATTTGATTGGTCCGTAGCAAGTCTCTGTTCAGAATTTATATCCCAGTAAACTCCATGCCGAACTACTTTCCGTAACCGTCATGCGCAGTTAAAATAATTCTTAAGAAAACGGAAAATAAACACATTTTCTTGATGAATTTATTTCAAATGCTGGAATTATAAGGAATGAATGGCCTTTTTGTGGAATTTATCGGGATATAAACTTGGAAAAGTCGCGGGAATACTGGACGAGGCCTTCCGGCCTTCGTCCAGTATTCCCGCGACTTTTCCAAGTTTATACCCCGATAAATTCCACAAAAAGGCCATTCATTCCTATATTACTTTTGTAGTAAACAACAACAACATCAACATCAATAACAACAACAGCAACAACAATAACAACAACAACAACATCAATAACAACAACAACAGCAACAACAATAACAACAACAGCAACAACAATAACAACAACAGCAACATCAATAACAACAACAACAACAACATCAATAACAACAACAGCAACAGCAACAGCAAATCCCCTGTGGGCCGTTTCTCTAAACGTCTTACGACTTAAATATTCGTAAGTGCAAATTTAGAATCGTCTTGAAATTCAATTGATGGATTTACAATTATTGAGCATAGGCTGCATAATAAATGTAAATCCAACAATTGTTTACAAGAAAACACTGTTAAAGTGAATTTTGCAGACTATTATAATGTTGCACTTACGAACATTTTAGTCGTACGAAGTTTAGTGAAACGGCTCCTTGGTGATTAATATTTTCAGCACTACAGAGCTGTATAGCAGTGTTTGCAAACAGTGTAGATCCAGTGTAGATCCAGACTAGCCGGCTCGTAACGAGCCGTCGCGTGAGGATCTGCACTTTTTGCAAGTATCTTTTATTTTTTTATAGAAAAAAACAACCCTTTATAAATGGACTAGTCTGAACATAATTTTGTGACAATAGGATTGGTCGGAAAATTAACTTTTAATTAGGGTTGGGATGGTTTAAATCCTTTTTCAAAAGGTAAAACAATAAACAGTGATAGTTTCATTCGGAACATAGTAACGCCGACACGTCACGTGCTACCTGGGTAATCATGCACGCCACCGTCAACCAAAGTAACGCCGAGGTGGAACGGAATGTGTTCGACAAGGCTAACCGTCGCGTGCTATCCCAGACGGCCCGCTCGGGCGGAGGGCAAAGCGCAATGAGGGCGGGGCTGAAGAGCACACGGGAACCCCAGATGGTCATCATTCGGAATAAATACACCAAGGAGGTCGTGGATTTGGAGGTAGGTAATTGCGTCACTTCTCTAGGTTGGCGTTAGGATTTTGAAATTAGCTACCAAACTGAACTGTTGCCGTGAAATTAGACGATACTATTTTTTATTATATGACTGACAATTTCAACCAATTAAATTGTCCAATTTCCGGTTACATGATTGTGGACATATATGATATTCAACTGAATATCAGTCTCGGACTAGTCTCGTTGCGCGATACGAGTCTGAGAATGATATTCGAAATGTGATATTCACCCCGAGATGAATATCACATTGCGAATAACACTCTCGGACTCTTCTCGCGCAACGAGACCAGTCCGAGACTGATATTCAAATATAGCAGTATGTGCGTGTCTCTGATCACGCAACCAAAGCTTTGTATCATATACATTCTGTAATATGGGTAATATAATAAAATAATTATTGTCCTTTTTAGTCGGTGTACACGAGATTTACGGATCTTCGAAACGTCATACTCACCTCGGACTTCGGTCTCGGTGAATACAACTTTCCTCAGGTCCTAAAATCTCGTGTTCACCTCTTCAAAAGACAATACTTGTAAATATTCAGGGCTGCAGAGAAGGAATTAGTAATTGAGTATTGTCACTCCTTCATTTCTGAAGCAATTGGGTATTTCAACATTTTAATTAGGTAAAATAAAATCGCACTACTGTTTACGCATGAACAGACAGCAATTATTGAATAGTTTCCTTCGAAATGAAAACATGTCTTGGCATTTCATTAGAATTGTCTTCTTGGAGACAATTCTAATGAAATACCAATATGTGTTTTCATGGAAAATAAGAAAAATATGCTATATTTGTGGTCTGTTTATTGTTTTCTGCAGCATGATAAAGGTACCACACATTTTGTATTGCTTTTTGATACTCGCTACTTCTGATTTCAATTGGGTTTTTGGCAATTTTAATTGGTTATTTAAGCAAATGCGCAGCTTATCCGGAGCGCTGAATATTGCTCCAGTATTACCCAAACGGTCATTTTAGTAGCCAAATGGCTACTGCAGCTACCAGTAGCGCGCCAACCTAGAGTAATGTTTCACGAAGCCTGTCGAATGTTACGGCTGTATCCACAATGCACATGTACAATTCATTGTATTTAAGTTTAGCAATATTTAAAAATGAGCCATTTGTGTAATTTGGTCAAATATTGATTTTATTACTTGAGGATGATTTTTCTTGGGAAAATGACTTGCTGGAGCTGAAGGCAGGAGTTGAAAAACGAACATAAAAATATAAACTTGGAAAAGTCGCGGGAATACTGGACGAAGGCCGGAAGGCCTCGTCCAGTATTCCCGCGACTTTTCCAAGTTTATATAAATGGAAATTGATTGAGAAACTCGGTTAGATAGCTTGAACATTATATAAGTATGAACATAAAAGTTAAATTTGAAAAGGGTTAAAACTTTTCAGAAATTATAAAAATATGTTTTGATATTTTCCCGATGCTAAATCCCCATTTATAGACTATTGATTGTAATAACATCCATCCATATTTGACAAAATATCACGAAATCAGGGGCGGATCTGGAGGGTGTGGGGTTCCGGGGTTGCAACCCACGGCGTTTAAATGGATCACAGTTTGCCACTAGTTGGAGTCTGAATTTAAATGCCGTAAAACACACGAAAGTGCATTTCGAAGATCTGAATACAGCTTTAAATCCTTAGAACATGAAGATATAGGGCATTTTTGCATGTCATGTGATTTTCAAACTAAGAAGATATCTCATGAAAACTATTTACAAAATTTACGAATATTTTCGTAAATGACGTCGAAGGTTGACGAAATGTTCAGAGCAAATGCGAAACAGAATTCCACATTGACTCTGATATCTTCTTCAACTTTCGACTGTATAACCGCTTCTGAAAATATTTTTCATGAAAAATCGCACAATTTATTAAAAAAAAAAAATCGCAGAAAAGTTTTAAATTAAATCACATTGAATTTTAAAAGCTAACAGAGATGCGATGCGTGTGCAATTCCGTTAATAACCGCGAATTACTGGATGCCACTCAGTGCGACGTAATTAGGGATATTCAATTTACGTGGTATTATTAAGGAAATGCCGAGATGCCATATTTTAGTTCATATATATCTTGTCATAATTACATATTCCTTCCGGAGATCCATGCATACCGTTTCCTGTTTCAAGCGATTAAAGGTACATGCCAACTCAGTAGGCACAAAATGCTCTTTATATCAGAGACATCATCTGGGGGCCGTTTCACTAAACTTTTTACGACTAAAATGTTCGTAAGTGCAAATTTAGAATCGTCTTGACATTTCAATTGTTGTATTTACAATTATTCAGCATAGGCTGCAGCCTATGCTCAATAAATGTAAATCCAACAATGGTTTACAAGAAAACATTGTTAAAGTGAATGTTACAGACTATTATAATTTTGCACTTACGAACATTTTAGTCGTATTTTTTCTCTCTATTTATTTTTTGATTTGCAATGATCATACTTTATAATCTGTCGAAAATATTATTTTTTCAGGTGACGCATTTAATTAGTATAAATAATCAAAAAATATCATGCCTCATTTGCATATGAAAATAGCCTGATACCACCGCGAGTCACTATCAGTAAATAAATATTACTAAATGATTATATCTGTATAGCGGGCACTTGTAATTTTTAGAACTCAGTCTGGTGGAATAGTGACACAATTATACATTTGTTTAATTCCTATAAAGAACAGTTTGTGCCTACTGAGTGGGCATGTACCTTTAATGTGCAGAAACTACATGTGTATGCATTATCATGACAACTAAATACAACTAGATACGACAATAAAACACGTGACTTGTTGCCGCCATTGCCTCAGGGTTAGATGGACGCTCGATAGCGTACACTGATCATTAATTATTCTGATTGAAGAGTGCGTCTGTTGGATTGAGAATATCGCCACACGCTTTCATGCCAAATGAGATTCTCATGGCCATGTATCATTCAGGAAAATTAGCAAATGTACCCGCAAGCTGACTCTCTGTATTTATGGTGGGTAAGATGTGTCATACACACCTGATCAAACTTACCCCGATAGCTACTGTTATTTGCATCTTTTATTCGGTCCTGCTGTGACGTATTTTTGTTCAACATGGTATCATAGCAACTATCGGAGTAAGTTTGATGTGATAACGGCATCAAACTTATTCCGATTTCTGCTGTTATTTGGTCCTGCTGTGACGTAATTTTGTTCAACATGATATCACAGCAACTATCGGAGTAAGTTTGATGTGATAACGGCACGTTATCACATCAAATTTACTCCGATAGTTGCTGTTATTTGGCATCTGTTAGTTGGTCCTGCTTTGTCGTATTTTTGTTCAAAATATCACAGCAATTATTGGATTAAGTTTGATGCTATAACGTGTTGCTGCACCGGTAACTTAACGTTTGTCGAGACGGTTTTTGTACCCCCTCCCGCTGTTTTTGTAACCCCTATGCCGTGAAAAGTCTATTACATTTTTTGTCACTCGGCTATAGTGTAGAAAAGGTTGGGAAACGACACAGTTAAATATGCAGTCGAACACCGCCCAAAAGCGGAAACAGCCGAATTATGGTTGGACTGCCTCGGTGTTTATCTAAAATGGACACCGAAAATGCGAGGGCATACAGTGAGCTGGTACCCGAATGATGTTCTTGTAAATATGCGGTATAACAAATTAATACTGCCCTTGGTTGAGGGAAATATTGAGGCTTATCTCCAGTCGAAAACAATATTCCTCGGCTTTCGCCTCGGGAGATATTGCTTCCTCGGTGATATTTTGTGTGTTTGTTTGTTAGGATTTAACGGCCTATCAGCAGATAATGTCATTTCAGGCCGGGTCAATGGGTTTAGTACATGTACACGTTTAATTACATGTACAAATGGGGGGGGGGGGGTCCCCAATATCATAACTGAACATTTACAATACAAATATATATATTCAGCCCTGAAATCAGAATAATCCTGATCTGATGCCAGGTCCTCGCCACACCAAAATCACTTGGCCCCCCCTCCCAAAAGCAGTAGGATCAGTAATAATATTACTACTTTTATAATGGGCAGTAACCCAATTCAACTCCCAGGTAACAAAATAGCCAAAGATAAAAACGTACCTGAGGGCCAAACCAGGCAAATCGTGGTTCCTATAAGGAGAAACCCCTACCGTTAACTTACGCCGTCGCGTTCACCCGATCAACCACCCACTCCTCTGTGAGATAATCAACTATTCGGCTAATGGTAAGTAATGGTGGGAATTCGCTCAAACACCTTCCATACCCAATAGTAGCCCCAACCAAGTGCTGTATTTATATAATACTGTAGAGCCAGCCAGCTCATCAAGATATGCACCATTTGTCCGTATTATTCCATTCCAAATCTAAAGAAAATCCACACTTTTTCATGTTAGTGCAAAATTAACATGGAGAAACCAATGCATTTGTATTACAGGGGACGTAGAATATTTTTTTTTATTAATTCGTTCCCATGAAATAACAATTCGTTCCCTCAATTTGACAATTAATTCCCACGAATTAACAATTCGTTCCCACAAATTAACAATCCGTTTCCTCAATTTAACAATTCGTTCCCACGAAATAAAAATTCGTTCCCACGGGAACGAATTGTTAATTCGAGGGAACGAATTGTTAAATTGATGGAATGAATTGTTATTTCGTGGGAACGAATTAATAAAAAAAATTCATGTCCCCTGCGGGGCTCCGTAGTATTGAATATATATCATGTATATGGGTAAATTGTTAAACGTAAGGTTGATACTGTAACAGCAATTATTAAGCTATGTTGACTGTTATGATAATATAGACGGCACGGGTCAAATAGCAGGTCCGCGTTCCGCCCATTAGCCACCGTAGTATAGCGCATCTCTGTTGGAGCTGTTGTAACTCGACATGGAAGCTAGAAAGAGAAAGCTTACTGTGACTACTAAGCGTCACAGCAAGCATTTTCGCTCTATTTTTGTGCATGTATCCATGCGCAAAAAGTAGTCAATAAATATCATCCACATGAATAGACGGCTAATCCAGACGGTGAAGCCATACAGACAGTGTGTCGCCGTAAAAGAAAGAATTTTCTTTCTAGTCTGAATAAGCTAAAACAAACATTACATGTGCGTGTATATATGCGTAAAATGTAGTCCGTTAAATGAACGATATGTTTAAGCTATAGACTACGGAAGCCCATTAGGGCCACTTCACTTTTTTTTTTATCTTTTCTTGAATTTTCAAGATGTTTTCTTGAATTTTCAAGATGTTTTCTTGAATTTTCAAGTTCTTTTCTTGAATTTTCAAGATCTTTTAAAATTCAAGAAAAGAACTTGAAAATTCAAGAAAACATCTTGAAAATTCAAGAAAACATCTTGAAAATTCAAGAAAAGATAAAAAAAAGTGAAGTGGCCCTAATGGGCTTCCGTAATAGACTGATAGTCGCTGTCACAGAAATCATTTTATTTATATTTTGATTCTTCTAAAACAGACAGATACATGTAGTACGCGTATATATGCACAACATGTAGTCCGTTTACGCCATATAGACAGTCTGTCACTGTCGCAGAAAGCATGTTCGTTATACATGTATTTCGACTCTCAGACTGTTAAAACAGATATGCACATGTATCCATGCGCAAAAGTAGTGCGTAAAGTGATCCGCATGAATCGGCCATATGGGTGAGTGGTTTATTCAATAGATGCAAAACTCTTGAAAACGTCTTCACCAGTGTGACCAATATTAAAGGTATATGCCCACTCAATAGGCTCAATTTTTTTTGGGGAATTAAATAAGTGTATAGTTGTGTCACTATTCCACCAGTTCTAAACATTACGAGTGCCCGCTATGCAGATATAATCATTTAGTAATATTTATTTTACAGCTAGTGACGCGCGGTGGCATCAGGATATTTTCGTATGCAAATGAGGCATGATATTTTTAATTATTTATACTAATTAAATACGTCACCTGAAAAAATAATATTTTCGACAGATTATAAAGTATGATCATTGCACATCAAACAATAAATACAGAGAAAAAATAGCAATGTCCGTTAACATTTTAAGGAAACACGGTTATCGCCCCTGATATCAGTGTGGAAATGTACGTCTAATATAAAATGTATAATACTGCCAATCAATACGTGGGGTAATTGTGAATAAATGTTTAATTTGCCAGAAAATGTGTCAGATGATGGCTCTGATATAAATAACAGTTTGTGCCTACTGAGTGGGCATGTACCTTTAACAAGAAGAATGAGGCACGGTATACAGTTCCGGCTGTGTTTACACTAACACCCAATATCCACCATATGACGTTTATTCTGACCAATGCGTCTATGGTCTTACATAATTCGTTTAAATCTGTGAGTTTTCACTAATGTTACGTATAATGACAACTCGTAACCTACTTAAGTTGTTCGCATATACATGTACATCGTAAACGGAAGAAAAGGTCACTAAATGTGAAAGAATTCCGTCCCTTGTCACGTCGCCGTATTTCGCCGATATTGATTTAGGAAATCAGCCATATCTCCAGTAAATGACGTCCATAATTGACAAAATATTCAGAACTCATGCGCAATTCAATTCCGCATGAGCTCTGCATTTTATGTCAACATTTGACGTCATTTAAGGGAAATGTTGTTTTTTTTCGAAATCGATAACGGCGAAAAGGGAGGTAATACCCAAATTAATATTTAAGAGTGTTATTGCCAGCACGTGCTATGATATCTGGAACATGTTAATTGCATCACATGAACGACAGTCATTTGTCTAAACCGTGAAGTTTGGTGTAACAAGGGGGAATTCGTGAAACGCAACCATAGCGGGCCGTTCTTATGCGTACAAAATACCACACACGTACATTGTATGTGCGTGTACACGTATGTATTGCATATTTGTTTATTACTAGATGGCCGCGGCCCGCATGTCGCGCCCGCCGCGGCTTTGATAGTATACCGAAAGACTTTAACCCAAAAACTTTTAACCTCGGACGCACGTACGCTCTTACGCCAATGTGCCGACTATATCGCGCTGTCCGCAAGTGGGCGCGACAAAACTAAATCAAAAGAATAACGATATCGAAAGGAAAACAGTGTTTTTTTCTGGTGAACCTTTAAGCAAACTGTGC
This sequence comes from Conchocele bisecta, assembly GCA_029237695.1. Lineage (NCBI taxonomy): Eukaryota > Metazoa > Mollusca > Bivalvia > Lucinida > Thyasiridae > Conchocele > Conchocele bisecta. The sequence goes on from CM055280.1 coordinate 29,830,894, forward strand.
AATCTCGGAGCAGGGACAGTACTCACACATTTCGTATGGCACTCCCATATTATTAATTCATTTTGCGTGATGTGAAAACAGAGGATAAATTGGGACGCTTCTACATGTAATATAATTGAAACTAATATGCCTTATTGAGTTATTGCTAATGTACAGTCGAACCTCCCCGAACGGCCACCTCTCTACAACAACACCCTCTCTGTAACAGCCGCTATTTTATATCCAAAATGGATGGTTTCCTCTATATCAAATCATTAGACTGCTGAACACGAAAATAGTCGTCTGCTGTTGCTTTTGCCTTCTTTCTCAATAAAAAACATGTTTTGACAGCACTTTAGAATCATTTCCGTTGAAAATGATTCTAAAATGATGTCAAAGCATGTATTTGATGAGAATTATCTAAGAAAATACTATGTAAATAAACAGCAGACAAACAAATTTAATTCGGCATTAACCTCCCTACAACAGCCACCTCTCTACAACATCCAGTTATGCGTCTTCCCATGGGTGGCTGTTGTAGAGAGGTTGTACTGTACCTACATGTACAGTGGAACCTCTCTAAACCGAACACAAGAAAACTCACGTGGTCTTATTTTTAATGAGTTTCTTGGTCATTTATCTTAGTTGATACTGTCTATTAATGATCGTATAGCAGACCGATATGGCTCCGAATGATAAAATGCATGATTTACAGTGAAACCTCTCTAAGCCGGACACCCTGGTGTTACTAGGGTGTCCGGTTAAGAGAGGTTTCACATTATAAATATAATAATTCCATTTCCAGTCGAGCGTGTGCGTGTGCGTGTGTGTGCGCGGCGCGTGTGCGTGTGCGTGTGTGTGTGTGTGTGTGTGTGCGTGTGCGTGTGCGTGTGCGTGTGCGTGTGCGTGTGCGTGTGCGTGTACATGTACGTGTGCGTGTGCGTGTGCGTATGCGTGTGCGTGTGTGTGTGTGCGTGTGCGTGCGAGTGCGCGTGCGAGTGCGTGTGTGTGTGTGTGTGCGTGTGAGTGTACGTGCGAGTGTACGTGCGCGTGTACGTGTGCGTGTACGTGTACGTGTGCGTGTGCGTGTGCGTGTGCGTGTGCGTGTGCGCGTGCGTGTGCGTGTGCGCGTGCGTGTGCGTGTGCGCTGCGCGTGCGTGTACGTGTGTGTGCGTGTGTGTGTGCGAGTATGCGTGCGCGTGCGCGTGCGCGTGCGCGTGCGCGTGCGCGTGCGCGTGCGCGTGCGCGTGCGCGTGTGCGTGTGACAGTCGAGGAGTGTCATAATTCGAAGGAACGCATTGTTATTTCGTGGGAACGAATTAATAAAAAAAAATCCATGTCCCTTGCAAGGCTCCGTAGCTTCCAGATGTTTATTCTGGAATTTTACGACAAGCTGACAAAATCATCATTGTGAAAACGGCCCTTGTGAGGTTTGCGACCAGTGCATTCCAGATCAGTCTACGCTGTTCGATATATGCATTCAGTTACTGACTACCACGTGTTAATTCTGGAATTTGACGACTAGCTGACAAAATGAAGGAATTTGAAAATGGCCCTTGTACGGTTCGCGACCAGTGTATACCCAGATCAGTCTGCGCATGATTAACCGAATGGTGTACATGGAATCAATCAAGAAACTGGCAGATGTCATTCTTTGTGCATTTAAAAAGAATTACACAATTTTTCATAAAAATCGAACACAATTCCTGAGAAAAAAACCCATAAATGAGAACATCGGAGTTACGTTCACGCATGTATTACAGTGTACATAGCTTCGGTGCATATATTGTTTATACAGTGGAACTGCACACACATATGGCTCGGAATCATCAAATGCCTGTAGCCTATTTCATCAACATTGCAAAGTATACTTTACTAGCAAAGTATACTTTGAGGGAGTAATCATTTATTTTTCCTGAAATGCATTATTTCATATAGAACTAACACATGCATATATTTCATGATTAAAAGTATGCAGAATTATTATACTGAATTTATTACATTATCACAGCCAAATTGGCTGTGATAATGTAATAAATTCAGTATAATAAAAATTAATAAATTTATCATAAAATTGAAAATTTCTCCCTCAAAGTATGCTTTGCTACTAAAGTATACTTTGCAATGTTGATGAAATGGGCTACTGGTTTACAGTGAAACCTCTCTAAGCCGGACACCCTGGGGACCTCCCAGGGAGTCCGGTTTAGAGAGGCGTCACTGTAATAGGCCATACAAAGTATTTTGATTCTCAGACACGGGGTTTGCGGAATGTGACTCGGGAGGGTGGACTTTTTTAATATATTTTTTTATTTGAGATGCGTATATGTTGTATAAAGTTTATATAACCTCGTTATACGTGACACATCACCATATTTTCGTCAGACATGATTCAAGGTGCGTGATTACGTGGTTACAACAACAACAACGTCGCTCACTCCAAAGTAAGTATTATTTGATATTTTCCTTAATTAACTTGTGTCGGTAGACACGGAAATAGATTATTCGCAAGAACGACAGAAGTTTGAGCGAAAATACAGAGACCACCAAATGCAGCTTAACAAGACGCGTTTGATGCGCCATATTTCATCAAAATCCGTTACATAATAAGGACACTATACAAGAATACGTACTTTGAATCGGTACTTGTTGTTGTTGTTAGTACCACGTGATCATACACATTTTGATTGGATTAAATATATAGTTGCATATTAATGTTTTGTATTGATTATGAGGAGAATATAAAGTGCGATTATATTTTGCCATGACGATATAATGCTCGACGCGCAGGGATTTTTCTGACGCGGCGATATTTGAGAACTAAAGTACATTTTTTATAGCCTAACAAAGATCCCACTAAATGAAAAATCCATACGCGAGAAGTCGCAGCAACATTTAATGAAGATGCGTGATTACGTAGTCAGATACCTTGTAATTTAACGCTTAGAACGCTGGAAACGAAATTATCGTCTGCTGTTGTTTTATATTTAGCGTTCTTTCTCACCAAGAGTGCCGTAAGTCACACAATACGCCCGTCAAAGATGGACCAGACAGCGAAGTTGCAGAAATGTGAAGCTGTCACCAAGGCAAGAAACATTAATGAGAATTTGAAACTCTATAGCATTATTTCTTCCACTCATTGTGCTAAACAGGTATACTAATTTAGGTAGAGATGTGTAAAGTAGAAATTATATAGAATTGGATACAAAAATGTGGAAAAAATGGCCAAGTTTAAAAGGTGATATTTTTGTTTACAAATATTTTTTCGGCATAAAAATACCAAGGTGCACATCTTCAATATGTGTAGAAGACGTGTGTATAGTTTCAGATCGAATGACGGAACGGTTTCAGAGGAGTTGTGTACACAAACTCTGTACACTGCATATAATTAAATACAAAAATGTAGAAAAAATGGCTAAGTTAAAAAGGTGATATTTTTGTTAACAAATATGTTTTCGGCATAAAATCACCAAGGTGCACATCTTCAATATGTGTAGAAGACGTGTGCATAGTTTCAGATTGATCGACTGAACTGTTTCAGAGGAGTTGTGTACACAAACTATGCACAAACTGTCCGCCGCCCGCACGCCCGCCCCGCGGTAAAACATAATACGTACCGTTTTTTAAAAACGGTCGTATAATAAAAAGCATGGTTTGACAGCACTTAAGAATCGTTTTCAGAGGAAATGATTCTAAAGTGCTGTTAAACCATGTTCTAATGATATTGCTTCCTCGGGGGATAATCCACAATATTCCACTGAACAAGGGTGGTTTTTACATAGGGTAGCCTATGTATTGGAATCGCGTCGGACAGTTAGCCACGCCCCAGACACCCCTCGATTGGCTAGTCCGTAGTGATATCTTGGAATAACCATAACAACCAAATGCATTGTGTTACTCAACGTTTAACTGTCATACGCAACCGCTAATTGAACATAATATTATGAAAAACTACTTGCACTGAACAATATCAACAACGGATGTTCTACGTACAAACATACATCGGATTATTTTATTACTCGTTCAAGTTGTTATTTGCCCCCATTTGCGTCACAAATCGTGCGGTCATCGCTAAATTTAGTAACAGGCTATATTTGTCGGCAGAGTTAACTCCCCTCCGAATACTCTCCACCAGATAAACACGTGTAAATACGCGACGCGTTCAACACACACACGATATCAAGGGGTTACAGCTACCTGTTGACCCAGATTTGTTTAATGATCGCGATTGTGTCGCAACAAAACTCGCACGTGTGGGTCTAACTGATGTTAATCCTCAATCTATTGATGGATTTACAGCTGATTTTAGTGACATTCCCGAATTCTGCCTGCTTGACATTTGTCTATGGTGGCCAATACACGCCAACATGAGTGTCAATTCTACGTTCAGTCCACAGTAGCCTATTTCACGAACCTCCGTTAGTCGACTAAACTCGGTTAGTCTGCTAAACTTCAGGCCGTTAGTCGACTAACGGGAAAAACGCATTTCACGAACACGTTAGTCGACTAAGCAAAGTCTACTTTGCTTAGCCTCCTCGTTAGTCGGCTAAACTTTCGGTTAGTCTACTAAGCAAAATAGCAGACGACGGAATTCCAAGATGGCGGCGCCCACGGTTGTTTTGAACGTGCCTTACAAAATCGTTCGTGAAATGCAAACATGTCAAAAAGTTTAGCAGACTATGGTTAGTCGACTAAACTTAGTTTAGTCTGCTAACAATTTAGTCGACTAACGGAGGTTCGTGAAATAGGCTACTGGTCCTGGTCAATAAGTCAGTAAGTGATAAATTACAGTCAGGGAACAAATTAATGACAGTATAACACATCCAGTGTAGTGTAATACCCATGTTGATGCAAGTACTCAAAATACGACACAAACGAAATTCTAACAAGTTTGGGCTTCCATACATTGAACATTTTGTCAGCGGTTTCCCCAATGATGTCATTTGTATGTTTTAATATACAATATACTCGATCCGGGGCCAACTATTTCATTAACAAAACAGAAGTAAACATGGCGATGTCAAAGTAATGCAGAAACTTTAACAAAAATCCTGCTACAACATTGTTTTGTACCGACAAAGCATTTTCAGGCGCGACACCGCTTCCGTGGCGGAATTCTTATAGTACCCTATGTTCAGTACTTTCAGTACTTTGATTAATTTATTATACCGGATATTTAATTATGAACATGATTAAAGTTGTTATTCCGAAACATAAACAGGAGCAAAACGCTCGTTGGCTGGAGAATCCGCCATTCTGCCATATTATTATATGACTAAGTATTTCAGTCATTCTCATTGGCCGGAAAACGGCCACGTGAGTATGCACACATTGAATGTAGACCTCTGAACGGCTTGTTTACAAGAATACGTACTCTCGGACTGCGAGACCGGCCCGAGATGTGTTTATTCATGTAAACAAACCTCTTTAGAGCGCATGCGTAAATCTGACACATGTAATTGTGTTTACACTGTTAGTTAATATTCCTAATGTGATGAATATTCGTGGTATGCGTCATATAATAAAACAATTATAGTACTTGACACTTATTGTCCTTTGAGGAGGTGTACACGAGATTTACGGACCTGGGCGGTTTCACTAAACTTCTTACGACTAAAATGTTCGTAAGTGAGAATTTAGGATCGTCTGGAAATTTGAATTGATGGATTTTCATTTATTGAGCATAGGCTGCATATGCAGCCTATGCTCAATAAATGTAAATCCAATAATGGTTTACAAGAAAACATTGTTAATGTGAAATTTAAAGACTATCATAATTTTGCACTTACGAACATTTTAGTCGTACAAAGTTTAGTGAAACGGCACCCTGAGGAGGCCTCGATGAATATGACGTTTCGAACGTCCGTAAATCTCGTGTACACCGACCAGAAAAAGACTATACTTATTTTACTATATTACCCATATTACAAAACGTATTTGATACAACAACGCACGATATGTCTCATGCGTTGGTTGCGTGACCAGTGACACACGCGTGATGATATATCTGAATATCAGTCTCGAGGTGAATATCACATTTCGAATATCACTCGCAACGAGACGAGTCCGATACTCATATTCAGTTAAATATCATATATGTCCACAATCATGGGACCGGAAACTGAACAATCTCATTGGTTGAAGTTGTCAGTCATATAATAAAGTATGATATCTAATTATTGAATTACTTGTCAAATGCCTCCGAAAACGTGTGAAGCCAATTTGACGGTGTCACCAAAACGGCGTCATTACGGCGACAATATCTATCTCGTCTGCGGTTTATGGATTTTAAAGTGCCATTACGCAGACAAACAGAGAACACGCCGTACTGTATTACATGCAAATGAGACGACGCGCGGAATAATTATATGGTGATGGTTATATAGCAAAATTGGGCTTATTGACATTTCGCCGGCTTTGTACATTGTTGTTCTATTACATGAAAAAGACATGGGGGCCATTTCACTGAACGTCGTACGACTCAGAAGTCCGTAAGCGCAAAACTAAAATATACACAACATTTCGCATTACCAGCCGTAGCCGATTTCATCAACATTGCAAAGTATACTTTTCTAGCAAAGTATACTTTGAGGGAGAAATTTTCAATTTTAGGATACATTTATTAATTTTTATTATACTGAATTTATTACATTATCACAGCCAAACTTAATGGCTCCTAAATGGATTTAATGGCCCCTACTTGTAGGTGGAACATTATGGTATTCAAGAACCAGCACGTTAATGCGTGAAGTGAATTTAGTGAAACGGGCCCTTGATATCACTAAATCTGGGTTCATTGAGCGTATGACAAGCGTAGCCTCATATCAGCATGTGTATCCGCGTAGTATGGAAGCGTCCAGGGGCCCGTTTCACTAAACTTCTTAAGACTAAAATGTTCGTAAGTGCAAATTTAGGATCGTCTGGAAATGTCAATTGATGGGTTTACATTTATTGAGCATAGGCTGCATATGCAGCCTATGCTCAATAAATGTAAATCCAATAATTGTTCACAAGAAGACATTGGAAAATGTGAAATTTACAGACTATCATAATTTTTCACTTACGAACATTTTAATCGTACGAAGTTTACTGAAACTTGGTGCCAATGCTAAAATATATTTATCTCATAATTAGGATATAATAAGTCCTAATTATGAGATAATAAGTCCTAATTATGACTTACTATCTCCTAATTAGGAGTTAGTATCTCCTAATTAGGAGATAGTAGCTCATACTTAGGAGATAAAACATTTTTTAGCATTGAGATTAGGAGATACTAAGTCCTAATTAGGAGATACACATATTTTAGCATTGACACCAGAATGCTTCCATAGATACGGGCCTAAGCTGTTTACTATTTTGATGCGGTTGCAAGTACGTGACTCACAATTACACAGTTCTGCACAATATGCCTATTTTTGATATCAATTGCGTCAAATCTGTTTCAATTTAAATAAGCCGGTGCATAGAGACCTTTATGTCGTTGACTGTGACAACAATGGCAAAGTTAGTGACAGAAATCAAGATTTGCGAAATCGATAAATATTGTCAAGATTAGTACAAGTGATAGTGTAATACAATGAATACTTCTACACATATTTACAGGCCAATACGGTATGCTATTACAGTAAAACCTCTCTTAACCGGACACCCACGGCTTTGTATACAGTGGAACCACTCTGAACCGAACACCAAGATAACGTCGGTGATCTTATTTTTGATGTGTTTGTTCGTCATTTATCTCAGATGGTACTGTATATTAAAGATTTCACACACCTACGTATCAGAATGGTAAAATGCCTGATTTGCAGTGGAACATCTCTAAACCGGGCACCCTGGGGACCTCCCAGGATGTCCGGTTTAGAGAGGTTCCACTGTACTTAACTTTATGCGTGCCATTGTCATCTACCTCTGATGATAGTTCCTGTTCAGATTCGCATAGTCGCATGCCTTGGCATAGTCATGTGTCTGATTTACAGCGGAACATCTATAAACCGGACACCCTGGGGACCTCCCAGGGTGTCCGGTTTAGAGAGGTTCCGCTGTAGTATTACTTGAAAACTTGATGAAGGAACCTATTTTATTAACTAATAGTTTGTCAATGGTTTGGATGTACAAGCAGAGTAAGGTGGGTGGTTGGTCGGGCGAACGCGAACACGTTTTTATCTTTGGCTCTTTTGTTACATGGGAGTTGAATTGGGTTATTGTCCATTATAAAAGTAGTAAGATCATTACTGATCCTACTGCTTTTGGGTGGGGGCCAAGAGATACTGGTATGGCGAGGACCTGGCATCAGATCAGGATTATTGTAAATATTCAGTTGGGAATTTCCCCCCCATTTGTACATGTACTTGAACAAGTACATGTACTTGTACATGTAATATATGGGATTTAGTACTAAACCCATTGATCCGGCCTGAAATGACCTTAGCTGTTGATAGGCCGTTAAACCCCCAACAAACAAAAAAACGAAACAAAACAAGTAGCGTAAGAATATTAGAACGAAACATTACTCTCTTATATAATTTCTCTCCTCTCCTTTCACCCCTAAGTAACTAAATGGGCTGCGATATGTTCGTTTTGCAACCAATCCAATCATCGCAAAATGATTTTCAGACTATTCCATTGATAAAAAGGGGGTATTTGTTGTTCTCAAAAATATGAAAATTACTTTCAAACAGTGCAGATCCTGATGAGACGGCTCGTTACGAGCCGGCTCATCTGGATCTGCATTGTTTGCATAAACCGATATAGCGGGCTTTCGGGTTCAAAGGGTTAATAATTGGGTGATAAGACAATGCGTTCAGATAATAATGGTAACCTCTAGGGATCCCAATAGCAATACAGAACATATATAGAATAGTAGGTTAGTGCTGTGAATGGGGAAAATGGGGCAATGCTTAGGAAACGGGATGTGCGAGGCTCTGCCTAGTACATCCCGTTTCCGTGCCGCGCCAGATATGTTTTCCCATTCACGGCACTAACCTACTATTCTATTTATCCCGTCAACACCTACAATGCAAAGAAATAACGCCAGCCACCGTACATATTCATACGCAGTGATTAGGTCGTGTGACAGGATATCAACAATATTTCACGGCACTGTGTTTCACGGCACAACGGACTGTGTTGACGGGATAAAACAACAATATCGCGCACAAAACAATCTCAACAAGGACATCACTATCACTGGCACCCGTGGTAATAAAAAACAACTTTAACATTTCGGCCGTACAACCAAGATGAACATAAGTCCGCAGTGACCTTGGGTGGCCGGACGTTGCTCGTATGCAACGCAAAACACCATCCAAAGACACACATTGTAGCCAAATATTATCAAAAACGCTGAAGCTGTTCATGAGTTATTGAAAAGTGAAAGGTGTTACTAACGTACGCCCGTACGCATGTACACACGCACGTGCGCACGTACATGAATTAACGCTATATCCCATATTGCCTATCGACGAGAGGATAATAACAAATTCAAGGTCGGCATCGTCTTCATATGTACAATACGGTTGGATTGCCCGCACCGCAACACTGTTCTAATGAGGACTTGAGTTCCAGTGAAATCAGCACTATTTTAGGCCTAATCAGATACTGTGGTCCACAGGGAACGTATATATATGTATAATTAAGGATTAAGTGTTTTGTTGCTGTGCGTATCGGGCGACGAGTACGAATGGCAATCATACGACCGTACAGCACGCCCATCACACATTCAGTAGCGCTTTTCTGCAGGTCACATATACGTACCATACCAATAGCAAGGTGTATGATCACGTGGTACTAACAACAACAGCAAGTACTGAAACTTTCAGAATCCATCCGATTGAAAGTACGTGTTCTTTTATATTGTCAGTATTACGTAACGGATGTTGATGAAATATGGCGCATCAAACGCGTTTTGTTAAGCTGCATTTGGTGGTCTCTGTATTTTCGCCCAAACTTCTGTCGTTTTTGCGAAGAATCGATTTCCGTGTCTCCGACACGGAAATCGTTTCTTTGCAAAAACGACATAAGTCTGTGCCAAGCTCACTGGACCACCAAATGCATCTCCTGAAGACGCGTTTGCTGCGCCATAGTTCATCAAAATCCGTTGCATATTAAGGAAAATATCAAATAATACTTACTTTGGGGTGGGCGACGTTGTTGTTGTTGTAACCACGTGATCATGCACCTTGAATAGTATACGCTTACGATACCAATACGATATGTTTTCTATACGATATGCATATAATATAAACGTACGGTATGTTCGTACTGTACATACCAACCAATATCGTATAGATATACATGTAGCTTTCAATTGGTTTTAGTCCAGCCGTCAGAGGCTTAACCTTGTTTTGAATAACATACTTTTTTTTATTGGTGATTTTATATGTCTAGGCTATCCACATTTAGAATCCGAGTGATACCACGCTGGCATCCCTGAGCAATTCGAGATGTTTGCATAAATCCAAGATGGCCGTCAAATATCAATATTATCCCATATATTGGCACTTACATGGCATATTTACCAATTTTCAAACTTTGTAAAGCGGTTATTGGGCACAACTAATTATTTGGGAACGTGTATGTGTAAATGACATATTGACTCATTTGCATAAATCCAAGATGGCCACCAAATTTCAATATTATTCCATATATTTGTACTTATATGGCATATTTGCGAATTTTCACACAACCATAGCTAGCAGATCCCCAAACGACTTGCAGGAACAACATCAGACATAAATGAGAAAACAACGGAAGCTCCAAAGAACACAAAATATTAATTAATATCAACACGATTTCTATAAATTTATGCGAACTATTTCAGACCACCACCATGACCACAGCGGAATGTTTATAATCCAGCGACAGGGCGATGCCTACCAGATGGGTATTGCAATCCCTCATTGATATGCTGGTGGTGTATCGTCTTGTATCTTAGTTGTGTAACAGTTCCATTCTATGGGACCTTATTTCTATATATTGCAATTTTAGTTCAGAATTTCTTCATGAGGACCTTACAGGGCTACATATAGTCGTATATTAGTTGAGTGTTGTTCAAAGAGCATTTCAACCTTCATTACACGGGAAATAGTTTCTTCGATGTGAACGACCGTCTTATGTCTCCTTCATTCAACTTATATGTCGACAACCGTCTCCACCGAACTAGTGAGAACATTACAGCAGTTGGTTGCACGACGTGCCCAATATATTGTGCATGCAAACTTCGATTTGCTACACCGATATTTCATAGTGTTGCACGGGGTGTCTGTTGCACACGAGCACTTGATGAGCGCAATATATCTGCAGGCGCAACATCTACATTGCTGGTTACAACAGTAGATGAAAGGGATTTGGCTTGATCATCGTTCATCCAACCATATTGAACTGGATCAAACTGGACAGGCTGTTATCCCAATGCCTCTTTCCATAACGCTTCAGTGGTTGGAGGGAGAGAACTAAGTTGCGGAGTGGATGCTGTTCCAGTCCTAATTCTTAGAGCCCAAACTTTCAGACGTGCTTCAGACATTGTGACACAGTTTGGTTGTCCATTGCATGCTACAATGAATGCAATTGCTTGTTCGATGACATGTGGCATTCCGACATCTATGTCACCCAACAGGGAGAGTGAGTATCCAGCCCGTAGTGTCTTCAATACCTTGCCTTTGCAGATACCAAATAATTCCCGATAGTGCGTGAGCAGCTATACGTCGTGGTAATATGGCTTTATGTTTAGCTAAGGTTGCCCGAATTTCTACAACAGCTCTGTCATGCACTGGAGATTTCACCAGGAATGTAGATGTCAATTTCTGCTCGGAGTAGTGGTACAGTAGTAAAACAAACACGTCTGTGTCATCACACAAGACTGATACGCCAGTGTTATCATTGGCAGCCATAATCGATTGCTTAACAACAATGGTATCAGCTTCCTGTGAACGTCTGACTTGTTTGTGCCGTCATCCTCTGTGCCTCTACCAAGGCTGTCATCATTGTGTCTGGATCCGCAGGTGACATATCTATGAGTGGCTGGTAAGCCGCTTTCGTCGCTGGTTTCAATGTGATATTGTTCCCATGATACCCGAGTGTTGTACCCTTTGAACTCATGCCATTTATCTTCGGAATGTACGTCTTTAAAAACGTGAGGTCCAACTCATTTACCCTCTTCCGCGGCGATACAGCAGCTTGTGCAATCACTTTCAGTGGTAGAGCTGTCTTCTTTGCGACTGCTTCTGGCATTTCTGGTTTCTTTCCGCCTTTATATCGTTCAATGTTGACATTGTGAGCTATTTCATCCGCCATTTCAGACTAGGATATACGACGAAAAATTCCATTTGAAGCTTCCCTATCTTCATGCACGGTCGCCGGTTGTGTTACTAGAAGAGCAAGTGAATGGGTGGACAGTTTGCCATTTGAGAGGCAATATCAGCATCGAAGTTGTCAACTACCACCTGTACCAAGCCTTCATTTGCATCATGAATGCCAGCCAGTCTGGGTTTTGCGCTACTGTAGCTGACCTTTTGAAGCGCCGTATTACGTCATAAGAGTATGTTACTTGGAACTTATTCAGTGACTTGGAATCTTTCACCATAATTCAGAGAGCAGTCTGCAAATTAGTCGACTGATTACGCAACAAACTTGTAACTATATTACCAATACGTAATGCAGGCATAGTGGTACACAGCTTTGGAGATATGACTGCGAGCAAGTTATGGAACGCGTTGCTCACAGGCTCTGTTTTGTTTTTTTAAGGATAGATCGTTTGTTTCCTTGCCAACTCGTTTGCTGATTTTAGCCAAGTCGATGTCATCGTCTTCATCGGGTACTAGGGTTAGAAGAGTAACAGTCTTACTCTTGAGCATCACCATGCTCGCCACACCTGGAAATGCCGGAGTTAATATGCCATCACCGAAACGAGCAGACAATTGGGACAGACTTGATAACTTCAACTAGAGATTCAAACGTCGGGTCAATTGGACCGGCCTCTTTTGTGTTTGCCTAACAGCACTCGACATGAAATTCCGTTTATATTCCTTGTAGTAGCGTGAATCAACGGTATAGAAGTCACTGATAGCACCATCCACACGAAGACGCATTTGTAACGCCCATTCATCTCGGGGCCCGCACTCGTCACATTTAGCTATTATTGCATCTCTAAGTGATTGGTCACTTTGCCGAACTAGGTAAGCCGGTCTCCATCGCTTTGGATGTTGGGGTCTTTCTTTTTAAATTGCATTGATTGCCACAGAACACACAATGCTGCTTAAAAACGAATGGACGTTTCATTGATCGTCTTAGATATATTTGTCGGGATGAATGGATGTTGTCATTGTGGCTTTTCATTTACGCTTTCTGTGGTGCGATGACGTATAAGTTGACACAGAACTACGGTGACACTGTACTGTACATACGTCATCATTCTCCAGCAGTTGCTCGAGACCCACGTGAACACCATCATCGTACTTTTTGCTGGAACGAATTATTGTTTTCGTCTAACAACGCTATGCTCTTTTCTCAGGACACTTTGCCTATGCGCAACTGTAACGTTAACAATTATTGCCAATTTCAGAAAATCTACACCAGCTGTATATATTGAGAAATACAAGTAACCATTATATTTCTGGAGCTGTTCAATGATTTTATAATGGTAAAGGACGGAGTCCAAAAGCAGAATACTGTATGTGTATATATGTATTTGCGCACCAATCTCATGCAAAAAAAAGGCAATATGTTCGCGATCTGAGAACAATTATGTGGCCAAATTTTGAGATTCAGCGGCCATCTTGCATTTCCTGAAAATACGAAATGGTCTATTTACAATTTAAGTTTAGTAAAAATACACATAACTAGCAGTTTTAAATACATAAATGTATCATATAGTGGCGAATACATGAACTATTATTGATATTTGGTGGCCATCTTGGATTTATGCAAATATTTCAAATTGCTCAAGGATGCCAGTGTGGCATCACTCGGATTGTAAATGTGGATGGTCTGGACATGTAAAATCGCCAACAAAAAAAAACTATGTTATTCAAAACTCATTCTGACGGCCGGACTATTTGTGTATACGAAGTTTATACATGTGTATAATTCTGGTACGTTTGTATCGTACAAACATACCATTTATGTGTACGGTATAAATGTACTATACAAGATAGACCTTTAACGTAAAGGTTTAACCATACTAAATCATCAGATATTCATGCGCGGTGTAGTACGTTAAAAAGTAATAAGCCAGATTTGTTATACCATAGACACTCTTTGTTTACCGTACAGAAACCTGTCACTTGATGCAATAATCTACTTCACATGCATGTTAGTGTATCATTTACATCAGTTTTAAGCATATGCTTTGGGATTATTTTGTATGTTTTTCTTGTGAGGCAGTTTCAATTCAGCCGCTGACTTTTTGTGCCACCACAAGGGTGGTCACAGGAGATTGAATTTGACACGGAAGAGCACATGTACACAATATGCGCGCCACGTGAATTTCTGACAAGCCGTGACGTCTGGATATAAATATAACTTTCTACGTATTGGAACATTTAATGAATAAATTTAGTAGATATTGGAGAAATGGTCGCAATATGTGAATAACTGAGATGAAATGCTATGCTTTCATTGGTCGAGAAACTAGGGAAAACTATAAGTCTACTCAATGCCATAAACACCGCGTTGTTCGTCTGCGCATGCACGTCGCGTGCGTAGTCTTATCGGACCAGGAGCCAGTCTCCGGCAATACGTCATGACAAAAAAAGGCTTCAATCACCTCATGTTTTCCTGTTTTCATTCTCATGTCAACTACTACCATGGAGCTTGGGATCTCGTTAGAGGAATCAGGCATATTTAACAGTTCCACAGCGAACAATGTAGACCAAGGACACACTGCGCGGATGCGCAGGCTGACCTGGGTCTACACTGGTCACAAACTCAATAAGCCCGTATTGGTCATTAAAGTCCACAAATTGGCAACACGCACGAGATGAAATCGACGACTTACATGTACTGTAATAACGCGTCATATCATTAGCCAATTAACTGACAGCTAACGACATCCTATACTCAACATGGAAAATACCGCATCACGTGTAGTTGCGTAATATTTGACTCCAATAACCTTCCCAAAATTACTTGTTCATAATAATTATT
Organism: Conchocele bisecta; assembly: GCA_029237695.1. Classification (NCBI taxonomy): domain Eukaryota; kingdom Metazoa; phylum Mollusca; class Bivalvia; order Lucinida; family Thyasiridae; genus Conchocele; species Conchocele bisecta. The sequence goes on from CM055280.1 coordinate 29,846,014, forward strand.
ATGATGACACATTGGCATTATCTCGAATCATAAGAGTGGAATTGAAGCTGAGAAGCTACGGCCTCCGAGTGTTACTCCGGCGGCACGGGTTCGATCCTCGATCCTGGCACGCTTAACTAAATTGCGTACGACAAAAACGTTTCTTTAAATTCATATCACACATTAAATCGGAACATTCACAAACTGTAAGAAAGTTAGGCCAATACATATACCAAGCGTTTCAAATCAGAAATGAAAATGTATATATACATCACCGAGGTCACCTTCTCCCAATATATACATAAAGAAAGACAAATACAGCATACATATATATTTGCAAGTATTAACTTGACATTCTTGCATGATACTTTACGTGTTCAGTTTTGTAGTACATGTATATTGCACTACTCTATCGACTAATGCTGCCATGCCATAACTTAATGTATTTTCATATGTTAATCAAAAAGTTTGTATGTGCTTATTGTGCATGCTATTCCTCTATCAATGATTAGCGTTGTGACATTTGTACTCTGTGTTTATCAGCGGCTGTACATGCATGGATGGATTCATGACGTTCAATACACAGTATCACATCAGATTATAGTGTGCTGAAGAAAGATACATACATGTGTACTTCAGTTCTAAATATATATACCACATGTATATCGTGATTTTATTATATACGTACTTTCGTTTCCTATTGAAACACAATGCAACGCAAACCGTCAATAATTTTCCATAATGACGTCTCGTGAGTTCATATTGGTCAGTGCCGGAACTACGTTTAACTCGCAAATTAGTTACTTCCAAATCACCATTATTTTAATTATGTTTTGTATATTTTCTTGAGGTGCATATACATTGCGAGTGATATACGTATTTAACAAACCGGTTAGTTGATTTGTATGTGGATAAATGCCACTCGTTCCGCAGCGCAACGTATTGCGCTCCTAAAGTCAAAAGTCGCGTAATATCGCACGCTGCGGAACTCGTGCATGTATCCACTTACAAATCAAATAGCATATAAGTGTAGAAGTGGTGCGTTATTATCGATGGTAAGTATATTTTTGCTGTCGGTTGAGAAAGGATATATTATGCAGTGTGCGATTAGCGTAGCCCAAGATCAGCCTTCGCATCTGTGCAGTCTGATTGTTGCATATGCTGTTTGCCATTCAAACACAATAGTATTTCATCAACACAATAGATCTGTTATATATGAAAGTGTTCTGGTGCCAATGCTAAAATATATGTATCTCCTAATTAGGAGAATACTAACTCATAATTAGGAGATATTAGCTCGACTTAGTACCTCCTAATTAGGAGATACTAACTCCTAATTAGGAGATACTAATTTATAATTAGTAAGATAGTAAGGAGATTAGGAGATGCTAAGTCCTAATTAGGAGATACTAACTCATAATTAGAAGATAATATTTCCTGGACTGAGTATCTCCTTTATGAGTTACTATCTCTTAATTGGGACTTAGTATCTCATAATTAGGACTTATGATCTCCTAAGTAGGAGACAAAACTAGTTTAGCATTGGCACCAGGACGCTTACATATTTATATTTGTGAGGCATACGTATGTGGCTGTGACTTGAGAAACTGGGCTTATGGGTGTTGCGATCAGTGTAGATCCAGATCCGCCTGTGCATTCGCACAGTCTGATCAGGATTTGCACTGTCCGCCATTCCATCAATGAAACACCCGTCATGCTTCTAACAAGCAACATTGGTCGTTATCAGGCTACAGGAGTGTGCTATTTGATCAGCAGCTACACTGGTCACAAATTCCATAAGCCCAATTTCTCCAGTCATATCCACATGTTTAGATAATTAGGTACACTACCAGATTCTTTGACAACTAAATACGGTGGAAAGTTTATGTCACGAGCACCATGGGCCGTTTCACTAAACTTCGTACGACTAAAATGTTCGTAAGTGCAAAATTATAATAGTCTGTAAACTTCACATTAACAATGTTTTCTTGTCAACAATTATTGGATATGCATATGCCTATGTTCAATACATGCAAATCCATCTATTGAAATTTCCAGGTGATCCTAAATTTGCACTTACGAACATTTCAGCCGTACGAAGTTTAGTAAAACGGCCCCCTGTCACTGGAGAGTAGTCGTCCACGGATTTAGACTACCGACTATATTTATAGCCACCGGTTTTTCGGTGTGGTCGGTTTAAGAGCAGTTTTACTGTGTACCATTAATATTATTTGATTTGATTTTATGTATTGGTTTTTAAATGCCTATCAACAGTTATGTCATTTAAAGTCGGGATATCATCATACTTTTAATAATCAAATATATGCAGTCGTTAGTTCTATATGAAATAATGCATTTCCGGAAAAATAAATGATTACTCCCTCAAAGTATACTTTGCTAGATAAGTATATTTTGCAATGTTGATGAAATCGGCTACTGGTGCCAGGTCCATACCACATCAAAGTCACTTGGCCCTTCGACTAAAAGTAATAGGATTAGGAAAAATACAATTACTCATACAAGGGATATGAACAGATTCAACTCTCACATAAAAGAAGGCCAAAGACGTACCTGAGGGCCAAGCCTGTAGCCGATTTCACCAACATTGCAAAGTATACTTTTCTAGAAAAGTATACTTTGAGGGAGTAACCATTTATTTTTCCGGAAATGCATTATTTCATGTAGAACTAACGACTGCATATATTTGATGACTAAAAGTATGCAGATGTATTATACTGAATCTATTACATTATCACAGCCAAAATGGCTGTGATAATGTAATAAATTCAGTATAATACAAATTAATAATTTATCATAAAATTTCTCCCTCAAAGTATACTTTGCTCGAAATGTATACTCTGCAATGTTGGTGAAATAGGCTACAGGTCTACGGTCGGGAATCCGGTAAGGATGAATCCCGATCGTTAAATTACCCATCACATGCTCCCACCTGCCACCCACACATTAATATAAATACTGAAGGGTGAATAAACATTATTTAGTGGTTGGTACATTGGACTCTCTCTCGTTCTCTATCTCCCTTTCTCTGTTTATTGATTCTTGAAAGCATTTTACAATTGCCCTCACGACAGCTTTAAGTGTTCGTGTCAACCGTTATGACGTGAGTGCAGTGCTAATCATATGGACTGGCGAGATAACGTTTTATTAGCGAAATTATCCGATAGACCGAGCACATAAAACCGATTGCAGACATTAAAACAATCATACAGCAATCTGCAAGGCCAATGATATAATATTTATTAGTATACCTCATTGCAATTTCTAGACATTGAATTGGTAAGTTTAATATCAAGTGATAAAAACAGTCTACTGTGTCGTCCACTTCACAACGCAGCGAACAATGACACTTGAACGGCGACCTTGAACTGAGCAGGTCGTGTGTTTTTACCGGCCAACAATTATCTCATGGTTACCGGCGGCGGCAATTTTCACTGTTGGAAACTAACTTATAGTTCCGTTGTGTTTATTCTTATTCACTGTATTGTTACTTCTGGATTTTCGAAAAGGTGGGTCGGCGCTGGGGTGGGCTTGTGGTGGGCGATATTTCGGCTGGAATTGAGCGAATTTAGACTAGTTGCTAGGGCATTTTCTATGTTCTTATTATTCATATCTCCGTGTTCTGGTGGTTGATTGTGGCACCTTGTGGAACTGCCTGACCTCACGGTAGGACAGTTTACTACTTTGTGCATCCGACTGCCACTTGTAGAACACAACGCATGCGTGTAGCCCTTCTGCGACTCGGACTGGTTTGTGTTGACACCCGTGTGGCTCTGCCTGTCTGCCGATATGGCGGACAAGCCGGGAAGATTGACCTATCTGGGTGTATCCCGCGGCAATTACCGGGTTCTGGATTGAATATGCGCATGGGCGAGATAAATATACCATCTACATACTATTATTAGTATTATTTATAATATCTGGTGTGTAGTCGTACTGCGGCCAGTTCGCACCAGTGGAACAGGCGACGTGTTATCACATGGGGGTACGTGGACATCACGGGGAGCCGAGTTGTTCATGTCCCTGCCACGTTAGGCCAGGATGTCCAGGCAACTCAGTTATCACACTGTCTTATGAAAGTAAGCCATATATAACAAATCTACCAAAAACAGCAAGCTAGCTCAAGCTCAGCCGAATGTTCTGCCTGCCCTTGCCTGCTTCTGGGCCCGGTCTGCCTTGGAGCTGTCTGAATGTGGCAACTCTGTGGACGAAAATAGCACGTGTTTTTACCGACTATATGGCACCAACGTGTGTGTCGAGTGCCGCCAGGGGTGGATTTGGTTCTACCTGTGACAATTTTGCTCACCGGTGTCAGGTTTTACCCAGTTACCCTCTCTCTTCTACCCGCCTTCCGTACACCGATACACTGCACGGAATTACAAGACCATATTGGACCTAAGCAGTGTCCAATTTCTGCATACAATTATACATGTACACATATGTCCTCGTTCCACCAACATATATCACATATAACATGTGCTACAGCTATTCGATAAACTTATATTACCGATTTTAAATTATAGAAGCGAGGTTTGGGGATTTGCACAAGCGAATCAAATTGAGCGTACCCATTTACAATTCTGTAAAATATTACTTGAAGTTAAAATATCAACTCAAAATGATTTTATATATGGAGAACTTGGAAGAACAACATTACATACATCCAGATTATTTAATATAGTTAAGTATTGACTAAGAATGATGAACATGCCAGAAAGAAAATATGTTAGGTATATAATTATAAGATGGTGTTAAATGACATGACTGATAGGCCAACCAAAAGTAACTGAGCATCACTAGTCAGAAATCTACTTACACAGTTATGATTTGGTAATGTGTGGATAGCACAAGGGGTAGGTTATATAAACAACTTTATACACATTTTAAAACAGAGATTACATGATAATGTTGTCCAAAACTGGATGTCTAGATTAAACGAGTCTACACGAGCAGTGTTTTATTTTTTTATATTTAAATATTTTTATTTCACTTTTAAATACTATATGTACATTTATACATACACTATTGACTAACAATGTACATGCTGTATGGCTTACGTGATCGCATACAGTTACACATGTACTCAATGTATTCGAAAGTAAGGTTTTTAGCAGACAAATAGTAAGGGAGAAAAGATAGAAATAGGAAAGTTGTTGGAGTAATATAGAAGGATAGCAACAAAGTGAAAAGTGGACTATGTCCCTATGTGTTCATATGTGCTACACTAGATTGATATTCGTTACTTTTGTGTAGTTTGTGTGATTGACACCTGTCTACAGTGCTTACAATTAAAGCTATGTCTGAAACCTGCCCCATTTAATAATATGTTGTTCCCGTTTGTCTTTTGTTGTTGATATAATCTCCTCTATATATATCCTATGTCTTAATTAATTTAGAAATGGACCGAAAGCTATATCATTATTTTCATATGTACATTTAGAGATGAAATATTTGGCTAATATGATTATAAAATTAAATTGGTGTGCTTTTTGTGCTTTGTCATTTATTCCTATAGAAATACTTTGGAAATTCACGACATATGTTATATCTTTTTCAATTAAATATGTCCGCAGCTGTGACCACAAATGTTGTACATGGGGACATTCCCAAAACAAATGTTTTATGCTTTCAACATACATAGAACATAAATCGCACAAACAGCTATTAATTAAGTTACAGCGATAACGTAATTTGTTTGTTCCAATAATTCTCATTAAGTGTTTGTATTGGAAATTACGCAATACGGAATCTATATTACAGTTGAAATGTAACGTGTAAATTTGTTTCCAATTTAGGTTAGTATCCGGAAATTCATGTATGCATTTTTGCTCAGCTTTTATATCTTTCGTTATTTTTGTGTTTGTTTGCATCGTGTATAGTATTTTATTAACGTATTTGCTTTTCTGTAATTTTGACTTAAGTGTTTCTGAAGGTTGTATCGCGTTGATGTGTTCTGTTTTGACTATATCCTTCCACAGTGGACTTATAGTACTATTTAATATACTTTGATATTTCATAAAATCATCATTTCTTATATTGAACATTTCTGCAAGATCATCGAATCTTAAAAAAAGTATTTATTCTATAATCGTAGAAATGTTCAATGTACTTAATACCCTTATCATACCAGTTCCTATGAAATATAGGTTTGCTTTGATGTTTTATATTAGAGTTATTCCAAATAATTTCTTTAGATACTGTAACTGTTTGAGGGGAATAGTTTATACTTGTCCAAGATTTCAAAACATTATTTAAAAACGTGTTGTGTTCGCCTATGTATTTTGTGTCTTCTGGTTTCAAGTTGCATTCAAAGATAAAAATCACACCATATCTTTCAAATATTTTTTCATAAATTGCTTTCCATTTCCCTATGTTGGTTGAATCGAATATTCTTTTCACCCATGAAGCTCTTACAGAAGTTATACAACTATCTATGTCTAGCATTTTTAGTCCACCTTTTTCATAAGATTGAATTATTGTATTTCGTTTAACTTTATCAGGCTTGTTGTCCCATACACATTGAAATAACTTAGTTCTAATTCGTTTTATCATATTTTCTGGTGGATCATGTAAAACTGTCAATGGATATATCAATTTTGGGACGGCAAACGTCTTTATAACCGTAATTTTTCCAAGTAAGCTTAACTTTCTGCGTTTCAATCGGTCAAGCCACTGTTCAAATTCTAATATTTTTGGTAAAACGTTATGTTCATGAGTAGCACTACTACCATTCAGGAATGTGATGTCTAAGGTTTTTGCACTGTGTGAGGTCCAAGTAAAATGTTTGTTGGGGCAGAATATGATATCTGTATGTTTTAAAGCACCTACTCTCATTACTGTAGATTTTTTTATGTTAAGTTTGAAGCCGGAAATCTTACTGAACTCATCTATTATGTATATTAACTTTTCAAAGGATTTTTGAGTACCGTTTGTCATAAAAGTTGCATCATCAGCAAACATTGTATTTTTTAGCTCTATATCACCGATTTTGACTCCAGTTATATCTGCATCGTTGATGATAGATTTTGATAATATTTCAATGGCCATAATAAAGAGATACGGGGATAACGGACAACCCTGGCGTACACCTCTATTTATTGAAAATAAATCTGATAAGTACCCATTATTTGTTACACAACTTTTTGCATCAGAGTAAAACAGTTTTATCCAATTCAGTAGATCGGTGCCAAAATTGAAATATTCCATTACTTTTAAAAGCAGTGTTTTATAGAGGTATTGCTAGATTTGACTATCAACCTTATCTTGATAGCATTACTATTAGGAAATTCCGTGTAGGTCTTACAAAGTTGAGAGTATCCTCACACAGGTTAGAAATCTAGGCTGGTAGATGGCATAAACATGTAAGCACTCCAGTTGATAGGAGAACATTTTCAATATGTAACGTTTTAGAGGACGAATTTCACTTCCTTATTGAATGCCCTTTATATACTGAGTTACGTCGCACATATATTCGTAATTATTATCTAAGAAGACCAAGTATGTATAAAGTCGTTGAGTTGCTTTTATCTGCTAATAGGAGCATTATTATAAATCTCGGAATATGTATTACGAAATAGTTTGAAAAACGGTCTGAATTATTGTAGCAGCTGTGAAATACGTGAAGATAAAGAATACAATTACTTCATATATGTACACATAACCATATGGTCACATAACCATATTCTCGAAATAACTTTGTGTCTACTCTCTTACACGGTATACTTAAACCTAGGCTTTATTATTATTTATGCTTTTTATTTTATTAATTGTGCGTATGTCGTAAACGGCAAACTGATAGTGAGAAGAACTACATGCAATTACTTAGTATGGTACTGCAAAGCCTTCTCAGTGCATGCTCTGGGTGCATACTCGGGGTTGACGATTTCGAGTGGACGAAGCTGAGCATAGCTCAGCTTTGGTCGGTCGAACTTGCTGATGTCGATCATGGGAACGGACCGTGTGCTCGGAGAGCTGGATATCACGGTAAATACATTGTATTCACATCGTGGGCCAAAGTATAATGCAAATGCATTATAGGTTGGCACGCATGTTGAATATGCATGTATTTACTAGTAAATCAATACATACTTCACTTTTTGTCGTCTTGTGATAAATATTTTGTTGTAGTATAGTGTATGCTCAAGGGCCAGTAGGCATATTGCTGAATAAACATAACCATTATATAACACTTCAAAATTCGGCCTTTTTGGACTTATATGTCCGGGTATGGAAGGTCTACGAGCCAATTCCCATCAGCGAGCAATATTACGGGCAAATATTACAATATTACCCTCCCGTCCCGAAAATATCCGAAGCATAATTACGGAAACAGCCGATAACAATTGGACTACCTCGGTGTTTATCTAAAATGGAAGCCGAAAACGCGTAGGCTTACAAGGTCGTGTCATCCCTGTGGTAGTATTACAATAGAAACTGGGTACCAGCCAAACATTTGTAAATAGATGGCGGATTTTTCAACCAACAAGCATTTTTCTTCTTTTTATGTTTCGGAAATAGCGACTTTAATCAAACATGTTTATGTAAATATTCGGCATAATACATTAACAAGGTGCATGATCACGTGGTTAAAACAACAACAACGTCGCCCACTCCAAAGTATTAGTTGATATTGTCCTTCATATGCAACGGATTTTTATGAAATATAGCGCAGCGGTGGTCCATGGAGTTCGCCACAGACTTATGTCGTTTGTGAGAAGAATCGATTTCCGTGTCGGTAGACACGGAACTCGATTATTCGCAAAAACGGCATATGTTTGGGCGAAAATACAGATATCACCAAATGCAGCTTAAAAAGATGCGTTTGATGCGCCATATTTCATCAAAATCCGTTACGTAATAAGGACAATATAAAAGAATACGTACTCTGAATCAGATGGATTCTGGAAGTTTCAGTACGTGTTGTTGTTGTTAGTACCACGTGATCATACACCTTGATTGAATACCGCTCTTGGTTGAGAAGAATATTTTGGAGTGTCTCCCCTCGAAAACAATATTGCTTCCTTGGGGAGATAATCCACAATATTCCCCTCAACCAAGGTCAGGATTTATATAATATCATTATGCATTCTAGCCTGTCCACCAATAGTCAACGCCGAACATATGTTGTTTGCAATACTGGGGTTTCGTTTAGCTCACCTGGCTCGTACTCGTCATCTTCATCGTTGTCATGCACAAATAAATTACGTTTTAACAATCTGTTTCATCATGTTCTGTGCATGCCTTCATATACAGTCCAGGGGCCCGTTTCACTAAACATCGTATGACTAAAATGTTCGTAAGTGCAAATTTAGGATCGTCTGTAAATTGCAATTGATGGATTTACATTTATTGAGCATATGCTGCATATATTTCATATGCAGCATATGCTCAATAAAAGTAAATCCAATAATTGTTTACAAGAAACCATTGTTAATGTGAAATTTTGCACTTACGAACATTTTAGTCGTACGAGCTCCAGATAAGGCGGGTATTGGCGTATTTTACGCACTTATTTTAGCTGAATACGCATTGAGTATCAATAGTGGGAGTACAACATACTTAAAGCAATGTGAAACTACTTATTAATTTTAAAATCGAGTAGTTGAAAATTTACTTACTTGAGCTGCTGCTGCTTTTGCAGCTCAGCTAAGTAAGTTTTCAACTGTATTACAGTTAACAACAATAAGTAATAATACACTCAAATAAGTGAATGGTTTATTTGTGTTGATAATTTGTTCACTATTTAATAACAAAGAAAATCAATAATCCATTTGTAAAAATAAAATATGCAATTCATTTGAAATCAGGGAATAGAATACTCTCTGGACACACACATTTTATCCCGTCAACACAGTGCGTATGTGCCGTGAAACATTTTTGATATCCTGTCAATACGACTTACTCACTGCGTATGAATATGTGCGGTGATCGTGGTTATTTTATTGCATTTTAAAGCTATTTGTATGTGTTGACGGGATAAATAGAATAGTAGGTTAGTGCCGTGAATGGGGAAAAATATCTGGCGCGGCACGGAAACGGGATGTGCTCGGCACAGCCTCGCCTATCCCGTTTCCTAAGCCTTGCCAGATATGTTTTTCCATTCACGGCACTAACTTACTATTCTCTATATCTTACGCTCTGATATACCATAGACCCAGTGCCTACACAAGAGCATCATGTTTGTCTAGTACACAGCAAAATGTGCCACATATGCAATTCATATGAACAAATTTCATATGCTTTTCATAAGTAAAACATAGGAATTGCATATGAAATTCATATGAAAAGAGCCGATATGAAATTCATATGATTTTCCTATGAATTTCATATGAAGACATTTCATATGCAGTTCATATAAAAATTGTATAGATTTAAAAGCATTGTACATGGGTTTTCAGATGAAATTCTTATGATCTGCAAACGAAGTTCATATGATTTGCATATGAAATGCATGTGAAGATTTTGCATATGAATTGCATATCTGTTCAGTTTATATCCTTTGCATATGAAATGTTCATATGAAATTCATATGAAAAACATATGGAAGTCATAGGCCAGACATTGTTTAGTGTACATACATCACTGCCTGCGCTTATCTTGTTAACATTTGAGTTTCTCTTATTATTGAATGCTGTGCTTGAAATCAATCAGCTTGATTGTGAGTTCAGATTGCCAATATATGTTCAGAAACGATGACAGCAGGTGATTGTGTACCAACATATACAAGGTGTATGATCACGTGGTACTAACAACAACAACAAGTACTGAAATTTCCAGAATCCATCTGATTCAAAGTACGTATTATTTTATAGTGTTCTTATTACCTAACGGATTTTGATGAAATATGGCGCATCAAACGCGTCTTGTTAAGCTGCATTTGGTGGTCTCTGAATTTTCGCCCAAACTTCTGTCGTTTTTGCGAAGAATCGATTTCCGTGTCTCCGACACGGAAATAGATTCTTCGGAAAAACGACATATGTCTGTGCCAAACTCCCATGGACCACCAAATGCAGCTCATGAAGATGCGTTTGCTGCGCCATATTTCATCAAAATCCGTTGCATATTAAGGAAAATATCAAATAATACTTTGGAGTGGGCGACGTTGTTGTTGTTGTAACCACTTGATCATGCACCTTGATATCTAAGGCCTATGGCGGGCTGGAAACAAATTGTATTTGTGACTGGCCTACTACATGCTTATCGTGAAACTTACGGCAATAAATGACACCTAATGGCAACCATTAATATATCACCTTGTATGTGCGTGGAATATAACACTTATTGGGTTCCGACTTGTCACGGTTGGTATGTAACTTGCTGTTGGGAGAAAGTCATCATTTTAGATTCGACGGCACTAACCATGTACAAATATTTATATTATACTGCATTTTAAACTCAATTTCTTGAACGTGCGTCACGTCATGTGTTTACGTCATTCACTAGTCAAGCGTCACAAATCGGCTGGCCTTAGACGTCACAGTTATCATAATAAGCATTAAAATAATAATGGAAATGTCGTTTGTTACTTCTCATATAATGTAAAAATGTGTTTGTGGATGACAAAAAGACTAATAATTAATCTAGAGTGGAAAGCGTTTCGAGAAAAATAAGAGCGGGAATTTCACAGCAGAAACAATAACAACAACGAGTACAACAGATATTTGGAAAACCCAAATAATTGATAAATTGATTTCTATTCTGAGAATGAAAACCGCAAGCTTGTATTCGTGCACCGAACCATGGCGTTACGAATCACGAAAAATCGAGTATGGCGGTTAATCGTCGCACCCTTAGACTACCGTAACATTTGCAATATATAACATAAATTTAGCACAAAAAAAGCAAACAAAACATGTACATGTATCACACTGAAAAGGCGATCAGACAAGCTAAGTTGTTAGAACTATTTTTTGATGGCGTAAGACCCGTGTTTTTAAAAATTTAAACCCGCAAAAATGTGCTGCGACCGACATCAGCTAATTTGCATAAAAGCTGTAAGACCTCAAATTCGGATGATGGTTGTATAATTATTCGCTAGCGTTCGAATAACAAGTGTTGTCAGAAGCTCATCTGTTGGTAGCCTTCACTCAAACTTGGCACAGTTGCATACAAAAACATGAATATTATATATAATTGACATTGGGTTAAGGGGCGTGAGGTGCACCTTGACATTGGGGTCAGTGGTGCAAGGTGGGTCGTGGGTTTGCTATATCATAATATAGCATATTAAGATGAATGCATGTATGAAATATCAATGCGCTCCCTGAAAACAGAATTAAAACAAAATTTAACCCAACGTTAAGTTTATGAACGCACTAAGTTGGTGATTTTCTGCAGCATAATAGCTATTCACATGAGGAATGCATGTATGAATGTGCTAAGTTTGTGACCTTGGGGAAAGGGGTGGTGGGGGGGGGGGGTCATGGATTTGCTGTAGCACAATAGAGGATCATCAGATGAATGCATGTATGAAATATCAAAGTGTTCCCTGTAAAGAAACAGAAGTTAAACAAAATTTACCCCAATGTTAAGTTTATGAACATGCTATGTTTGTGACCTTGACCTTGGAGTAAGGGTTGGGTGGTGGGTTGTGGATTTGCTACAGCATGATAGAGGGTCATCAGATGAATGCATGCATGAAATATCAAGGTGTTCCATGAAAGGAAACATATGTTATAAGACATTTGCCCCAACGTTAAGTTTATGAATGTGCTAAGTTTGTGACCTTGACCTTGGGGTAAGAGTTGGGTGGTGGGTCATGAATATGCTACAGCATGATAAAGGATCATCTGAGGAATGCATGTATGAAATATCAAGGCGTTCCATGAAAGGTAAACAGATGTTATAAGAAATTTACCCCAACGTTAAGTTTATGAATGTGCTAAGTTTGTGACCTTGACCTTGGGGTGGGGGTTAGGTGGTGTGTCATGTCATGTCATCTGAGGAATGCATGTATGAAATAACAAGGTGTTCCATGTACGGAAACAGAAGTTATAAGACATTTACACAACGTTAAGTTTGTGGACGCCGACGCTGACGCCGACGCCGACGCCGACGCCGACGACGCCGGGGGTATGCCATAAGCTCTTATGCACTTCGTGCAGGCGAGCTAAAAATGAACAAAATTCAGCTGAATCAACTGCAATTTACATTATTAAATCGGCCGCTATCTTGGTGTTGCCGTTGGGACCAATCAGAGGCAGAGATTCGGGGTCAAATGTCAAAAGATAAAGCAAAAACGGCACTTCATGTATATGAGGTTACTTCAGATATAAAATACAAATGTAGAGGATATTCCATTATTCATGTTTGAATAGCGTGAATTAATACACTAGTGTAAGTCGACTTCCGAGTAAAGAACGAGTAAGCGAAGCGAACGAGTTGTTTACACGGAAGCCGACGTTCACGCCGCGTGTATTATTACAAGGTATTCAAACAGTGTACGGTGGAATATGTTATTTATTACATTTCTGAACAATAATTTCGTACAAAATTGCATTGTATAATGTTTCGGGCCCATTTGCATCTGCGTATGCATTTTTTGTGGGCGGTGCTTATTTTATTTATAACGACTGCGGGAGAGTGCATGCTGGTGATTACGGGTGTTCTCTTCACGGTGTATTATTTGTAAGTTGACAATTACTGGGTTTCTTTAACATATAATTCAATGCAAATAATTACTGAAGCCCATTAGGGCCACTTCACCTTTTTTTTTCTTCATTTATTCAAGATCTTTTCTTGAATTTTCAAGTTCTTTTCTTGAATGTTCAAGATCTTTTCTTGAATTTTCAAGATACTTTCTTGAATTTTCGAGTTCTTTTCTTGAATTTTCGAGATATTTTCTTGAATTTTCAAGATACTTTCTCGCATACAGATTACATGCAGAATTCTTGAAAATTCAAGAAAAAATCTCGAAAATTCAAGAAAAGATGTTGAAAATTCGAAAAAAATAACTTGAAAATTCAAGAAAAAATCTCGAAAATTTAAGAAAGTATTTGAAAATTCAAGAAAAGATCTCGAAAATTCAAAAAAAGAACTTTAAATTTCAAAAAAAATCTTGAAAATTCAAGAAAAGATCTTGAATAAATGGTGAAGTGAAGTGGCCCTAATGAGCTTCCGTAAATAATAGCTTGGAATGTAATTTAAAATTTCTACCCGGTTATATTGACACTCCTGCAAATATACCCGCTGAAACTCGCAGGCCTGGATGAATAATTTCAATGTGTATGACACATTCGAACGTGTCATGTTAAATATTCATATGAACTCACCATTGTTCAAGTTACAAGTTTTAATTGGTCATCCGGCTGAGACAAATATCCTTAAATAAATGCAAGAGACCAGTGTAGCCCCAGATCAGCCTGCGCAAATGCGCAGTCTGATCTGGGCCTGCACTGGTCGCCATTCACCATTCACTCACAGAAACTGCCAACAACGACAGAAGAAGACCGACTGAGTCAATGTATACATGGACTACGTAACGGTGTTCCGTTTAGGCCATCGTACATGTAAAGTCGCTATCCGGTCGATGCTACGATAGCACGATATCACGATAGTACGATAACAAGATATAACGATATCGCGATAATACGATGACGATAATTCAAAGCCAAGATGACGATAGTACGATGATGATAACGCGATATCACGATAGCACGATGGATACTACGATATTATGTTGTAGTATCGTCATCGTAGTATCGTACTCTAGTCATCGTACTATCGTGATATCGTACCGTCGTGATATCGGACTATCATCATCGTCGCATCGTACTGTCGTCATCGTAGTATCGTAGTATCATGTTATCATAGTATCGACCCGACAGCGATATTACGATGGGCTAAACGGAACATCGAACAGGCCCGAATGTACTGCGAATGGCGTCATCATCCATTTTGTCAGCCAACAGCCTATTAATATTAATATGAACTAGCTATTGTTCACGTTTTATGCTTTATTTGAAAACAACGTAGATGGAATTTGATATTGTCTCCCTTAACGCATCGCCGCTTTTTAGTCGTTATTGATTTTGAGTGTAAGCTATTAATTCCGTACATAACGTAACACAACATAACATGCATGATCACGTGGTTACAACAACAACAACGTCGCCCACTCCAAAGTAAGTATTATTTGATATTTTCCTTAATATGCAACGGATTTTGATGAGCTGCATTTGGTTGTCCAGGGAGTTCGGCACAGACTTATGTCGTTTTTGCGAAGAATCGATTTCCGTGTCGGTAGACACGGAAATCGATTCTTCGCAAAAACGACAGAAGTTTGGGCGAACATACAAAGACCACCAAATGCAGCTTAACACGACGCGTTTGATGCGCCATGTTTCATCAAAATCCGTTACGTAATAATGACAATATAAAAGAATACGTACTTTGAATAAGATGGATTCTGGAAGTTTCAGTACTTGTTGTTGTTGTTAGTACCACGTGATCATACACCTTGATATAAGCCCATGTGAAATTGTAATATTTAAAAAAAAACATATGTTTGCCAATTTTCATACTCATTTGTGGAAGATTCGAGTTGAATTATTAGTTTTTAACTTCCCATCAACAACTACGGTACATGTAATTTAAAGGTACATGCCCACTCAGTAGGCAACGTCTTAGAGGCATCAGAAATACTTTCTCACCTACAAATCGAACATTGTAGGATCAGATCAGACTGCACGCATGCGCAGGCTGATCTGGGGCTACACTGGTTTTAAACTGAACAAATTAAGCTTTAAATACGAGAGGCGAGATTAGACAGTCGATATGTTAAAGGTGCATTACCACTCTGTAGTAACAAACTGTTCTTTATATGAATTAAATAAGTGTATAATTGTGTCACTATTCCACCATTTCTAAAGATTACAAGTGCCCGCTGTACAGATATAATTATTTAGTAATATTTATTTTATTGATAGATACTCGCGGTGCTATCAAGCTATTTTCATATGCAAATTATATGTTTTAATTATTTATACTATATGTAATTGAATGCGCCACCTGCAAACAATATCTTCGACAAAGTATAAAGTATGATAATTGTACATCAAAATCAAAAAATAAATATAGAGAATAAATGGTAATGCCCGTTAACATTTTAAGGAAACACGGTTATCGCCCCTGATATCAGTGTGAACATTTACGTAGGATATAAAATGTGTAATAATGCCAATCAATACGTGGATAAAGGTGAATGCATGTTTATTTTGCTAGAAAATGTCATATCTACTGAATATACAAATTCTATTTTTGTCCCTATATCATATCCTGGCACGTGGCCTACTCAGTGGGCATTTATCTCTAAGGCCGGGCCAATTGGTTCGATCCCGCGGGGGCGGGGGTGGGGGGTGGGTTGGGGTGGTGTCCCCAAAATCTGAACGGACTATTTACATCAAAACAATATATACTCAACCCTGAAATTAGAATAACATGGGCCTGGTGGTGCCAGATACATACCACAACAAAGCCACTAGACCCCTTCCCCTAAAAGAAATAGGATTAGGAATAATATTTCTGGAAGAAAGCATATTTTCCTTCTCCTCAGATATCGGTGAAAAACCATGATGCAATACGGAAGGTAATTTCAAAGCGGGGCTATGAAATACAATTACACGAATATGCAGCAAAAGTGATGTTAACCCTTTAAACCCGACAGCACAGTGCGTATGTGCCGTGAAACACGGTGCCGTGAAACATTTTTTATATCCAGTCAATACTAGTTTTGCATTTTACCTCCAGTTGTAGGTGTTGTCGGGTTTATAGAGAATAGTAGGTTAGTGCCGTGAATGGGAAAACATATCTGGCGCGGCACGGAAACGGGATGTGCTCGGCAGAGCCTCACCCATCCAGTTTCCTGAGCCTTGCCAGATATTTTTTCCCATTCACTGCACTAACCTACTATTCTCTATCTATTTTCCTTATTTCTGAACCAAAGTATATGTTGTGACCACTCATTTGAACCGACTCGGCGAGACGGTTCAAATGAGTAGTCACAACATATACTTCTGATGAGAAATAAAGAAATCTTGAGACTTGCCGGATATTTTTTCCCATTAACGGCACTAACCTACTATTCTCTATAAACCCGACAACCCGTTGTAGCGGTATTTGCAAACAGTGCAGATCCAGATGAGCCGGCACTTTTTGCAAGTAATTTTCATATTTTCAGAACAAAAAAAGACTCCCTTTTCATAAATGGACCAGTCTGAAAATCATTTTGTGACGATCGGATTGGTTGCAAAACGAACATATCAAAATCCATTACAGTCACTTAGGGGTGAAAGGGTTAAAGCGGCTATGCGATTGTGCTTCTATCCACTTTCCAGATACAACAAAGCAACATACATTTTGCATTTGGATAATGAATCGTTCCATACAACCGATATGTATTCATTTGTCTAGACGATCTATACAAGCATTTACAACCACTGGCAGTTAGACAATTGAAAATACGACGCATGCGCAACGGGGCAACCAATGTCAAATGCTTATATTTAAGGTAGGACTTGGCTCGAGGACCTTCCAAACCCGGACATTTGAGCCCTTAAAGTGGCAGGCCAATGACCGTAGGCCCGTTTGTTTCCGAATTTACTAATATCTGCGATACAGTCGAAATATGTGCATTCAATGAAGGAGGCGATGAGGCGGTTAATTTAACCCAGCTAGTGCATTCTCCTATCACACGAAGCCGGTATGTCAGACCGTGAAAAAGGCTGTGTGTGAGTGCATGTGATATATGGAGACTCAGCCATAACAGTGGTACATGTATCCTATATGATGATGATATTTGAGGGTTGGTAAATGTGGTGCGTTATGGTAGGGGCAATATACGTGAACGCCTTTAGTGTAGTGCGCATGCGTACGCATATTGTTACAATTAATTCGCTCGTTGGTCATTTGGCGTTTTGGCGGGCAAACTTTTCTGAACATCAATCCCGTTGTCATGTTCGAAATCGGGAAATTTGATTCGCGGAGACGCTGTGCTCAGTCTTGGCCAATCAAATTTCGTGAGTTCAATACAAATTGAACAGTACGGTTTCAGAAGGTTTTCCATGCATATACCGCGTTACTGTCAATTTCACATTGACGGGTGTTACGGATATGGTTAATTGGATGCAAAATCGTTATGGAGAAAGACGGATGTCGTTGATCATCATCTTCTAAAAGAAATCGAGCCCTTAGCAAGAAGGAATGATAACACTTTTGCGACTCGGTTTTGAGAAATTGGGCATATCACGTTTACGACCAGTGTATACCCAGATCAGTCTGCGCATGACTGATCATGGTATGCACAATTCGTAACACAGGCAAAGAAACATACAGTGCTTCTAGCAAAATACGGGATCTTGCTAGCAGATTACGAGCTATATTTGGCGGCAATGATAATAGCCCTAATTCTCTTGTAGCAGATGCATTTCACAGCAATTGGAAATTGAGATGCATTAAAAACGCATTGCCACTGGCATCTGAATATCTGAATAACTACCCATCTCTATGGTGGGTGGTTCGGGCCATCAGTACGTATCCTGTCTAAATAGTACATTATTATTGTGTGTCCCCATTATGTCCGGTTTAAAGAGGTTCTACAATTCCGGATTCAAACTGGAAGCCACACACACACACTTGCTTTGCTTAGAGTGTCTCATAAGTACACACTGACTGATTATTGGATTTACATTTATTGAGCATAGGCTGCATATGCAGCCTATGCTCAATAAATGTAAATACATCAATGGCCCTTTCAATAGGGTGACGCTATAATAAACAACACTTTACTTTTGTCACATACCTCTTAATGTTTGTATTTTAAAATACTTGTGCTTGAGCTCAGACAGCTTGATTGGTTGAGTCTGTGATGTGCTACAGCTCAGGCTCAAACAATGAAACTGCTTGATTGCGAGTTGAGATTGCCAGTAGAAACGTTGACATCTGGGCGAGATAGTTAATGGCATCTTCTCACTGAAACGTATTGTATATCTCTGTTAGTTGGTTGTGTGAAGTCATGTGATGATATTTATGAAACTCGTCATCAATTGTATGCACATCGCAAGAGGCTCAGTGCATAAATTTCGTTTCATAAATATAATATAAAATGGAAACTTGCTTGAGATGCTCTCTCTCTCTCTCTCTCTCTCTCTCTCTCTCTCTCTATATATATATATATATATATATATATATAGTAATATATATATATATATATAGTATTCTTCATTACTGATTGGAAATATCTGCTGTTACTACTCATTTAAACTGAGTGGCTACATGATTCAATGTTGGTGTGAGGTCTAAATTCGCTCAAGAGATGGCACGTATTAGCCATCATACGTTATCATGACGTTTTAAAGAATTTTCGAATACTAATAATAATGGTGCTTCCGATAATGTGGGAAAGAAAGTGAATTTTCTTTGGACAAATTGCAATTGTTGTTTATCTATGTTATTCATTACTCATTGGAAGTATATGTTGTTACCACTCAGTTGAACCGTCTCGGCGAGACGGTTCAACTGAGTGGTATCAGCATATACTTTCGGTACATTGCAAGCAATAGTTATCTAAATTGGACCAACAGATGACAAGTATTAGCCACCATACGTTAGTTTGACGTCGCCATTTAGTTATAGGAAGCGACAAATGCGATTTATATTCCCTGGAGGTACCGTCTTGACGTCAACCCGAGACCTTATTTGTCACATTTGGATTCGGTGGAGGGATACACGAGAGCCTGTAATTAGTCCCGAAAAATGCAGGAAATTAATTTTGTCGTCTGTGTTTTGTTCTGCCTTATTAGACAGACATGTTTGAATAGTGCAGAGGGACACACGAGCGTCTGAGATTTATCACGAAAATGCGAGAAATGAATTGTGTCGTTTGCTGGTTTTTGTATGCCTTATTCGACAAATTTGGATTTTGCGGAGTGACACATGAAGCCTGCAATTTATTCCGAAAATGTGGGAAATTAATTTTATCGTTTGCTGATTTTGTTCTGTCTTATTAGACAGATTTGGATTTTAAGGAGTGACACATGAACGCCTGCAATTTATCTCGAAAATGCGGGAACTTAATTGTGTCGTCTGCTGATCTTTTGTTGCCTTATTCGACAGATTAGGATTTTGCGGAGGGACACATGAGCTGCAGTAATTAGTCCATACAAAATACGGGAAATGAATTATGTCGTCTGATGTTGTTTTTATGCGTTACTCGATATGTTTTGATAGTGCAGATGGACACATGAGCGCATGAAATTGATCCCTAAAAAGGCGGGAAACGAATATTGTCGTCTGCTGTGTCTCTTAAATATTTGATACATTTGGATTCTGCAGAATGAATGTTGTGCGCCTGTAATTTATATCTTAAATGCAGGGAAACCAATTCCAACTTTAGCTGGGGGGGAGGGGGGTTTTGCGTGTTTGTTTTACCATATTTGGCGCATTTGCATTTTGCGTAGGAATACAATACAATTTTGCGTATGAATACAATGTTGTGCAATAGATCCTTTAAAATGCGAGAAACGATTTGACTGCTTTTTTCCCCCACACAATTGTCTTATTTGCCAACAAATCCAAAGGAGACACATGAACTGATCATGCTGATGTACAGAAGAAACTAACGCACAGCGGTGGTCGAGCAGTCTTCAACGACGCACCACAAGCATGCACGCCACGACCAGCACTGTTCGCCATTCCACCACTGAAACACCCGTCATGCTTCTAACAAGCTATATAGATCATACTCAGGCTACATGAATGTGCTGTTGAATCAGGAGCCACACTGGCCACAAATACCATCAGCCCATTTCTCCAGTCACAGCCACAGTTGTTACAAATGTTTTAAGCTTGTTTTCTGCCAGCAGCCGTAATACATGTACCATCAAGACAATTCCCTCGTGGCACTCCATTCTAAATATACCCCCGACATGCAATGTTAAAATGGCACTATTATTCCCCATCGGGCTATTATCAGAAATACGTGACTGACACAAATATCAACGATTGTCAATTTTACAGTGTTGATTATATTATATTGTATTATAGTTTATCCGCGATCGCATTCTCGTTGTCAAGTTGGTTTTCATGGTTAACATTAAATGTTGTCGTCTGCTGGAATTTTTTTATTCTCAATATTTCTCGACAAAAACCTGGTTTTGACAGCACATGAGAATCGTCTCCACTGGAGACGATTCTCATGTGCTGTCAAAACCAGTTTTTTCTTAAGAATTAAAGCAAAAATGAAAAACAGCAGACGGCAATTTCCGTCAACAGCGTAGGAAGGGTTAAATATATGTGGCTGTGACTGGAGAAATTTGTAGCCAGTGTAGCTCTTAATGAAATAGCACATTCCTGTAGCCTGATAACGATTATCACATGTATATTGCTGGTTAGTAACATGACGGGTGCTTCATTGTTGAAATGGCGAACAGTGCAGATCCTGATCAGACCGTGCGGATGCACGGGCTGATCTGGATCCACACTGGTCACAAAATCCATACGCCCCACTTCTCCAGTCACAGTCACATATATATGTGACCCGCCACATGAAAAACACATTAGCAAGATTTCGCAAATTAGGCGACGAATATTAGACATATTAAAATCGACAAAGACGGGAAGAAAATAAGCTAAAACTGATTATTTTTTCAGCATAGGTACAGAATATCATCAGGAGAAACATCAAAACTCCCCATGAATCCCACTGGACCGTAATCCAGAATTCAAAATGGCGTCCAAGATGGCTGCCCATAAATTATGACGTCAAAACTTGACAGGAAATTCAGTGCGCCTGCGGACTTGACATCAACGTGAGCTCTGAACTTTTCTTGAGCTGTCGACGTCATTTATGCCGGGTCACAGGTTTAATACTGAAATCTGAACAAATCACATGACATTATCGTCTCTAGTATACAGGGTGGGAAAAAATATATGTCCCACTTTGGGACCTATTTGTTACAAGTAGATTATAATAATCAGTGCGACTTATATCAGAATAAAATATCATTATTCACCATTTTCTTCAGTATTCGGCATGAAAAGGGCTTGCATGTATCAATAATTCCAGCACAAAAAGATTTACACAATTCCTTAACATTTGATTGGTCCGTAGCAAGTCTCTGTCCAAAATTTATATACCAGTAAACTCCCACGCCGAACTACTTTCCGTAACCGTGAGGAGCAGTTAAAATAATTCTTAAGAAAACGGAAAATAAACACATTTTCTTGATGAATTTATTTCAAATTCTGGAATTATAAGGAATGAATGGCCTCTTTGTGGAATTTATCGGGGATATAAACGTGGAAAAGTCGCGGGAATATATTATAGTGCTTGAATATCACATAAATAATATTTCTGATTACTATTAAATATTTGACAGTATCATGATAAGCATACAGTGTCTTAAGATTGAGATTTGCAGACTGGCAGATTATCTCAGAGATTCCATTACAATGCTGAACTCGGTGACCAGGTCATATACAGGTTGTTTAGTCACATGACTGATATGGCGCCACCTACTGGCAAAGTGGCAAAGCTATTTATAAAAAATAGGGATATTGTCTTCTGATTGGTCAGATCTAAACTGCTGACCCAGGAAATACAGGTCTGTTGTGGTCACATGACCAAGGGTTCCCTTCATTCATAATATTGCTTGTAGATTGTGTTTTTAATATTGACATAATTGCATATATTTCCTAAACATACACAAGTTGTAAACCCAGATGTTCACCATAGGTGTAACAGATATAGATGAGTCAAATGTGACAGTGACTACAGTCTTGAACATGCCATTATTGTGTAAATCCTGAATTTGATCAGAATTCATCATATTATGCAAGAGACTGCCAGTTTCTATGAGAATGGAATGTTGATATTTGCTCTGAATGATACAGTACATTTGGTATGGCATGAGAAATCATGAGAACTAATTATAAGTTTATACATGTATTATGTTGAAAGTTATTTGCATTTAGAAGCTGGAAAACAAACATAGTGTAGAGTTTGCAGGAATATTTCATGTTAGAAACCTGCCATTGTATGAATGCTGCATTTTCATTGGTTGATGGTTAGTGCTAACTGAGGTCACGGTCTGTTTTAGAGTTGAGTTGGATTTTAGACTTTAGAGAGTAAACATTAGAAATTATCTGTGTTAAAATAAATTAATTATTCCCATTCGAAAGAGACGCCGCTACTACAAATACTGGACGAGTCCAGTTAAAATAATTCTTAAGAAAACGGAAAATAAACACATTTTCTTGATGAATTTATTTCAATTTCTGGAATTATAAGGAATGAATGGCCTTTTTGTGGAATTTATCGGGGATATAAACTTGGAAAAGTCGCGGGAATACTGGACGAGGCCTTCCGGCCTTCGAAGGCCGGAAGGCCTCGTCCAGTATTCCCGCGACTTTTCCGAGTTTATACCCCGATAAATTCCACAAAAAGGCCATGCATTCCTATATTGAAATTTCACATTCAATTTTTTTTTTTTTAGGTTTGAACAAATTAATTTTCCCCGTAATAGGTTTGTGGTGGGTCGTGGACTTTTCCAAGTTTATACCCCGATAAATTTCACAAGACCTGCAGTAAGACCTGCTACGTCATATGATTGTTCGATTGTAATTATTATCTGATCAAATATTTATTTGCCCCAACGGACTTCGTGTTTTGTATATCATCGACAGTATAGGAATGTACGGAGCCCCGCAGTGGACGTAAACTTATTTTCTTTTATGAATTCGTTCCCACGAAATAACAATTCGTTCCCTCAATTTAACAATTCGTTCCCACGAATTAACAATTCGTTCACACGGGAATGAATTGTTAATTCGTGGGAACGAATTATTATATCGTGGAAACGAATTGTTAATTCGAGGGAACGAATTGGTATTTCTTGTGAACGAATTGTTAATTCGAGGGAACGAATTGTTCATTCGAGGGAACGAATTGTTGAATTGAGGGAACGAATTGTTATTTCGTGGGAACGAATTAATAAAAAAAATCCATCTCCCTGTGGCTTTGATGTTCAGTATTCAAGGAGTAGTAGTAAGGGAGTCAAAATGATACCACATACCGTGATATCATTTATAACCCTCTATAATACCCCCACCAACCACGAAAAATCAAAAATTGGTTAACGAGGAAAATTGGGTCTCCCGACAGCAAATTTATGAATTTTTGGAGAAAATAATTTTGAAAAGAGGGAGTCCCAATTATATTGGTAATTGACTTTTGAAAGTATATATTGGTGTCATAAATACATCATGTTTTTTTCACGTCCAATTGAACAGAAAAAACAAGTACCAATATTATTAGAGAAAATGGATAATACAATACAATTTGAATTGAACATTTTTAATGACTGTGTTGAAGAAGTTTACGAAGCTTACGGGGGTTATAATCCTGTATATAAATTCTATAAAATGAGAACACTAGGCGATATCGAATATATGAAATACCAGCGTAATTTATTACGCTCCGATAAAAACGTTACATTTACAATATTATACCGGCAATTATGTCAACTATACAAGAGGCAAATACAAACATTAAGACGGATAATGCGTATCGGATATGAAACTAAGGTGTATTATATAAAAAATTTAAAACCAAACGATTCGTTTACGAATGTACATTTCTACGATATCGCTTATAAAGATATTGAAAAATTATTATTGAAAAAAAAAAAATACTAATTAATTTATAGCCGAGTGTATTTTCCTTATCGAAGGTATGTAAACGGGCTATCTGGAATTATTTTTCATCAACCTGGAGCGGTCTTATAGGAACGTCGTTGTCATACTTTGAGTGTATTTTTCCTTATCGGTGGTATGTAAACTGGCAATCTGAATTTATCAAATTTATCAACCTCGAGCGGTCGGATAGGAACGCCGTTGTCATGCAGTTGTTAACCATAGCGACCACATTTGTAAGGATAGAAATAAATAAATAAAAAATGTCTAACTCCAACCGCGGCGCGAACCCACGACCCTCTTCTCTATATATTATCGCCTTAACCCACACGACCAAGTAGGCTGTTATGATAACATTACCTAGTGTTGTACAAGTATCGATTTACGACAATGTTTCAATTACACGGGTTATGAACCATGCGTAAATTGATAGCCGAGGTAAACAGACAGTTATTTATAGCCGAGTGTATCAATTTACACAGGTGATTACAGTGTAATCATCGACCGAATTTGTTATGCGATTACGGCGTAATTCTCAGTGAAAAACACATGTTGTATAGGTATGTAAATTTGTTTACTACACCAATATAATTATTTTATAAAATATCACAATGGTGCTGTAACATTTCTTCCGACTTTATCTCCAAGTTTTTCCCTAAATTTATCCCAATCAGTACACTCAATTTTGGGCATGGTGGCGCGCGCCTTGATTCTTATATCATTTTTTAATTGTTCATATCTCCCAATTTCTTCCACCACGGATTCAAACTCTAAATTTGATATTTTCTTATCGGCCAACGCTTTGGACACTATAACGTCGATGCTATTTTTCTTAGACCTGGCGAGAATGGATATTCTATCATGTTTTCTACATTTTTTCTCGAGTTTTCCACCCGACGCCCTAATTACCATACACAGCAACCCAGAAACGGCCGACACCGCACATAAAATCCCCGCTACAGGAACCGTTATAATGGTGGATATAGTTGCAGCTGTCCCCGCCCCACACAACACAGAAACACTCGCCAGAGCCGTGCTAGATGCTTCAGCCGTGTTCACCGCGCGTCTATATTTTTTAGCGTTTCTTTTTCTATTTGTATATTCTCTAACTAAAATATCCTGCATAGCGACGATATTATTCAACCTAAAATCTGAACTTCTTTCGATAATTGTACACAGTGTTGATGGAGTGGTATTGACAATTGGAAGCGTTGATTCGTTCATGATTTTCAATATATTAGTATTTACACAATAAGTTCAATTAACAATGAGACAATATTGGAAGAACTCTCTGGGTCACCGATTTTCGTAACAAAGTTAATAACACTACCTTTGGAAAGTCTAATTCGATCATAACCGGAGAACGAAACCACCGTCGAACTATCTCCAGAGATTTTAGTGACTCCGACCCCCCGTTCTTCCCCATCTACTACAATATTTATCGCGACCGCGCCCACAAGTTTACCACTACCATTAACCAAGCAGACTGCCATTTGGATAACTTCACCTGCGGCTGTCATAGAGTATCCCCCACATTTATTACTCGCTTTGGCACCGAACGAATATTCATAGTGCCCCTCAACCAATGGGCCCCGCTTCTCAGCCCAAACTGTTATGACACGTTTTGGCGTTTTCATTGTTCGCACTATTCCGGCAAGCGCACTGTTTGCGTTATATGCCTCAGTACGAATCTTATAAGAGGCCTCTGCAAGAGCTTTGGTCGCGGCTATACGATCATGTTTCAGTTTATCGGAAACTTCGGTTATCTTTCCGTCTAATTCGGTAAGTGCCGCTTCTCTGCTGAGAGAGTCCTCTAAGCGCAACGCATCATAAGCCTCCGTAATGGTCGCCTGGTGGCCTTCTAGGGCTTTCTCAACACCCGACCGGGCCTCTTTTTGAAATTCGGTTATTTTCCCGTCTAGTTCAGCAACCGCCGCTTCTCTGATGAGAGAGTCCTCTGAGCGCAACACCTCATAAGCCTTCGCAAGGGCTGCCTGGTGGTCTTCTCGGGCTTTCTCAACACCCGACCGGGCCTCTTTTTGAAATTCGGTTATTTTTTTTGTCTAGTTCACCAACCGCCGCTTCTCTGTTGAGAGAGTCCTTTAAGAGCAACGCATCATAAGCCTCCGTAAGGTCCGCCTGGTGGTCTTCTCGGACTTTATCAATCCCCAACCGGGCCTCTTTTCGAAATTTGGTTATTTTTTCGTCTAGTTCGGTAAGTGCCGCTTCTCTGTTGAGAGAGTCCTCTGAGCGCAACGCCCCATAAGCCTCCGTAATGGCCTCCTTGTGGTCTTCTCGGAACCCCTCAACCCCCAACCGGGTCTCTTTCAGAAATTCGGCTATTTTCCCGTCTAGTTCAGTAAGTGTCGCTTCTTTACTGAGAGAGTCCTCTAAGCGTAACGCATCATAAGCCTCCGCAAGGGCCTCAGCAAGGTTCGACTGGTGGTCTTCTCGGACTTTATCAATACCCGACCGGGTCTCTTTTCGAAATTTGGTTATTTTTTTATCTAGTTAGGCAACCGCCGCTTCTCTGACGAGAGAGTCCTCTGAGCGCAACACCTCATAAGCCTCCGTAAGGTCCGCCTGGTGGTCTTCTCGGGCTTTCTCAATACCCGACGTGGCCTCTTTTCGAAATTTGGTTATTTTTTTATCTAGTTCGGTAAGTGCCGCATCTCTAATGAGAGAGTCCTCTAAGCGCAACGTATCATAACCCTCCGTAAGGGCCGCCTGGTGGTCTTCTCGGACTTTATCAATATCCGACCTGCTCTCTTTTTGAAATTTGGTTATTTTCCCGTCTAGTTCGGTAAGTGTCGCTTCACCGATGAGAGAGTCCTCTAAACGCAACGCATCATAAGCCTCCTTAAGGTCCGCCTGGTGGTCTTCTCGGACTTTGTCAATCCCCAACCGGGCCTCTTTTCGAAATTTGGTTATTTTTTCACCTAGTTCGTTTAGTTCCGTTTCTCTGATGAGAGAGTCCTCTGAGCGCAACACCTTATAAGCCGCCTGATCTTTCTCAATATCCGTTCGGACTCCCTCAATTTGTGCAGTCGCCGTCAGCACTTCTACTCTAACATCTGATATACTCCTGTGAATCCTGTTTGTGACCCTCGATATAGTTTTATTTATTAGGGCCTTGGTTTTTCCAGTAGTTAAAAAGTCGCCCTCTGTCGGGATGAATCCACGTTCTGCCGGTTCCAAATTCTTTGAATTTGTCACCCAATCGGAAGAACTACCTGGTCCGTATATACTCATAATAAAATTAATTATAATATTGGGCACCTATACTCAATTGGAAATTTCGAGAACTACCGAAATCGGGTAATCGTTTTTCAACTTTCTCGCTTGATCATCGAGAATAGAGACCGTAAATTCGTGGATATGTCCCGATTCCAAAACTTTCATCTCGGGGTGTGGGAAGTCTAAGGTCACAGTCTCGCCATAGAAACAGTCGCTGGCTTGCACGGTTTTCAGTAATGTGCTGGGAGTGCCGTCTACCGTGTTGTACGATGTGTTCACCCGATCCAGGTGCACCCTGAGAGTTTTCGTGAAGGCGAAGTCCACCGGGTTATCACCGACGTACTCACCCGGGGTAAACACTTCTTTGTTTGAGGAGTATGTCTCTCTAAAACCGAGTTGAATACCCAACCCCGGGGAGATCACTACCTTATTATCAGTGCTGATGGTCATTGTTGCGAGCCCGGTAGCATTCGATACTGTGAGGTTGATTATACCGTCAAGCTCTGAGTTGACAAAATCTTTGAGCTGTCTTATTCCCCACAGTCCGTGAGGCAGCTTTACACCTAATTGTTTTCCATCCTTCACATAGTAAAACCCTTCGCTCTTCCCCACATTCTGCCACCCAACCGTGAACGTGATTGATCTGAGGTCTACCCGACGTTGTCCGCAGCAGTTGTCGATTGATTTTTGAAGTTCACAACTCCCTTTTTGAACATTAGTGATAGTAGCAAACATAATAATATCTTTCAATGGATACAAAAGCATTTAGCTTTAACTCTAATGCAAAGTACGCGGTCGGTGGTAAATACACGCAAAAAGACGTTGTTAACCGCCTTGTACACCCAACCGTAACGGTTAGACCGGACAGTGGCTTTGCCACCAATTTCCCTAACACGTTTGAGAAATATAGGCTGCCCAAGATTACTACGATGGAGGTGGTAAACGGGTGGAAAGCCACACCGATGCAGTTTTGGCAGAACCAGCTAAATTTCGCTGTATGGTGCTCAACAGCCGGGTGTGGAGTTTCACATAAAGACCATCTAACATCCAAGAATGTCATGCTCCGAAGTGTCTACAACTTTCACGCGTATTATACTATTAGGAGGATTCTCAAAGAACTAGGTATTTCTCTACCTCAAGACGACGCCTGGGATCCCATTTTCAACACATACGACCGTATGGCGTTTGAAAGACTGTGTAACGAATTTAACGTTTCAAAAGACGCGTACTGGAGACAGAAAGCATTTCCTACCAGCACCGGCCTCGGGGACGTTCTCATTCGGGGCCAGTCCGGGAATTGGACGCAGACTGATTTTAGACACGATCACTCCGGTGACCACATCGTCAGTCGGAACGCCGGGAATTTTGACCACGCGACTATGACTTTCGGGCCGGAAGTGTCTGGAGGTCGACACTGTGGCGTGTTTTCTTGTAAAATGTTACCTCCGAAACGGGCTCACGTACATACAGCAGGCTGCTGAGGTTCAGAACGCGTGGGGTACATTTATGTTAGATAAGGGTCTAGGGTTCACGCAGGCCGGGTTACTCGCGTCAACGACTCCATTCGCACGTACGTCTGGGCCATCCTCGGCGCACAGAAGCAAACTCGCAGTTCTATACTGGGCACGGGAACGGCGTTTAATGCACAAAAACAATTCTTGGCACTTGTAGAGGACGCCATCTCAGCTAGGGTGGATCTGGAGAAGGCGATCCAGAATTATCAAGACGTTTTGCAGAATGCCAGCACTCCAGT
This sequence comes from Conchocele bisecta, assembly GCA_029237695.1. Lineage (NCBI taxonomy): Eukaryota > Metazoa > Mollusca > Bivalvia > Lucinida > Thyasiridae > Conchocele > Conchocele bisecta. The sequence goes on from CM055280.1 coordinate 29,875,688, forward strand.
AGACTATGTATTTGGAATAGGTCTTTATATGGCGCCGAGCAATATGATACTACGAGACGACCCGGTTGACGGTTACAATAATCAGATCGTAATCGCCACCGCCAATCAAAAAATCGGTCGCAACGGTAACGTGAACACAGATATCATCAAGCGCACCCCCAACATGATCAGGTTCAACAGTGTTGTAAGTGGAACCGATTTCATAAAACCCCCAAAACACAAAATGGATACACATCCCTCAACACAATCGAACCCAGTACCCCCAATTAGTAAATTGGATGCACCATCGAGTTCCCCCAATCCAATCATCAACAATGTTGAAATACCAATCGAGCTTGGAAGCACAACACACGAGGAGGAGAAATTAGCGCTCGTCGTTGCCCTCGTGGCGATCGGATTATTTACGCTTTGGTTTTAGGAACTCTCTGGCGAAGAATAGTAGGAGACCGGCGATTGCCACGATTAAAGCCCAGGTATTTTTGGCTAGCCATCCGGTCGTTTTTGATAATATAGATAGCAAGTAAAAAACGATACTTCCGATCAGTCCAGGTAGTGCCGCAGCCGCCTTTTCGGCAAATTTAGTCAGGAGACTGGCGAGGGCTTTTAGTTGTTTTTTATCCAATCCTTGGCTCCGCCGGATGGCGCGGGTGGTGGTGTAGGTGCTGGTGCGGGTGGTGGCGCCGCACCACCCAGTGAAAGCTAGAAATATGGTCGATATAGTCATGCTGATAGCAACGAGGATGCTTGCTATCGTGACAGCCTGTTCTCTGAACAGAGTGCGAAGACGCTCACCGAGTGTCGTCTCCTCGTGCAGGACCCTCGAGATTGTTTCGCGGATCCGACTTATTTGGGTGCGGAGAGCCTTACGGTTAGTCGATGCAGCCTCCAAACGAGCTGCTCTTTCATCTCGCAACGACTGCAGGCGTTCGGTGATCCGCTCGGTAGATTCTCTATCGTCACCCGCTTCCTCCAGTTTTCTTTTTTCTAGCGCGATATGTTCATCCAGCGACGAGAGTTTGGCGAGGTTAAGGACCAGTTCGCCCCGGACCGTTTGCATAACCTTATCGAGGCCCCGGAGTTCGCGAAGAGGTCACGGTGGGTCATTCATCGTCCTGAGTATTTCGTCTATCTCACTTTCGTTGAGCTCCATCGTGTTAATAGCGTCGGTGGCTACTCGAGGGACATCGCTGAGCTCGACCGTTTCTATATCGGCGGCCGTTTTCGCCATCGTTTCGTCGGTAGACTGTAGGGCCTCTACAGCCCGGGTCGGAATAATTGTTTTATCCCTCTTCCAATCTACGAATCCTAGTTCGCTCCTTATGAGTTCACCACCGCCCCGGTTTCCGGCAATGGTGCTCAGCGCTAGGGGTTTACCGGTCATCGTGTTGACGATCGGTACGTTTGCTGCTTTTAGTCGCAATCTACCACGCAGATCCAATTCGAACTTGGAGTAGTCGCGGCCGACAGATGGGACCACACCTTTGTCTGCCAAATTGTTGTAGTAGTCGTCTACGGCTCCCTCGAGTAATTCCCGACTTTGACTAATGGCGTTGGTAGCGCCACCTAATTCCCCCGATTGCGTTTGGATTGGAACTGGAGGCTGTATCAAGGGCGTTTCGTCATTATAATCATCATCATCACCATCGAGGTAATCGTCCCAGTCGCCCGTAGTGAGATCGTAGTTGTCCATGTCAATATCGTAATCAGCCATATTTATAATTTCTTAAAATTAATTATGTATTAAAGACAAAACCATACGGGTTTAATATAGTTTCACTAAATTATGTCTTCGAGTCAATACGGTCGCAAACTCAATCCATACCGCAGACTGCGTGAGCCCCTCGGGGCAAAAGGCGTGAGACAGAGTGTCGTTATTACGAACAACCCATCGACGATCGACCAGAACCAGCAGCTCTTGGTCCGCTTCCTCAACCTCGGAGCTAACGACGTCATTGTGCCGGTGACTGTTCGCCTCGCTTTCACTATTTCGCTGACGTCGACGGACGAGAACCGAACCGTCGTTCAGAACCTGGGTCGCGCCATAGTCAAGAAGACCATGATAAAGATTTCTGGTAATGAGGTGATGTCGATCGATCACAGCGACGTCTACCATTGTTATCAGGACCTATGGATGAAGGCGCAAGAGCGCGAAAACGCTGTCTATCAGGGTATTGACACCAGCAAAAATAAGAACGTAACCAAACTTAGAATCGGGGCTGGTAACAAGGTAGATAACAACGCGAGCGACAACGCGGTCGCGGGCGTTTACGGCAACCGCTTCTACATCCCGCTCGACTTTGAGTTGCTGGAGAGTCACATGCCCTACTATCAGAGCGCTTTGGCTGACCGCCTCGAATACGAACTAACGTTCAACGACTACGGCCGAGTTCTCATAACCAGCGACATGTTATCGACGTATACGATCGATAATGTTTCGCTGGAGTACGACATGGTCACGATGCCTGAACTCGCGCGATTGATCAGAACCCAGTACGCCGGGCGCGTTGCCATACTTTACGACCGAGTTCTTCGCCATCGCAAGATGACGAAAGACAAAGGCGACACATTGTGGAATATTAACGTCAACGTACCCGCCCGCTCGATGAAAGGTATACTGATGTTGTTCGAGGATGCTCGGTTCGCGTTCGGTGCTAGAAAAACCGGCAAATTCTATAACCCCAAAATCACGAAGGTAGAGGTGACGATCGAGGGAGTACCCAATCAACTCTACAGCGCGGGTCTTCGCGCGCACCAACAGTGGGACGAAGTAAGAAAGCAGTTTGCTGCCGGCTCTAAGCGCTCTCCGGAGGTTGCAGCAGTTGCCAAAGACCTGCAAAGACTCAACATCGAAGATGGCCGATACGTCTCAGCACTCTACTAAATCTAACGATTTATTAATTAATTTTAAGAAAATTAACAATCAATACCAATTCACGATTGGAGATGCCCACTCTGCCATAATATGTGGGCAGACAGGATGTGGAAAAACGGTTTTCATTCTAGACTTGCTCGAGGGCTCCTACCGCGATGCCTTTCGTCATATTGTGATCCTGTGTCCCACTGTGCGGTACAACGATACTTATCAGCGACGCCCGTGGATATGGACCGACCCTGAGGTATACATTATTGACCCTGGTGATAGGCTTCACGATTGGTTGCGTGGTTTATACCAAAAATTCCAGGGTGAGCCCACCCTATACGTGATTGATGATTGCTCAGCCAAGGCGGCGATGACCAAAAAGAAGGACATGCTCTCCGAGCTCGCATTTTCTGGCCGCCATGCTAGGCAAAGCGTATGGATATCCACTCAAAAGTACAACGCCGTCCTCAAGGATCTGCGAGAGCAAACGAAATGGGTCGCCCTCTTTCATTGCAAGGACCGAGACTCATTCGATGGCTGTCTTCGAGAGAATGACGTTATCCCAACGCGCGAGGAGCGCCTGGAGGTTCGACAGATGCTTTCGGAAACTAAGCACGCCAAGCTTTTGCTAAAGACTGATCAACCAACTGCTTACGAAATTAGCAATTACTGAACAAATGCTGAACAATGCTGAACAAATGCTTAACAAATGTTGAACAAATGCTGAACAATGGTTAACAATGTTAACAATTTGGTGCTCCGCTGCGAGCTTTGTTGCGAGCATAATGGTGATCATAAGTATCGGGTGGTGCGCTTGTTAAAGTGATGAGACTTGTTAGAATAGTTAAATTAATTTTAAGAAAAATGAACTGCGACGAACTTCTCGATCAGTTAATGGAAGAAACCTCAACTCCGACTGCCAACATCCTGAAAGATGATGATCCGACAGAGCAATCGGAATCAACTCCAACTCCAACGGCGGTTGGTATTGGGTTGAGTGCAACGACTCCGAATGAAAATGAAAATGCGGCGCGACGAGAGCGGCTAGCTGCGCTGGTTGCTGGGGGACAATCGGAGCATTATCTCGGTAGGCGTCTCTCAGGTTTTCAGGTGGATAAGATGTCAGATGCGGAGATCGATAAAATGTATGCGCGATACGAATCTAGGTTAAGTGCAGAGATGACAAAAACTCTCGGATCGGCGGCTATTCATTTGTACGCAGCCGCCGTTAGTATACTTCTCCCTATACCAAACACCGCGGGATTGATTGACGATCTAGAGACTGACCCTTTTATAGGTCACACTCTTAGAACAGCCTGCTTCTCAATTTATCACAAGTTTGGAATGTACTTAGCTCCGCTGACAACCGCGTTGACCACGGGTAAACACTGTCAATTTGGACATATATGCCCACGAACTATAAGCCCTAATATTAATATCATAAATGATGACACAAGACACACCCACGATAGTGACGGAGTTGAACCCGATTGCTCCAACACAATCGAACCCGAATGTTACTCCGCCACTGGATGACATACCGCATATAAAAAATCCCAAAAGTCAGGCAGCTGGGCGGGCGGCGGCTGCCACCCGAAAAGTTAAACAAGATAAAATACTCGCCGAGCTTCGAGAGGCTAAACAGTCGTTGCAATTGGGGACGGAGACAGCAAAACATCTGAGGACAGAGTTGAGTACAACAACACCCCCAATTCACGAATTGGAAGCACACTCAACACCCAATCGAGGTTGGGCGAATCCGATTGAACCCAAATTCGTGAATTGGAGTTGGGTTGTTGGTGGTGGTCTGGCAGTTGTTGGTGCCCTGTGCGTGTGGAAATACCCCATATTATCGAAAAAACAACCAGCCAGTGTTCAGAAGAAAGTTACGAAACACCAATCACGATTGGATGCACCCCATTTAAACATTGATCGCGACCCCTTTTATATGCAATAATTATAATGGCTGAACAAGATGGTAAAATGTTAGTGAATGCGCTTTATCACGCCGTGGTGATATCGGGTTTCAGTATCGGGTATGCTCGGCTATCAAAGATGGCCCTAGGAGGATCCGCTCCCAAATTGGACTTTACTGTGAGAGACGTAGGGCTCGCGACCTTAGATGTAGCGGCCGCAGTTTGGACCCGAGATTATCTAGTTAAAGCTGGAATTCTACCAGTTAATATATGGAAATAAATGGCTTCAATCGCAGTAATAGTAGGTGGTGCGCTTGTAAACGCATTGGCGTTCAGCGGTAGCAACTTTATATTCTCTAAAATGAGAAGCTCGAACGTGGATGAGGAGCGTAAGCGTCACGATTTAGCTGTAGAACAACTCAATAGCGCAAAGGAAGCGTGGTCCGAAAAAACGAACCGCCCATCTGGACTGGGTCAATGAAGAGCTTCGCCGTAAAATCACGCCGCGCAAACTTTTCAGAACGTTGAAGAAGCCAACCGCGAGAGTACGCGCTGGCATATCCGCAGAAAAGTCTCGCGCCGCTGGATCGCGAGCCCCAACTTTCAGATTTCTATGTACCGTCAGAGCCCCAAAAAGACCGCGAGATCGCGTTCATCGTCGTGGGAATGGGTGTGGTGGGTCTCGTCGGCTACTATATTCAATCGAGATTTTAAATTAATTATTTTAAATAATTTTTTTTATATATATATATATATATAGAACGATGTCAGTTGACGAACTTTATTTTGCTATGATTGATGTAGGCTACACTACCCTTAAACACCGCATAGCTGGTGCAAAGGGTATGATTCGTCTGGCCCGAGATTCTCTCGAGACGTGGCGGGAGGACGAAAAAGCGGCCACTCTTTTCGCAAAGCGGATGTTAGATTCCTCCACCAATCCTGGGGGATTAGATTTTCCCAAGTTCCTTCAGAACTTAACCCCCAATCGCGATTGTACTTCCAACAAAGGTTTATTATTATCGACGCAGTTACCGGACGATCTGGCGAGGGCATGTTGGAGATTGTCCGATATATTAGAATTCATCGCATACGATGAACACACGCAAACTTAATACAAAACTATCGGTTCGCCTAACGCGCAAGCTAGCGAACGCGTACTATAGCCCCCACGGCTACTGGAAGGGACTCGCTGCCATCAAGAACCTCGCGGCGGCGACCAAGGTTTCAGAAAATGCTGTCAAGGAATGGCTCAAGAAGCAGGCCATCTGGCAGATCTATTTACCCGCGCCTCACAATATTCCGCGCCCGAAATTCGACGTGCCGGTACCGAACCAAGTTCACCAAGCGGATCTCCTGTTTCTCCCTCACGATCGCGTCGGTCGCAAGACGTACAAGTACGCACTGACAATCGTTGACGTAGCGAGTCGTTTTAAGGGGGCTGAGCCGTTGGCCACTAAAGAGTCTAAGGAGGTGGCCGAGGCTCTCTCCCGAATATATAAGAGGAGTCCTCTCAAATGGCCGAATCTTCTCCAGGTCGATCCCGGCCGCGAGTTCATGGGCGCGGTCTCTCATCTATTGTCTAAGCACGAAGTTTCTGTCATACGCTGCCACGTCAACATCCACCGGGACCAGGGAATTGTGGAGCGCTTCAATCGAACCCTGGCTGAGAGACTGTTCGGACACCAATACACTAAAGAACTTGTAGACCCTCATTCGCGATCGACCGAGTGGGTGGCCAGACTGCCCACCGTGGTCTCCGCATTGAATGGAGAGGTGACCAGATTGATAGGTAAGAAGCCCGTAGATGCTATCAAGTTTAAAAGGGTGACGAGCGAGCCCTCTGCCGTCTCGCGCGGGCGACCCGTTGGTTTAGAGGAGCAACGGCTTCCATCGGATATTGACGTCCGGTACCTCTATCAACCGGGAGAGCTCGAAGGTGGCAGCCGCCGCGCGACTGATCCCGTGTGGTCTCTCAATGTATATCATCTAGATCGATCTATTACCAAGCCCGATGAGCCCGTGCTCTACTATTTGGATGATGGGCCATCTCGAGGGTTTGTTCGCGAAGAACTTCTTGCGGTGCCTTCTGACACCCAGCTACCCCCGGATCGTCAGAGTCTTTAGATTGCTAATTTTCTTAATTTTTTCAAAATTATTAAATAAATCATTAGAGAGGTTCCGTATGTATTCCGTCTGGTAACACGCGTCTTTTATCGTAGTATGCCGAGAGTCCTAATTTGTGTTGACAGTACGTTTTCATAACGCTGTCTTTCATTTTAAATCCTCTATTTTGTGCTACATCTATAATGTGTTTTCCATCTTCTGTAGTTTCACTTAGTACTCGTTTATATCTATCCCAATTTAAATTGTTGGTTCTCTTGGACATTCCTTTCGCAGAGTTTTTATTAATAGAATTAATTTTTCTACCAAATAACACTTACTAGATAACGCTATCGCCCTATCTCCGCTAAATTCCATTTTGAAAAGTCCGGGCTCTTTCGCTCCATTTATCCCAAGCCAACCATTTCTTTTTTTCTTTTTCAAATCCGTCTAGTAAGTTAGGTCTAATCAATTCCTTTATCGTTTTTCCACTAACTCCTATATACATACTATCCGTATCCATCTGTATTAATTCGAAGTCTTCTCTTTTTATGTATTTGTCTATAAATTCGTAGTAAAATTCCAACATTCTCAATTTAGCTAGTTGATAAACCGCTATTCCACAATGGAATGGTCTCTTTACCGCACACCTGGGTTTTCTTGAAGATATTTCGTACGCATCTCCTATCTCTTCCAAATCGTCAAAGAATGCAGATCTTAATGCTTTGTCAACACAGGTTTCGTTTAGTGTATATGTCGTATTGAAATGTCTCTCCGTTGCCTCTATCATTTTTCCACAACACGAGTTTCCTAATAATTTCATTATGTCGGCTACTGGTTTCTTATTTGGTTCTACATCACCCGTTCGTATTGCGGCTGTAACTTCTTTTGCGAACCATTCGAATGGTTTTCCGCTAATATAATCTATAACACGATGAACTCTAGTTATTTCTAGTCCGTGTTTTAAATACCATTTCAACAGTGCCGCGCACAACAATACTTTAGTGGCTGTCATAGATCCCACCAATTTTTTTCCATCTCCTCTTGTTCGGCCAGTATCTTTTAAATATTTTAACATGTATGTGGGAACTTCATCAACCTCTACTTCTCTGTTTATAAATATATTTTTTGGGGACATTTCAGAAAACTTATCTTTTAAGTTGTGTGGAACTTTTCTATATCCACCTCCGCAAACCCAAACCAGTCTCCAGATAAAACTCTTTCACAAAACTTTTTAATAAATTTAGGGTTATGTGGGGTATCTATATGGTGTATAGTTTCTCTCCCACACGGCATCTCTTTATTTAACGTAGATAAATATAACGCGTTTGCATCGTACCAAAACACAGCCTTGCAAGGTTTGGAACCCACTCTAATATTTGAAACACCAGCTTCTGCATATCGTGAAAATACTATTGATGGACCGCCAACTAGAGCGTCCTTCATCATTTCGTATGTTTCTTCTTTTGGTGCATATAGAGCATCCTCCGGTATAATCGTCTTTGAAGATTTTTGTTCTTTAATGGTTCCTCTCAATAAATATTGTATAGCTACTCCAGGTAGTGTTACCGCATCTTTGAAAATATCCACACCTCTGTGTTTATAAAATTCACACATTTTTTCCACCGCTTCTAGGAACGGTGCTACATCTAAATCGTAATAATATTTCAACCAATCTCTGAAAGTTTTCATATTATTTTCTTCGAAAATTCTACGACATTTACTTAATTCTGTTTCATCTATTAACATTTTCCCAGATAGTTTGGAATACCAATTCTCTATATCCGGTAGTCCTGGGTAATCCAGTTTGTCTGGAGAATCGAACCACTAATAAGGAAAGAAAGATTTCTGTCCTTTGCATTCGTAGGCTTTTATCCAACTATCGTAACTTACACCAGGTCCTAGATAAAGTATTACATCAAGAAATCTAAACTCTGGAGTAAATAGAAATATTGTTGCGTTTGCACGTTTTCCGACCATTACTTTCTTTGTTGTTGATGCCAGTTCGCCTACTAGATATTTCTTTATTAAGTTTATATCGTACTTACTGCTGTTAAAACCTATAACCGGTACTTGCTCTATCCACTGTTCGATCTTGGCGATTTGGTTTTTACGTAAATGTTCTGTATTAAACCCATATCTTGACCACACTTCTTCTCTTATAGCTTTTCCCCTGACTTTCAAATCTTCTACGAATGTTTCTATAAGTTTTGCGGGATCTTTATCACAAATATGAGTTACTGTTCCTGAGAAATTATCTCCTATACTAACGCTTACCGGAACGTGCTCGGCTTCGTACTCTAGATTATTACCGAGAGTTTCAAATTCTGGGTTGAGATATGCCTCAAAATCGTATACTATCTGATATGGATAAAGAGTAGTGTCGCAACCGATCTTTATGTCTTTACCAGTTCTTTGAAATTCGCATTCCCACATAACTACTAGTTTGAATTCTTTGCTTCTTCTAATAAATGTATCTCTTCTCATAGTGGATGCGCGTTCTTCTTTTTCTATGCTTTGCATGAATCTCACACCCGTGCCAGTAACAGCCGTGATATTGATATACGGTATTGGTTTCCGTACAGTATCCATCTACTGGAGCTCCTAAAACCCATCTTTCACCCCCGTGTCCACACTGTTCGTGGTGAATGTGAATTCCCTCGCGCTTTTCCACAGAGTACATCCAATCGATCGCCCCATAACTGTTAGAACTTTTTGGGTAGAACGCTTTCTCGAACGACGAACGCGGGCGCTCTAAATAATTACCATCACATACTACTTTTGTCTCACCTTTCATACATTTTGGTCCGTGTCTCTTCATATTACTCGCTTTTGTGAATTTCTGCTTGCAATTATCGCAGGCGTAAATTTTAGTTTTAGGGTTTTTAGGTTTTTTAGAGTTTTTTTATCGAAATTGAAATGCGTGATTATTAAACAGTCCTATTGTCATTGTTAAATACCTTTGCCTAAATATGCTGGTACCTTTTTCAACCACCATACGTTACATTCGGTGGGTTGATATACTTCTATACCGATTTTAAAAAAACTCTTCAACCTTTTTCAGATCTGAAAAAGGAATTGGTGAAACCACATTACTACCAAAATATTGCTTACTAAGTTTCTTTCGCCTTTTTCTGTACATCTGTCGGGTCTTTTATCTGTTCCATAATGCATAGATAGACACCTGAACAGACAAAGGTCGTCATTATACTTATCTAAAGAATACATACCTTTTTTATTCTTCAGCCATTCTGCAAGTTCTCCTCCTGCTGCTTCTTTGGATTGTAGTCCCAAATCTATTCCCCTACTACCCTGTATTAGCTTTACAAAAACCTCTACCCATCTTACAAACTTCCACTTTGTATTCGGTCTGTCTATTTTATCGGACATTGTTCGTGTTTGCTCCTTATCTGACAGCCATTTTTTAACGGTTTTCATTGATGATAGTGGTTCGCTACCACCGAGATTTTTGTGCATTATTATAGTTACAGGTTTTCCATTTTTAATTTCCTCCATATGTTCTAGCTTGTAAGAATATGAATATCTCAAATAAATTTTTTTTGTTAGATACGGAGCGAGTTTCTCGGACATGCGTTCAGACTTGTTAATGTTAATATTTTTACGAAAGGATAATGTAACTACCCGTCTTCCATTTTCTACCTTTTCCAATGTTTCATCGTGAGCCCCCAATATTTTTTCACCTTTTTCCACTATCGCGCGAACTATAGATCTTTTCTTATTATTTTGTATTGGGCCATCTGTGTGTCTAATTTGAGACAAATTATTTGTGGTTGAAGGTTTTATTACACTAGCCCTTAACTCCGCAATACTTTCTTTTTGAATTCTGTTACCAACTTCCTCCGCTAGTGAGAGGTCTTTAAATGCCCCTCTTTTATAGGCGCGAGTAAACCGCTTCATAAACGCCTATTCTTTGTGGCATTTATCAGCTTTGTCAACCCCCTAACTCTCAACCGTGTACTATAAGTAATCCCAAGAGATTCGCTTCTCTTCTCAAACTTTCTATTTCTGCCCTAGTTTCTGGCGTTATCATATTTTCTGTATATACTTTTGTATATATATTTTTGTATAGCCTATAAAATTTATCTGTTCAATTGGACGTCAAAAATTTACATAATGTTTTTTTCACGTCCAATTGAACATATACATTTCATAGGTTATATACATATATAATTTATCTGTTCAATTGTACGTCAAAAATTTACATAATGTTTTTTTCACATCCAATTGAACAGATAAATTTCATAGGTTATATACATATATAATTTATCTGTTCAATTGGACGTCAAAAATTTACATAACGTTTTTTTCACGTCCAATTGAACATATACATATACATATATATATAAAATACATATATAATGGAGTGTGTGACTTGTTGTAAGACGTTTACGTGTAAAGACTATCTACGAAGGCATCTAGCGAGACGTAGAAAGTTTCCTTGTGTCCCCCCACAATTTCAATGCCCCAGATGCCCTTGTAAATTCGTTAGTGCCCAAAGTCTTTGTAGACATAAGCAACTACGCTGTCAGGTGGCTAAAGGTGAACGTGGTAGACTAGAGCTGGTAGAATTAGTTGCTGATCTGCGAAATAAATTAGCTATATCGGAGGAGAAAAATGAGGAATATAAACTATTGTACTTGCATGAATGATTTCGACTTTTTTCAAAAGTCAATTACCAATATAATTGGGACTCCCTCTTTTCAAAATTATTTTCTCCAAAAATTTTCTGTCGGGAGACCCAATTTTCCTCGTTAACCAATTTTTGATTTTTCGGGGGTGGTGGGGTATTATAGAGGGTTATAAATGATATCACGGTAGGTGGTATCATTTTGACTCCCTTACTACTACTCAAGGATCATGTGGTACTAACAACAACAACAAGTACCGATTCAAAGTACGTATTCTTTTATAGTGTCCTTATTACGTAACGTTACGTCACCAAATGCAGCTCATTAAGACGCGTTTACTGCGCCATATTTCATCAAAATCCGTTGTGTTAAGCTTCATTTGGTGGTCTCTGTATTTTCGCCCAAACTTCTGTCGTTTTTGCGAAGAATCGATTTCCGTGTCTCCGACACGGAAATCGTTTCTTTGCAAAAAACGACATAAGTCTGTGCCAAACTCACTGGACCACCAAATGCATCTCTTGAAGACGCGTTTGCTGCGCCATAGTTCTATACAATCCGTTGCATATTAAGGAAAATATAAAATAATACTTACTGTGTAGTGGGCGACGTTATTGTTGTTATAACCACGTGATCATGCACCTTGTATATGCGAACATGCAGTAAAGGGAAATGTCACAATATGTCAGCATGCATGCCAACCGCAAACTGATTTTATTCTTTTTTCAATGAAATCAAATCAGTTCCGTCTGTATGTTTTGAATACATCTTGTGGATTTTCATGGAAACGCAATAGTCGCAATTCCAAGATCTATGATCACGTGGTACTAACAACAACAACAAGTATCGATTCAAAGTACGTATTTGTTTACAGTGTCCTTATTACGTAACGGATTTTGATGAAATCGATTCTTCGCAAAAACGACATAAGTCTGTGCCGAACTCCCTGGGTGACCAAATGCAGCTCATGAATACGCGTTTGCTGCGCCATATTTCATCAAAATCCGTTTCATATTAAGGAAAATATCAAATAATACTTACTTTGGAGTGGGCGACGTTGTTGTTGTTGTAACCACGTGATCATGCACCTTGAATTCGAATGCCAAACTAAACTATTTACACTGGAAACGCCCATTCAAAATATTGCGTTTATATCCCAATACATTACATTAGCCCCACCCACACGTATGATAACAGGCACCAGACAAAAACTTGCAGCTGTATCTGACCCGAGATTAACTTCTTGTGAATCTGCTATTGAGTCTGTAGCTTGCCAAACGCTCTTAGGGATTAAGAATGGTCAAAACTTACTGTGGGCGCACCATATAGATTACATATGTGCAAATCTTTCATCCATGATTTCTCTTTTGCAACAGTTATAGAGAATAGTAGGTTAGTGCCGTGAATGGGAAAAAAATATCTGGCAAGGCTCAGGAAACGGGATGGGCGAGGCTCTGCCGAGCACATCCCATTTCCGTGCCGCGCCTGGTACTTTTTCCCATTCACGGCACTAACCTACTATTCTATTAAACTACTATTCTATTTATCCCGTAAACACCTACAAATGCCTGTAAAATGCAAAACTAGTATTGACTGGATATCAAAAATGTTTCACGGCACCGTGTTTCACGGCACATACGCACTGTGTTGACGGGATAAATCACACTATGTGCCAACGGAGGTGCAAACGGGATATATTTTGCCGTTATTCGACTATGGGTCCATCACCTGTGCAAGGTCTATGATCACGTGGTACTAACAACAACAACAAGTAATGAAATTTCCAGAATCCATCTGATTCAAAGTACGTATTCTTTTATAGTGTCCTTATTAAGCAACGGATTTTGATGAAATATGGCGCATCAAACTCGTCTTGTTAAGCTGCATTTGGAGGTCTCTGTATTTTCTCCCAAACTTCTGTCGTTTTTGCGAATAATCGATTTCCGTGTCTCCGACACGGAAGTCGATTCTTCGCAAAAACGACAGAAGTCTGTGCCAAACTCCCTGGACCACCAAATGTGCCGAACTCCCTGGGTGACCAAATGCAGCTCATGAATACGCGTTTGCTGCGCCATATTTCATCAAAATCCGTTGTATATTAAGGAAAATATCAAATAATACTTACTTTGGAGTGGGCGACGTTGTTGCTGTTGTAACCACGTGATCATACACCTTAGGATTTCTATTTTGCAACAGTTATCACACTATGTGCCAACGGAGGTGCAAACGAAATTTTATGCGGGATATATTTTGCCGTTATTTGACTATGGGTCCATAACCTGGGGCAGTACCAGCTTCAATAATATGACACGTCATTTGAAACTTCTAAAACGAGCAACCCGCCGTGTCACACTATAAGCTGACATCACCCCTCAGATTAAATGTTCAGGGCCCGTTTCACTAAAGTTCGCAAATTTAAGATCGTCTAGAAATTTCAATTGATGGATATACGTTTATTGAGCATAGGCTGCATATGCAGCCTATGCTTAATAAATGTAAATCCAATAATGTTTTACAAGAAAACAGTGTTGATGTGCAATTTACAGACTATCTTAATTTTTCACTTACGAACATTTTAGTCGTAAGAAGTTTAGTGAAACGGTCCCTTGAACACTTGGTTAGATGACTGTCTCGGATCGGCATATATACAATAAAGCAATAATGACACACAAGGCTATTAAAGGCCCTGAACGGCTCAGTATTACAATTTTCCGATTTTTTCAAACACAAAAACATGTTTGGCAACTGATTTAGTACACAAAACTAACACATACTGCCTAATAGATACATCTCAAGTCTTGAGATTTACATCTTAATCGCAATGTGAAGACAACAAAAACTTGTTTTGTGTACCACTCAGTGCAATATGTCAATATTGACAAATTAATTTCCGTAACCCAACGGCTTCGGCTCGGAAGCGAGTCGATAAACTCCGGCTATCGGAATTCATCGGCCGCGAATCAGGGAGTTGAGCAGTTGACCCGAGCGTCTATCGGAAAATCGATCGGACTTTGAACACGCACCTGCTGTTTGTTTATCAACACATATTGATATTTTCATCGACTACAAGCTCATTTTTATACCAAAATGAATGTAAACAGTTTCAAAGTGTGTGTAAATAGAAACCTGTTGGATTTATGTGTGGGAAAACCCAATAGGAGGCAAAATTCGGCAACTTGAGGAATGACTCCCCGTTACATAGCTACAACCAAATACCGATTATTCAATTCATGATCTCAGGTCAGCATCTGCATTTGACGGTTCTTTCTCGCACTCTGCGCCACACTTGTGGAATTCGTTAAATCCGAGTATCAGAAATAGTAAAATTTCGAACAGCTCGAAAATAGGACAACCCCTAGTTGCGAACGGTAACTCTTGCAATTACTCCCGTACCGTCAGTAGCTAGCTACGGACGGTACGGGAGTAGATTGCAAGAGTTACCTTCGCAACTAGACACCCCCCCCCCCGGTTCCCCAAATACTGGATCCGCCCCTGACACTTTGTAATTTGGTCCATGCAAATTCTATATTAAATGCTATATATTTGGAGGATCTTTTAATATGAGTGATATATTTTAAAATATCACTAATATTAAAAGATCCTCCAAATATATAGCATTTAAGATAGCATTTGCATGAACCGTGAAAATCTAGTTATTTTTCATTACTATAAACATGTTTTAGGTGATGGTTACTAATTCATTTCATATAAATTAATTACACTAGCGTGTGCATAGAGAATCGTAGGTTAGTGCCGTGAATGGGTAAAAATATCTGGCAAGGCTCAGGAAACGGGATGGGCGAGGCTCTGCCGAGCACATCCCGTTTCCGTGCCGCGCCAGATATTTTTTCCCATTCACGACACTAACCTACTATTCTATTTATTCCGTCAACACCTACAAATGGCTGTAAAATGCAAAGAAATAACCACAGCCACCTCACATATTCATACGCAGTGATTAGGTCGTATTGACAGGATATCAAACATGTTTCACGGCGCCGTGTTTCACGGCACATACGCACTGTGTTGACGGGATAAAATGTAATCTGCTTTTGATATGTGGTATAGAATGATTATTTCACAGCTTAATAAAAAAATCACACTTTTTCATTATTGGTACATGAAAAGAGAAAATGCCAAATATACCAAGCCAAACTATCGAACCTGCTTACACAGTTTCAGATTCCTATTACTTGGATATAACGCATGTGTTTTTGGGAATGTGATCAAATAAAATCGTGCGATTGCTTTATAGTGCAATCCACTGTGTATCAAGCGAAAAACTACGCATCGGATATCTGAGACATCATCTTAGACACAGTCCCTTTAAACCTTGAAGTCGGCGATGCATGTTTGTGTCTATTTTCTACCATTGTGATTGAATATACTGAAGCGATTTACAAACTCAACAAGGAGGTAAATATGATATTTATCCCGTCAACACAGTGCGTATGTGCCGTGAAACATTTTTGATATCCTGTCAAAACGATTTGGAGATGCGGCTGGGGTTATTTTTTGCATGTTAAAGTTATTTCTAATGTTGACGGGATAAATATAATAGTAGGTTAGTGCCGTGAATGGGAAAATATCTGGCAAGGCTTAGGAAACGGGATGTGCTCGGCAGAGCCGAGCCCATCCCGTTTCCTAAGCCTTGCCAGATATTTTTTCCCATTCACGGCACTAACCTACTATTCTCTATTTATTCACCCATTACATAATTTGGCAAACCATTGTATTGTGAGGGATAACTATCAATCACTATCTATCCAGATAATCCAGTATCGATACATCAAAGTCAGGGTGTGCATTGTGATCGTATGGATAGACAATGACCTTCGGCGTGTTTCGGCCTTCATCGGTATAACTCTATATGTATGAACAAGGCTTCTAACTTTGGTCGGACCTCGCATCATAACACATTCCGCGCTGTTATTAACGCTAATGTGAATATTTTGGCGGAAACTGTACATGTTCAACTGAGAATTATTTTTATCTTTCTAAAACAACACACATGTAGCTGGAACATATTTATGCAATCGAATTACATCTCCTTTTCCTAGGTCGGACACAACCTCGTATCATAACACATGAAACTAGAAAAAGTCGATGGCGCGCCATCGCAATATACCCACTTTCCCCAAATGCTAAGTCCGAAAGGGGGAGGTAATCCATGATGGAGGGTCGGATAAAAAATCCGAATTCACTTTGCGCATCAGCACATCAAAACGAAGCTACGAAGCAAATATCAGACGCGTAGGTATTAAGGTGAAAAAGTCTTTCGACCTACGAGGAAAAATAGTGAAATTCTAAGTCCGAAAGGGGGAGATAATCCATGATGGAAGGTCGGATCAAAAATCCGAATTCACTTTGCGCATCATAACGAAGCTACATATCAAATATCAGAAATGTAGGTATTAAGGTGAGAAAGTTTTTCGACTTACAATGAAAAATAGGGAAATTCTGAGTCGGAAAGGGGGAGATAATCCATGATGGAGGGTCGGATCAAAAATCCGAATTCACTTTGCGCATCTGCACATGATAACGAAGCTACATACCAAATATCAGGCGCGTAGGTATGAAGGTGAAAAAGTTTTTCGAGTTACAAGGAAAAAGTGGGAAATTCTGAGTCCGAAATGGGGAGATAATCCATGATGGAGGGTCGGATCAAAAATCCGAATTCACTTTGCGCATGTGCACATGATAACGAAGCCACATAGCAAATATGAGGCGCGTAGGTATGAAGGTGAAAAAGTTTTTCGAGTTACAAGGAAAAAATGGGAAATTCTGAGTCCGAAAGGGGGAGATAATCGATGATGGAGGGTCGGATCAAAAATCCGAATTCACTTTGTGCATCTGCACATGATAACGAAGGTACATACCAAATATCAGGCGCGTAGGCATGAAGGTGAAAAAGTTTTTCGAGTTACAAGTAAAAAATGGGAAATTATGAGTCCGAAAGGGGGAGATAATCCATGATGGAGGGTCGGATGAAAAATCCGAATTCACTTTGCGCATCTGCACATGATAACGAAGCTACATACCAAATATCAGGCGCGCAGGTATGAAGGTGAACAAGTTTTTCAAGTTACAAGAAACGTGACGGACGTACGGACGAACGGACACTCGTGACGAAAACAATATACCCATTTTTTCCCAAAAAAGTGGGTATGATAATGTGTTTACGGCTCTAACGTCAATATTGTAGGGGCAAGTTCATATGATCAATTATCGATATCCTGAAGAAATACATAAAATGCATATAAAATTACAAATTTGAACATGTTATTTTTTATGATACGAGGTCGTGTCCGACTAAAGTTAGAAGCCTTGTTCATATATACAGAGTTATACCGATGAAAGCCGAAAGACGTCGAATGCCTGTGGGTCCAATAGCATGTTACCATAATTGTTGCGTTTTTAAATCGCTTCAGTATACATTTATTGGTATTCGGCGCATGTGGAATCTGTGGGTTTTTTCGATCATATTCCATATACCGGTGCGAAATGACATTTCGTTGCTGGCATACGAAATGGCAATTACACGATAACAGGGGATTTGTGTCTGTGATTGGAGAAATTGGGCTTATGGGTTGTGCGACCAGTGTAGATCCAGATCAGGCTGTGCAGCCGCACAGCCTGATCAGGATCTGCACTGTTCGCAATTTCATCAATGAAACACCCGGCTGGCTTCTCACAAGCAATATATATATCGCTATCCGGCTGCAGGAGTGTGTTATTTTATCAGGAGCTACACTGGTCATAAATCCCTTAAGTCAAATTTCTCCAGTCACAGCCGCATTTAACGATCCAACATTGAAGGCGCCGTTCACGATTCTAATAAATCGTTTTATGCCACTCAAAACAGTTTGAACTTTGGAAATTCGGTTTTGTTGATGACACATTTGCATGCTGGCTAGTTACCGCGTGAGGAGACATATTTCGTCTATTTCTTTATTAGATTGGAATACACTAATAGTAAGGACCTTCCATTTCGCCCCTTCGGTTAAGTTAATCATTAAATTTTGCAAGAAGTTCAAAGTTAAATTGCTTAGTACCTTACCTCGCCTTGTTGTTCACAATTTGCGCACCATGGTTACCACGTGTGCATGCTCGATACGGTGTCGAACCGCCAATCATGTATTGCGCGTGCGCGTCTAAGGGCGGCGCGAAATTCAAACAAACATTGCAGCGGCTGATCTAGATCTCCACTGGTCGCAAAACCCATAAGCCTCATTGTTACATCCACAATGACATATATCAAACTATTAATTGAATACTGCTGATAAATATTCAACGAGTATAATACATATCATATTAAAGGTACATGCTCACTCAGTAGGCACAACATTGATTTTATGGCGAAAAAACAATTTCCCCATGTTAAATCCCCATAGACATCTTCACAGAGTGAAGATGTCTATGGGGATTTAATATGGGGAATTATTTTTAGAATTTCAGTAATCCTGGACCGATTTTCAAAATTTAACTTTTGTTTTCTTAGTTAGATCATTTCCAAGCTATCTAGCTAGGTTTCGGAGTAAATTTCCAAAAAAAAATCGTTTTTTGACTCCTCCCACACTCCTCTCCCTCTTTTTCCCCCATGTTAAATTCCCATAGAGAAATCAATTTTTCGTAATAAAATCAATATTTGACCAAATTTCACGAAATTCTCATTCTTAAATTTTCCTTTAATTTAATATTATCAAAAAAAATTGTTTTTGAATTGTTTATATGGCCGTAAAATTTGGGCAGCTTTCGTGAAACAGACAGTAAAGAAAATGAGCAAGGGCTCGTGTATACCCCCGGCCACCACATTGAACGACAAATAAAATTGTTAGCGCAAATATTAAAAAAGAAAATTAAAGCAAATTAACGCAAGTAATTTGACCTTGACCATAGACATGAAGGTCGCATGGGTGTGGTATGGAATGAAAATACGGATGATGATAAGGAAGTATATGAAGTTTGAATGAAGTCAATCCGACTTACCGTTGCAGAGATAATGGGTACCCAACTTTAACGTGGACGGACGGACGGACGGTCGGACGAACGGACGGACGGAATTACGAAATCTACTGTCTGTTCCACGTTTTGCTGCCGGCGAACTTTTGGCTATAAAACACATTAAATCTAAAAAATATTTAAAATTAAGTACTTTTTTATCAATAACAAAAAAGTCACCCTCCCCAAAAAAATGTATTTGATGAAATTCCATCAAATATTGATTTTATTGCGAAAAAAAGATTTTCCTATTGGAATTTAACATATATAATTTAAAAATATTGTTTTTATTTGTGAACCCATTTTCAAAATATAACTTTTGTTTTCTTAGTTACATCATTTTCAAGCTATCTCGCCAGGTTTCTGAGTCAATTTCAAAAATTTCAAAAAGTTTTGGAAATTGACTCCCCATGTTAAATTCCCATAGGAAAATCTTTTTTTCACAATAATATCAATATTTATAAATAATAAATAATATTTTTTGGGGAGGGTGACTTTTTTGTTATTGATGAAAAAGTAATTACTTTTAAATATGTTTTAAATTTAATGTGTTTAATGGCCAAATGTTCGTCGGCAGCAAAACGTGGAACAGACAGCCTGAGTAATGTGTTCCTTAATTACATTGACAAGGAATAAATAATCCTTGAGTTGTCATTATTTCAAACCACAAGCCTCGGAATAGACAGTCACAACTAAAATAAATAGAATTCCAAACAATCAGCAGAGAAAATTATCGCACAAACACGTCCTAATGACTTGCTCAACTTTATTTTAGTGCGTGTTTTGTGAATAACTGCCGTGTTATGTATAACGAGGTGAGTTTTTAATATGTCTGGATGAGGATATGCACGCAATTTGGCATGATGTATCACAGCTCCAGTTAAGGTGCGCAATTTTACCAACTTGAGGTGAAATTTTGTTATTTCTTCATCAAAAATGGCAAGTTGGGAGTCCTTTAGAATCGTCTGATTGAGACGATTCTAAAGCACTCCCATCTTGCCATTTTTGATGGAGAAATAAGAAATTTGCCTAAAAATGACGCACCTTAACTGGTGCGCTGTGTATGTAGGCTACATTGTCGCTAAGCATACCGGCCATGATCTTAACGAAACCGGGAGTATTTAGTTTGGCTCACCACACTATTTACCTCTGCTTCGAGCTACATTTTCAGAAACAGCTCAATAGCTACTGTCAACCGAAGTGTATGGCTGTAACTCAATGCGACTTGTAAGTCGCTCTGAGTTACAGACAGAAAATTCGGGTTATATTAGCAATTAGCAATGGATACATTTTGAATATATAGAGCGAAAAACCTGAGCAATACACTGCACAATCTGCTGTTCCGTCTGCAGCTGCTGCCACAACAACAGTCGGGTAAGACAGATCTGCAATTTTTAATATATAAAGCGAAATACCTAGTACATGTAAGCAGCACACGATACAACCTGCTGTTCCGTCTGCAGTTGCTGCCACAACAACAGTCACGTAAAGAGGTTCTGCAATTTTGAATCTATAAAGCGACATACCTGAGCAACACACAGTACAGCGAACTGTCCCGTCTGCAGTTGTTGCCACAACAACAGTCGGGTAAAACAGTTCTGCAATTTTGAATCTATAAAGTGAAATACCTGAGCAACACGCAGTACAGCTAACTGTTCCGTCTGCAGTTGTTGCCACAAAAACAGTCGGGTAAGACAGTTCTGCAATTTTGAATAAATAAAGCGAAATACATGAGCAACACACGGTACAGCTAACTGTTCCGTCTGCAGTTGCTACCACAACAACAATCGGGTAAAACAGTTCTGTAATATTTAATCTATAAAGCGAAGTACCTGAGCAACACACAGTTCAGCTACATGTAGCTGTTCCGCCTCTCGTTGCTGCCACGATAACACTCGGTCGCTTCACAGTCGCAGAGAGATTTTGATTTCCAGAAGCCAAATGCTGCATTCGGGTATGTTTTTACAACACATAGCTCCTGTGAAAAGAGTTTGAGTCTATTTAAGAAGCGTATTTCTGAAAATTAGCATATTTAAATATGTTTGGCGCCGCTTGACTGTATTTTGTCAGTAGGGCATTTGAATATAGGGTTAACTGTATTGTAATATAGGGTTAACTGTATTGGAATGTAGGGTTAACTGCATTGTAATATAGGCTTGACTGTATTGTAATATAGACTTAAATGTATTGTAATATAGGGTTAACTGTATTGTAATAGGGTTAACTGTATTGTAATATAACGTTAACTGTATTGTAATATATGGTTAACTGAATTGGAATTTATGGTTAACTGTATTGTACTATATGGTTAACTGTATTATAATATAGGGTTAACTGCATTGTAATATAGGGTTAACTGTATTTTAATATAGCGTTAACTGTATTGTAATATAGGGTTAACTGTATTGTAATTTAGGGTTAACTGTATTGTAATATAGGGTTAATTGTATTGTAATATATGGTTAACAATATTGTAATATAGGGTTAACTGTATTGTAATATAGGGCTAACTGTATTGTGATTTTCAAATTTGCGGCGTATATCAGACGAGGATGGCTGCGGCTCGCATGTCGAGCCCGCCGAGGCATTTGATGGTATCAGAGTGTATTTATTTGAAGTTTGATGCCCAATAAGCATACACAGTTTCAAGCAAATCTGACTTACGGTTACAGAGATAGTAGGTATGTTAAAACTTTAACGCAAATTTTGACCTTGACATAGGGACACAGGGGCCGCATGAGTGGGACACAGAATGAATATATGGATGATGACTAATTAGCATATGCATTTTCAAGTCAATGTGACTTAGGACTGCAGAGATATAATGTATTTAAAAACTTTAACGCAGATTTCGGAACAAAAACTTCTAAGTCATTTGACCTTGACCTTGGGCACAGGGGCCGCATGAGTGGGATACGGCATGAATTTATGGATGATGACTAATAAGTATATGAAGTTTCAAGTCAATGTGACTTAGGACTGCAGAGATATAAGGTATTTCGCAGATTTCCTATACTGGCGTAGGAATACATATTGAAATAATTTGCGACCGTTCATCAACAATGTGTCAATGCAGTGGACAGATGTATAGACACAAATATATATACAGACCGACGGCAGAAATGTGTAAACTATAATGTTGAACATTGTTGAAATACTTTAAATAAAATCTTACCTGGTGAATCTACAGTATACGAAGTCTACAGTATAATTCTGTATACGTAAGGTTTAGCACGTGGAAAGACAATTGTCACCGACAAAACAAGACATAAATGAGGGGCGTTCAGTAAATAACAGAAAAGTGTTATAAACCTACACCCACCCGTGAAATGGCATATTTCATCAGATCTCAAAAACAGTGATATATATATATACAGTGCTTTGTAAATATGATGGAATATATGCATAACATATATGTGAACGCTGCCTCGTTACTGTATCCTATATGTATATGGCATATGGAGTGGCCAAGTCGGCCATCTTTGTGTATTCCAGCCATCAGCCAGTTTCACCTGTTCTGCCGTTTGACAAAGAACGCAAAATGTGAAGTAGAACATATGGTATAATGTAGCTAATCACGTGTAGAAAAGCCAGGAGAATGGACTCCTATCAATTATATTACACCAAACTGTAAAATATGTCAGTTTTCTGGACAGGTTTGTGCCTGTGTTTTTAACAACATGAACCACCATTATAAATAGCCTCATACACAGAAAATCGCACAGTGCATCACTTTTACCTGGCAAACCACACAACACATACTATATATACACGCTACTGTACTCTGTTATTAGCTATCAAATCCAGTGATATGTAAGCAGTTACCTGAGTGTATTGTCCCTAGTGTCTACTCGCCTACTATGAGAGTAGATATGGCTTTACATATGGGTAACGTGTACACTAACAATAAGATGTGCATCAGATTGAAAACTTTACACATCAACATTTATTTTGAGATTGATGGGAGAAATGCTCAGATATCGTGTATTTTGTAAAAAAAAATTGTCATCATATTTATAGCACGCCGTTGTCATATCTGTCTATGATGTATTGCACCAATTTTTATTTTGTTTACTGTCATATTATTTGCTGTATGTGTCAAACGCACGACGTGGTGAAACTGCATGATGGTTTGTACATACAAAGATGGCGTATATGGCAATTGAAAGTGCCATATAGTATATAGTAACAAGACAATATTCACATATCTTATAATCATATATCACATCACTCTTCTGAAGCAATTATCATTGAAGCCAAGTGTATTTATCTATCTATGACCTAATACCTTAAATTAATTTAATTTCATTTTATTGGGATCATGTATGTGTTGGGAAATTAATTATTGAACACCCCTCGTAAATGACTTTTATTACGGACCACCCAATAATAGATATAATCATTCATATGCTGCACGTGCATGTACAGTTGTACGCACTGCACCAGGACGCACTGCACCAGGCGGTGAGAGGCCCTTCAATTACAACTATGTTATACAGTATATGGCCGGGTGCTTATCAATTAGTCGAAGTTTTGACATAACTGATGAATGTAAACGTGATTGGCTATGTATATACATCTAAACCGGACACGCTGGCGACCCCATTATGTTTCATTTAGATGGCATTGACTGTAATTTATTTGATTGTCGTGTTTGTTCATGGTTGAAAATGAGAACAAATCTGCATGGACTATTTAAGTATCCCCTTGCCGATAGGCAAGATGAGGTATAGCGTTAGTCCATGTACGTACGTACGTGCGTACGTACGTACATGCATACGTATTATCAAGGCTGACAGCGAGGACACAAGCTTTGTTTAACTCTGCCATTTCTTGTTACAGTGATATCTATCTAAACAGGACACCCTGCGGACCTCCAGGTGACCGTTTTAGAGAGGTTTCACTGTACTGTTAACTTATTTGTTATCATTAAAATACTACCGTATAAGGCATCGACCTGATACGAATATCCGGCTTACAACGAACTGAAACGTGGCGTTCTATTGGACGAACGAGGTCAGACTAATCACTTAATGTAGATATCTAAACAAGTCCGCGTTCTTTTCAACGAAAACTGTTTTAAATTTGAGCATTGACTAGCATAAAACGTTACCTGATAAATAAAATATTAGTTCAGTGTCTTTCTATATCAAGATAATGAGGCTCGGCTTGGAGGCGGCATAGCCTTGCCTGATAAACAGGTATTTCAAACTACACTAGCCTGGTATTCTCTGTGAATTAGTAGGATTTATGCAAGCATGTTCCAATACATATTATACACAGAATATTGAGTGCGTGCTTCGTATACGTATACGTATGACATCAAACACAAATAATAATGAGATATGTGTCAATGGGACACGTATACTCCTACTTGCAGCATGCGTACACGGATATTATTAATCGTCATATTAACTGTAAAGACAGTTCCTTTAATGTCAAATGGAAATTCAAAATTCCCACTGAATACTAGCAACGGTAGTCGGTAAGTCGATGTGTAAGTCAGTTACTGCCCTAATTGAGGTGTTCATGTGTTTAAACAACCTACATGTGCCCATGAAACACCGCTTTGCGGCTAGGTGTTCCATGAGCACATGCAGGTTGTTCAAACACATGAACACCTCAATTAGGGCAGTAACTATTACTTCTCAAATGAACTTGCCACTACACTATATTGACGTTAGAGCCGTAAACACATTATTTCATTAATTTGTTATGATACAAGGTTGTGTTCGACCTAGGAATAGGAGCTGTACTTCGATATTCTAACTACATATATGTTATTTTAGCAAGATGACAATAATTCTCAGATGAACACGTGCACTTTCCGCCAAAATATTCACATTAGCGTTAATAAAATCACGGAATGTGTTATGATACGAGGTCGTGTCTGACCAAAGTTAGAAGCCTTGTTCATATATATAGAGTTATACCGATGCAAGCCGAAACACGCCGAATGCCTGTGGTACTACTGCGACAGTGGAACGTCTCAAAACCGGACACCCTGGGAGATCCACAGGGTGTCCGGTTTGGAGATGATCCCCAGGGTGTCCGGTTTGGAGATGTACCACTGTAAATCAGACATGTGAGCACTTCATGACACATTATAGTGTTTTGCAATCATGAAATATTATAAAATCAGAGATACATAACAGCGACACACATCTAAGGTAAACATCTATATTTTCCCGCGTGTCCGGTTTAGAGGGTATCCACTGTATGTAGTGCAAGGGAGTAGCATGTATGCGAGAACAATGGCGGGTGTTTCACAGACTGAATGACGAACATGTACATATTATACACTTATTGTCTTTTGAGGAGGTGTACACGAGATTTACGGACCCGAGGAAAGTCATATTCACCTACTGTCTGTTTCACGAAACCTGCCCAAATTTTACGGCTATATAAACAATTAAAAAACAATATTGTTTTCGATAATATTAAATTAAAGGAAAATTTAAGAATGAGCCTTCTTTTCATTTCGTGAAATTTGGTCAAATATTTATTTTATTGCGAAAAAACAATTTCCCCATGTGAATCCCCAAAGACATCTTCACGGAGTGAAGATGTCTATGGGGATTTAACATGGGGAAATTCTTTTGAATTTTAGAAATACTGGACCGATTTTTAAAATTTAACTTTTGTTTTCTTAGTTAGATCATATCCAAGCTATCTAGTCAGGTTTCGGAGTCAATTTCCAAATTTTTTCGTTTTTTGACTCCTCCCACACTTCCTTACCTCTTTTTCCCCCATGATAAATTCCCATAGAGAAATCAATTTTTCGTAATAAAACCAATATTTGACAAAATTTTACGAAATAAAAACAAGGCTCATTCTTAAATTTTCCTTTAATTTAATATTATCGAAAAAAATATTGTTTTTGAATTGTTTATATGGCCGTAAACTTTGGGCAGCTTTCGTGAAACAGACAGTAGGCCGCTTCGAAGGTCCGTACATCGCGTGTACACCGACTCAAATGATAATAACGGTTTTATTATATGACCCATATTACATACATGTACATGTAACTCATATGATACAACAACACACGACATGTCTCATGCTTTCTTTGGTTGCGTGATCAGTGACACGCGCGTGCTGATATACACACGACTATCAGTCTCGGACTCGTCTCGTTGCGCGAGAACAGTCCGAGAGTGTTATTCGAAATTTGATGAATATCATATTTCGAATATCATTCTCGGACTCGTCCGAGACTGGGGTCCCGTTTCACTAAACTTCTTACGACTAAAAAGTTCGTAAGTGCAAAATTATAATAGTCTGTAAATTTCACATTAACATTGTATTCTTGTAAATAATTATTGGATTTACATTTATTGAGCATAGGCTGCATATGCAGCCTATGCTCAATAAATGTAAATCCATACATTGAAATTTACAGACGATCTTAAATTTGCACTTACGAACATTTTAGTCGTAGTAAGTTTAATGAAACGGGCCCCATGTGAATAGCATATATGTCCACATCTATGTGATCAGAAATTGGACAATCTCATTGGTTTAAAGCGTCAGTCAAATAATAATGATCAAAATCTGCCGATGTGCAGGCTAATATGAGTAAACGCTGTATTGTTATATGACTAAGTATTTCAGTCTTTCTCATTGGCCGAAACACGGCCACGTGATTATCTACAAATTGAATGTAGACCTCTAAACTGTTTTTTTACACGAGTAAGCACTCTCGGACAGAGAGACCGGTCCGAGATGTGTTTATTCATGTAAACAAACATATTGTTCACCTCCTGAGAGCGCATGCGTAAATCTGACATGCATTTGTTATTGTGTTTACACTGTTAGTGACTATTCCTGATTTACTGAATATTCGTGGTATCGGTCTTATAATACAACAGTTATAGTCTTTGGAGTCGGTGTACATGATATGTACAGACCTTCGAAAAGTGATGTTCACCTCCGTCTTCGGCATCGGTGAACATCACTTTTCTCAGTTCCGTAAATCTCATGTACACCTCCTTAACTCTTTGCATGTGGGGAAACTTGTGGGCTATAAATAGTTCAAAACTAGCGGACACAAATCCGTCATATTTTCTTGTATTTCTCCCCGTAAATATCATGAATATGTCTTGGAATTTCATTAGAATTGAGTCATGAGAACTCAATTCTAATGAAATTTCAAGACATATTTACAGAGAGAAATAAAGCATACACTCCTAATTCGTTTGGCGGATACTTTCGCCGCTAGCACGCAAAGAGTTAAAAGACAATAATCGGTTATTAACCACATTTCTCATGTAGCAATCACGTACATCTGGGTCGAAAATTAACGTTAATTGATAGGCCCTGCGTACATGTATCGAGAAATAGTTTAAAACTCATGTTTTCAAGTTACAAAATAACTCACATCCACAAATTCCCGGAACAACTTGCGAATTTCCGGTCTAACGTACGGAAACTGTCGAAGTACTTGTCGGTTACGCTCGGCACAAACGGTAAAGTTGACAATCCCAAGACGTTTTCCTATTCACACACTTTTGTGAACAACAATAATACCGCCGCTTGTAATTAAATTATTTATTAACCTGTAGTCTGAAATAATTCCACGTTGACAGCTAAATAGATTATTGTCTGGCGCCGAGCTGACTGTCTGAAAACCCGGAGCTTCTTGAATATGCGTTTTGCCTTCAGAGCGCCGTCGCATGTTGATTTCATTGTCAGTTGAATATCACGTATTTTTATTTTAGTGTGGGCTACATGCTGGGAAAATAGATCGTTTGACGTTTGTGACCAGTGTAGATCCTAAATTTATCCCGTCAACACAGTGCCAGTCAATACAATTTTTGCATTTTACAGCCATTTGTAGGTGTTGACGGGATAAATAGAATAGTAGGTTAGTGCCGTGAATGGGAAAACATATCTGGCGCGGCACGGAAACGGGATGTGCTCGGCAGAGCCTCGTCCATCCCGTTTCCTGAGCCTTGCCAGATATTTTTTCCCATTCACGGCACTAACCTACTATTCTATATATGTGTGCTAACTGTTTACTCATACAGTCACAGATTGATCGAACTGTTATTCAGATGTATACGCATTGCTTGATTAAAGGTACATGCCCACTCAGTAGGCAGAACATGTTCTTTATCGGAATTAAATAAGTGTATACTTGTATCACTATTCTCACAAGTTCTAAAAATTATGATGGCGCGCTATACAGATATAATCATTTAGTAATATATATTTTGCTGATAGTGACGCGCGGTGGTATCAGGCTATTTTCATATGCAAATGAGTCACGATATTTTTTAATTATTTATACTAATTAAATGCGTCACCTGAAAAAAATACTATTTTCGACAGATTATAAAGTATGATCATTGCACATCAAACAAGAGCTGTAGGAGAACAGCATAGCTCGACTACGAGGGTTGTCGATGTACACATAGCTTAACAAACAAGGTGGCCGCGGCCTGAATAAAAACCGTAACCAAGGGAAATTAACTAAGTAATTCAAGGTTAAATTTAGGTCAATGTCAAATATAGGTCAGGGGTTGTTGATGTACATCACTAGGATATGAAGTTGTCAAAGTATGGTTGGTGTAGGGCCAGGAGTATTCCATCTACAAGCTTGACTAAAAATCTTAACCAAGGGGAATTAACTAAGTAATTCAAGGTTAAATGTAGGTCAATGTCAGATATAGGTCAGGGGTTATTGATGTACATCACTAGGAGATTAAGTTTTCCAAGTATGGTTGCTGTAGGCCCAGGAGTATTCCATATACAAGCTTGACTAAAAACCTTAACCAAGGGGAAATAACTAAGTAATCCAAGGGTAAAAGTAGGTCAAGGTAAAATATAGGTCAGGGAGTATTGATGTACATCACTAGGGTATGAAGTTGTCCAAGTATGGTTGCTGTAGGCCCAGGAGTATTCCACATACAAGCTTGATTATAAACCTTAACCAAGCTTGAGTACAAACCTCAACCAAGGGGAAATAAGTAAGTAATTAAAGGTTAAATGTAGGTCAAGGTAAAATATAGGTCAGGGGTTATTGATGTACATCCCTATGAGACAAAGTTATCCAAGTATGGTGTATGTATGCACAATATATTCCATCTACAAGCTTGACTAAAAACCTTAACCAAGGTTGACTAAAAACCTTAACCAGGGGGAATTAAGTAAGTAATTCAAGAGGAAATGTAGGTCAAGGTCAAATATAGATCAGGGGTTATTGATTTACATCCCTATGAGAAAAGGTTGTCCAAGTATGGTGTCTGTATGCACAATATTATTCCATGTACAAGCTTGACTAAAAACCTTAACCAAGGTTGACTAAAAACCTTAACCAAGGGGAATTAACTAAGTAATTCAAGGTTAAATGTAGGTCAAGGTCAAATATAGGTCAGGGGTTGTTGATGTACATCACTAGGAGATGAAGTTGTCCAATTATGGTTGGTGTAGGGCCAGGAGTATTCCATCTACAAGCTTGACTATAAACCTTAACCAAGGGGAATTAACTAAGTAATTCAAGGTTAAATGTAGGTCAAGGTCAAATATAGATCAGGGGTTATTGATGTACATCCCTATGAGAAAAGGTTGTCCAAGTATGGTGTCTGTATGCACAATAGTATTACATGTACAAGCTTGACTAAACACCGTAACCAAGGTTGACTAAAAACCTTAACCAAGGGGAATTAACTAAGTAATTCGAGGTTAAATGTAGGTCAATGTCAAATATAGGTCAGGGATTGTTGATGTACATCACTAGGAGATGAAGTTGTCCAAGTATGGTGTGTGTAGGGCCAGGAGTATTCCATATACAAGCTTGACTAAAAAGCTTAACCAATGCATGACGGTGACGAGCTAAATAGTCGAGCTAAAACTAAATACAGATAATAAATAGTAATGTCCGTTAACATTTTAAGGAAACATGGTTATCGCCCCTGATATCAGTGTGGAAGTTTACGTCTGATATAGAACGTACAATAATGCCAACCAATACGTGGGGTAATGATGAATGAATGTTTATTTTGCCAGAACATGTCTCAGATGATGTCTCAGATGAGCCTACCGAGTGGGCATGTACCTTAACGAGCGGGCGACCAGAGTAGGCCCTGGCATTTCACAAGGCACAACCACAGACTTAACCCTTTGAACCCGAAAGCCCGATATAGCGGTTTACGCAAACAGTGCAGATCCAGATGAGCCGGCTCGTAACGAACCGTTTGATCAGGATCTGCAAATTTTGCAAGCAATTTTCATATTTTTTAGAACAAAAACACCGCCTTTTCGTAAATGGACTAATCTGAAAATAATTTTGTAACGATTTGATTGGTCTGAAAATTAGCACATCACAGTCCATTCCAGTTACTTATGGTTGAAAGGGTTAAACAATATAAGCGTCCTAACATGTTATGTCATTTGATAAGGATGATTGTGTACCATTTCCTATGTAGCCTATTTCACCAACATTGCAAATAGCCTATTTCACCAACATTGCAAAGTATACTTATCTAGCAAAGTATACTTTGAGGGAGAAATTTTCAATTTAAGGATAAATTTATTATTTTTTATTATACTGAATTTATTACATTATCACAGCCATTTTGGCTGTGATAATGTAATACATTCAGTATAATGATTCTGCATACTTTTAATCATCAAATATATGCAGTGATTAGTTCTATATGAAATAATGCAGTTTGGGGAAAATAAATGATTACTCCCTCAAAGTATACTTTGCTAGATAAGCATACTTTGCAATTTTGATGAAATCGGCTACTGGGCCTGCACTGGTCGCATTCGTCGTAAGGTGCATTTTTCTCAGCCTGTTGCCAACATGCGCAAGCCATATAATACGGAATACAAGTAAACAATACGTAACAGTACATACTTTATATGCATGTGTAGACACATTTGCACTAACCACTTACTGTCTGTTCCACGTTTTGCTGCCGACGAACATTTGGTCATTAAACACATTAAATCTAAAAAATATTTAAAAGTAAGTACTTTTTCATCAATAACAAAAATGTCACCCTCCCCAAAAAAAAATATTTTATGAAATTCCATCATATATTTATTTTATTGCGAAAAAACGATTTTCCTAAGGGAATTTAACATGGGGAGTCAATTTCCAAATCTTTTCGTTTTTTGATCCTGAAGGATAAAAAAAACGAAAATTTTTGGAAATTTACTCCGAAACCTGGCGAGATGGAATTTCATCAAATTTTTTTTTTTGGGGGAGGCTGACTTTTGTTATTGATAAAAAAGTACTTACTTTTAAATATAATTTTAGATTTAATTTGTTTAATAGTCAAAAGTTCGTAGGCAGCAAAACGTGGAACAGACAGTAGCGGATATTGTTGTACATGTATTTGATTGTGACTGCAGAGATAGGGCTTACGGTGTTCATATAGAATATCTACCGTACTTGCTGAGACTTTACTATAGGAATGAATGGCCTTTTTGTGGAATTTGTATAAAGTTGGAAAAGTCGCGGGAATACTGGATGAAGCGATACAAAATTACAATTTTCGAAAAAAAAAAAAAAAAAAAAGTTTTTAATTGTAATTTTTTAAGGCCTCGTCCAGTATTCCCGCGACTTTTCCAAGTTTATATCCCCGATAAATTCCACAAAAAGGCCGTTCATTCCTTATAATTCCAGCATATTAAATAAATTAATCAAGAAAATGTGTTTATTTTCCGTTAATAATTCTTAAGAATTATTTTAACTGCGCCTCACGGTTACGGAAAGTAGTTCGACGTGTGTACACGAGGAGGTGATAAATAAGTTAGATCACGTTTATCCGCATGCGTACGCGCAGGCTGATATTGGGCTATGTTGGTCACAATTCTCACAAAGCCAGTTTTATGACAGCAACATTGATGGTATCCCATACATTTTCAGAACCTATTTTTACACCAGTTAACGCATGAAAATGACACTATTGTCGTTGTTTACGCGACGCCGAAGGCCGTTTAGTTTACTTCATTGGGACATAAAATGGCCACGAATGTTATTTGTGTGACAAACACACGAAAACGACGATTTAAATTTATCCAGTCAACACAGTGCGTATGTGCCGTGAAACACGGTGCCGTGAAACATTTTTGATATCCAGTCAATACAATTTTTGCATTTTACAGCCATTTGAAGGTGTTGACGGGATAAATAGAATAGTAGGTTAGTGCCGTGAATGGGAAAAAATATCTGGCGCGGCACGGAAACGGGATGTGCTCGGCAGAGCCTCGCCCATCCCGTTTCCTGAGCCTTGCCAGATATTTTTTCCCATTCACGGCACTAACTTACTATTCTCTATATGTATAACATTCGGATGTACATGCAACCATGCTGTTTCATTCGTGTGACACAGATTACTGTTTGATCAGTGTGACTGAAGAGATTTCAAAACTAATTTTAGTATTTGTATTCAAACTGTAACTTTGGTTTTCTTAGTTTTCGTTTACGAGCTACATGTATCTACTGTCTGTTTCACGAAACCTGCCCAAATTGTACAGCTACATGTATATAAACAATGCAAAAACAGTATTCTTTTCGATAATATTAAATTAAAGCAACATTTAAGAAAGAGCCTTCTTTTTATTTCGTGAAATTTGGTGAAATATTAATTTTATTACGAAAAATTGATTTCTCTCTGGGAATTTAACATGGGGGAAAAAGAGGTAGAGGAGTTGTGGGAGGAGTCAAAAAGCGAAATATTTTGGAAATTGACTCCGAAACCTACCTAAATAGCTTGGAAATGATCTAACTAAGAAAACAAGTTAAATTTTAAAAATCGGTCCAGTATTTCTGAAATTCTAAATAGTTTCCCCATGTTAAATCCCCATAGACATCTTCACAAAATAAAAAGTAGGCTCATTCTTAAAATTTCCTTTAATTTAATATTATCGAAAAAAATATTGTTTTTGAATTGTTTATATGGCCGTAAAATTTGGGCAGCTTTCGTGAAACAGACTATATTGTTAGTTTTCTTACAGGTAAACACTGACTTCCACCAGTGGTTGATGAGGAAAATAGTTTTCTTCGCAATGAAATCAATATTTGATTGAGCATCGCCAAACAAAAAAACGGCAGGTAACATTATTATGATAAAACTACTTGAAGTTGTTAAAGTTGTCAAAGTTAAATACTGTTATGTTTAACTCTTTGCATGCTGGGAAATTGATGGGCTATAAATAGTTCAAAAATAGCAGATGACAATTCATTATATTTTCTTTTATTTCTCCTTATAAATGTCATGAATATGTCTTGGAACTTCATTAGAATTGTGTCCGGAGGACACAATTCTAATGAAATTTCAAGACATATTTACAGAGAGAAATAAAACATATACTCCTTTCCATTGTTGCCAAAGCATGGTTTTGATGAGAATCATCGAGGAAAATAAATAAACTGCGGACGACAACATTTAATTCAGCACTAACCTCTCTACAACAGCCACCACTCTACAACAGCCAGTTTTGCGTCTTATCATGGGTGGCTGTTGTAGAGAGGTTGCACTGTAGTTTTAGCTTCTAATTATACTGATCGTGAGATATTGACAATATAGATTTATATGTGACTGTGACGTGACACGCCACATGCACACACGTATGGCTCAAAGCTGTCCCCAATGGTCCGAAGTTTCTTGGTTCGATACGCCTCAGACCGAAACGTCCCGCTCCGAAACGTCCAACAGGCTCTACGACTGTTACGTGTTTTGAGCACAGGTTCTTGAAGAACGGTTCATAGTTCGATGTTTTATGGATTATTTCGGTATCTCTGGTGGGTTATGTGCATTGTTACCAACATACAATTTACGTCACCTCCAGCGATTTACACGTATAAGTGCGGTAATTTACGTACGTTAAATGTTATAAAGGGGTTCGAAAGTTCGGAACGGTGAATGTGTAGATAATTGACGATTCAACATATCGCAGCAATGGTTTTCTCCTGCTAATGTTCATGTTTTTATCCCATACTCGATTCCATTTTGCTGCTATCTACCTCGCTAATCATGTCAATTACGAACACGTACATAACAAATTAGAAATTTAGACGTTAAGTTTTAATTAATCATGGTATTGTCTGGAAATACCAACATAAATTGTGCTTCTGGCAAAAAGCCAGAATATACTTTTATTGTATAAAATGGGCACTCGCAGTGTATTAACACAGTGTAATAAAAATCATAATACACTAGTGTAATAAATATGCATATTAGCTTGTTAGAGAAAACACGTTCGGCGACCAGTACAGCTTCACTGTATGATGTGCTTATGCAATAAATATAATGTAAAACCTGTGTTGATTTAATATGAAATTTATTGAACTCGTTGACTGATTTCATAAGAAACGAGGCACAGCCTCGTTTCTTAGAAAGTCAAGTGAAACATATTAAATCTCACTCATGTAGATCCTCTAATGGGGTTGGTTTGGAGGTATGCATCCCGTAACACTTAGTGTATGCGTGATCGTGACTCGTTGATATTTATAAAAACGAGGACCCTCGCTCTGATAATCAACGCGTTAATAAATCATATTAAACATACTGTAAGCCTCTCTGTCGGGTTGGTTTGGATGGTTTATGCTTTTTATCCCGTCAACACAGTGCGTATGTGCCGTGAAACACGGTGCCGTGAAACATTTTTGATATCCAGTCGATACTATTTTTACATTTTACAGCCATTTGTAGGTGTCGATGGGATAAATATAATAGTAGGTTAGTGCCGTGAATGGGAACAATATCTGGCGCGGCACGGAAACGGGATGTGCTCGGCAGAGCCTCGCCCATCCCGTTTCCTGAGCCTTGCCAGATATTTGTTCCCATTCACGGCACTAACCTACTATTCTATATATTTAAATCGGTCTTACATGCACAAGTACTTCAATACAGTTTTACATGGTTTTGTATGTGTTGTATATTCTTACCTAGATCAAGGATTCCGCTGGGGAAAATAAAAAAATCGCCACTTCAAAACAAATAAACAATTGGCGATAAAGTGGCGATCGCCAACGGAATCCCTGCTAGATTGAGAGCTAGAACGAATATATGATGCAGAATTACGTCCGCGTTCTTTTCTACGAAATAATTGCTATATTTACCGACGTTCTAGCTTGGCTCATAAACGGTAGGAATTCCTCGGCGAGCCTCAGAATTCCTACGCGTTTCCTAGCATTGTCGGAGAAAACTTGATATCAAAAGGAAATAGCCTGGTATTCTATATTTAGTACCGGTCAGTGTGCCGCTTGTGAACAGACAGACAGTTGTCTGCTAAAATACTTCACCATGAATCGTGTTGCGCATTGACAAAATATACATGGACTGACAACACAATGCATACTGTGTCATGGTGAAACCATAGTCGAAACTAGCTTAGATAATCTCAGCTATACGGATGACTTACTCGTTCATTTGTCTTTTATCCCTTAGACTGCTGAGCACGCAAATTGTCGTCTGCTGATGCTTTATATTTTGCCTTCTTTCTCAATAAAGACATGGTTTGACAGCACTTTAGAATCATTTCCTGGAAATGATTCTAAAATGCTGTCAAACCATGTTTTTGATGAGACAAAATCGAAAACAAAAAATAAACTGCAGACGACAATATTTAATTGGGCAGTGTAAGGGTTATAGTATCTGTATCCGTATCGCTGAGATCCGGCCATTATAAAATACGGTCACAACAACAGCGCATTCTGCCATCGCGTTTTGCGAATAAACCGGGAATAAAAGAATAATCCAGTAGGTATATTTACATGTTTATTATTGGTCTGTGCACTTTTATTTAACAAAACTGTATTAAACCGCTCGCTCGTCACTAAATGCCTGGATTGTTATTGTGACCATATTTTATAATGGCCGGGTCTCAGCTATAAGGATACAGATACTATACAACACAGATGAAATAGTAAAAGTCATAGTATAGCTGAGATTATCTCAACTACGTCGAAACCACTTTCTACGACATCGTTGTATTCTCGGAATAATATAACATTACGTAGGAAATGCCACTAAGGAAACACGTTCACGTACTATCCCCCAAACAAGCTTTCTGCATTAATACGATATGTTGAACAATACTGCAGTAACAAAGAACTCACTCTTCCAACGTTTCGGCACGGGCCGAAACGTTGGGAGAGTGGGTTCTTGGTTATTCCAACGTTTTGCGGAAACGTTGGGAGAGTGAGTTCTTTGTTATTCCAACGTTGTTGGGAAACGTTGGAACAGTGGTTTCTTGGTCACTGAAGTATTGTTGTTCACATAAAATAATAACGTCGCTTAACATAGTGCATTTCATAGCATAACCGTTGCCAACCAGATGTTTGTTTTGTATCAAACTTATCAGTCTCCTTTCGTTACCGGTAGGAATTCTTCGGCTGAAAATTCCTACGCGTTTCCTAGCATCACCAATACACTTGGTTTCAAACGATTTTAGTTACATGTAGGCAGGGCTCCAGATAAGCTGTGTATTTGTTTAAATACCCAATTAAAATTGCCAAAAACCCAATTGAAATCAGAAGTAGTGAGTATCAAAAGCAATAAACATTTTGTGGTACCTTTATCATGCTGCACAAAACAATAAACAGACCACAAATGTAGCATATTTTACTTATTTTCCATGGAAACACATCTTGGTATTTCATTAGAATTGTCTCCAATTGTATTAATGCCAAAACATGTTTTCATTTCGAAGCAAACTATTCAATAATTGTGGTATGTTGATGTGTAAACAGTAATGTGATTTTATTTTAACCAATTAAAATTTTGAAATACCCAATTGCTTCAGAAACGATGGAGTGACACTACTCAATTACTAATTCCTTATCTGGAGCCCTGCATGTAGGTATTATATTCTCTGTATAGATGCACCAATCATCTTCTGAGTTACACTACCGACTGTCAAGTGGGCCGGCCTGATCTGTGGCTACACTAATTGCCAATTCTAGCTATTTGTGTCACTGAGCTTCGCATGCAAGTATGCACGTAACACTCTCATTAGGGATATGCAACTTGGAGACATCCTAATGGCATATGATTTAGAATACACATGGGAAACAATGCTCGGAATGTCGTATGTCATATTTCATAGACTACGAGTTGGGCACAGCAAAATACCAGAATACCGCGCAGATAGGTATATGAAATTAAAACATGTTTGTCTTTTGAAAATGTTTTATTACATCATAATCAACACAATTTGAAACTAGGACATGTACGTTTGTTTGTTTGTTGGGGTTTAACGACCTATCAACAGCTAAGGTCATTTAAGGCCGTGTCAATGGGTTTAGTACTAAATCCCATATATTACCTGTACAAGTACATGTACATGTTCAAGTACATGTACAAATGGGGAGAAAATCCCAAAATCAGAACAGAATATTTACAATACAAAAACTATATATTCAGCACTGAAATCAGAATGATAATCTTGATCTGACGCCAGGTCCTCGCCACACCAGGATCACTTGGCCCCTCCCAAAAGCAGTAGGATCAGTAATAATCTTACTACTTTTATAATGGGCAATAACCCAATTCAACTCCCAGGTAACAAAAGAGCCAAATATGAAAATGTACCTGAGGGCCAAACCAGGCAAATCGTGATTCCTATAAGGAGGAATCCCACCGTTAATTTACACCATCGCGTTCGCCCGACCAACCACCCATGTGAACGCGACATGAAGTCACAATAAATGATTGCGTTTTCAACGACGGAAGACACATAGTCGCCAGCGCATTCACACGGTCTGATCAGCGAACGATCTGTAGCCGATTTCACCAACATTGCAAAGTATACTTTACTAGCATAGTATACTTTGAGGGAGTAATCATTTATTTTTCCTGAAATGCATTATTTCATATAGAACTAACAAATGCATATATTTCATGATTAAAAGCATGCAGAATTATTATACTGAATGTATTACATTATCACAGCCAAATTGGCTGTGATAATGTAATAAATTCAGTATAATAAAAATTAATAAATTTATCATAAAATTGAAAATTTCTCTCTCAAAGTATACTTTGCTACTAAAGTATACCTTGCAATGTTGGTGAAATAGACGACTGGCCACCGTGTAATAAATACACAAAGTACATGTCACTGAAGCAATGGCCGAGCTAGTCAGATCTGAGTACAATTATGTACATAAATAGTCAAGTGTTTAAACAAATCAAACAAATCCCAAACGTAAACATACGACAAACAATCGTTTGATTCACTGAGATATTGTTTTACAAATGGATTCATCACCGTCTGGGCATATTGCAAAGTGTACTTTTCTAGAAAAGTATACGTTGAAGGAGAAATTTTCAATTTTAGGATAAATTTATTAATTTTTATTATACTGAATTTATTACATTATCACAGCCATTTTGGCTGTGATAATGTAACAAATTCAGAGTATAATAATTCTGCATACTTTTAATCATCAAATATATGCAGTAGTTAGTTCTATATGGAATAATGCATTTCAGGAAAAATAAATGATTGCTCCGTCAAAGTATACTTTGCTAGAAAAGTATACTCTGCAATGTTGGTGAAATCGGCTACTGATGTCTCAGTCCCCGTTGCCTTTAAAGCCCCATTTCTCCAGATCGGCTACATGAGTACAGCCGGTGACCAGCCAGTCGCTTACAAGTAGTTATCAGACAATGATCTTTGTATTGACCTAATGCATACTGACTGATAACTATGGGGGTATATATTTGCCATAGAAATGTCAAGATGTTGGCATAATTTGTCGCAACATGTCGACTTATATATCACGACATGTCGACATAAGGTGAAACTATGATAACTTACATGTATGTCGATATGTTGAAATAAAATATCACATTATGTCGACATGTTGTGTTAATCTATCCCGTTATGTCGAATTGTTGTGTTAAACTATAACTTTATGTTGATATGTTTAGATAAAATATCACGTTATGTCGACATGTTGAGATCTTGTGTTAACTTGTCACGTTTTGTCGACATATTGTGTTAACTTATCACGTTATGTCGACATGTTCTGTTAAACTATCACGGTAAGTCGACTTGTTATGATAACTTATCACATTATGTTGACTTGTTGTGATAACATATCACGTTATGTTGAAATAATTTATCCCAACATATCGACATAGTTTCACGCTATGTCGAGATGACATGATATTTAAGTCGACATGGACTATCAGAAAAAGGAGTTGTGACATGGATATGCGTATTTAGTCCATGTACATGGACTAAATACGCATATCCATGTCACAACTCCTTACATGGACAAGATACGCATATCCATGTCACAACTCCTTACATGGACAAGATACGCATATCCATGTCACAACTCCTTTTTCTGATAGTCCATGTCGACTTAGTATGGATATCGCATATCCATGTCACTCTACATGGACAAGATACGCATATCCATGTCACAATCCATTACAGACAAGATAGCTATCCATGTCACAACTCCTTACATGGAGATAGATACCATGTCACAATCCTTTTTCTGATAGTCCATGTCGACTTAGTACATGGACTAGATACGCATATCCATGTCACAACTCCTTGTTTTGATAGTCCATGTCGACTTAAATAGTTCTGCAAAAACTAGGAACCGACTTTTCCGACGTTTCGACACAAGGCCTTTATCAAGGAATTAGTTTCTACTGAACGCTACAGTGGGGTCAGCGTGTAAGTGCACACACGAACGAACACGACAGGTTGGAACCAACCTGTCGTGTTCGTTCGTGTGTGCACTTTCACGCTGACCCCACTGTAAGTGGCATCCATTTTAGAGTTCACAGTGGGTTCCTGTTTTTTTTGCAGAATTGTTGAACATATTGTAGTATTGCGGAAAGAGTACATGTCTGATACGACACTGTGTTCAGCTAACAGGTTTTGCGCAGTTAAGGATTTACTAATCCGTTAAACTAACATATGTTTGAGCAGTTAAAAGCTAACAGAAGTGTTGCGCAGTTTCGGATTGTACTGTCCGTTAAGCTAACATAGGTGTTGCGCAGTTACGGATTGAACAATCCGTTAAGTTAACACATTTGTTGCGCAGTTTCGGATTGAACAGTCGTTAAGCTAACAGATGTGTTGCGCAGTTATGGATTGAACAATCCGTTAAGCTAACAGAGGTGTTGCGCAGTTACGGATTGAACAATCCGTTAAGCTAACAGAGGTGTTGCGCAGTTACGAATTTAACAGCCGTTAAGCTAACAGAGGTGTTGCGCAGTTATGGATTGAACAATCTATTAATCTAACATAGATTTTGCGCAGTTACGGATGGAACAATCCGTTAAGCTAACAGAGGTGTTGCCAAGTTATAGATGTAAAAGTCCGTTAAGCTAACAGAGGTTTTGAGCAGCCGGAAACAACATGTATTCGGTAAATGCATAGTACGTTACCTGATAAAGGGACATAATCTGTAGCCGATTTCACAAAAATTGCAAAGTATACTTATTCTTGATAAGTACACTTTGAGGGAGAAATTTTCAATTTAAGGATACATTTATTAAATTTTATTATACTGAATTTATTACATTATCACAACCATTTTGGCTGTGATAAATAATATATGCAGTCGTTAGTTCTAAATAAAATAATGCATTTCGGAAAAAATAAATGATTACCCGCTCAAAGTATATTTAGCTAGATAAGTATGCTTAGCACTTTTGGAGAAATCGGTTACTGATCGAAACAAGTCAGTTGCTTGCAGACATTCTACACATCGATCAGATCGCACTTCGCTGAGCCACAATGCCAATGGTATCTTTTACCAATCGCAATCAGCCTTCCAATGAGACACCACGTGGGAATATTAGCGCGGGAAAACTGCGTGTAGTGTGTGTTATGTTCGTTTCAATAACTTTCCCGTTTCCATGTCATTCAGTATTGTGTATTCAGCATGGAATTCTCGTTAAACCTGGAGATATATGACTTTGCGTGATTTCAGAATAATTATCGCACGACGGAGCGTTAATATTATGCAGTTTAAAAGTGGTTAAGCGGTTTCGTTAAAACGTTTTGTCGGTTTTAAACGTTATGTCTGTCTACGGATTGTTGTCATTCGGTCACTGGGGAATATATTACTACGCGGTGTAAACTGGATTGGAATTTGTAATTATAGTGATTAATGCATGTACATGTAAAAGGTGTTAAGGAAATATCATTATTAGAACAGTATGGAGTTATTTACATAATACAAATACAGTACACGGTACAGTAAAACCCCTCTAAACCGGACACCAAGACAACCTCTCTGAGGTTGTCTTGGTGTCCGGTTTAGAGGGGTTTTACTGTACCGTGTACTGTATTATGTAAATAACTCCATACTGTTCTCTGATCTTATTTTCAGGGGTTTCTTGACCGTTTCTCTCAAATGTTAATGTATGTTCATGATTGAAAAGCACGCCAATATATTTCAGAATGGTCATATGCCTGTCTGATTTACAGTGGAATCTCTTGATCAGTTATCTCAAATAGTAATGTATGTTCATGATTGAAAAGCACGCCAATACATTTCAGAATGGTCATATGCCTGTCAGATTTACGGTGGAATCTGTCAAAACCGGACACCATGGGGACCTCACAGGGTGTCCGGTTTAGAGAGGTTTCACTGTATTTACAAAGGAACTCAAGGAAGCAACGGTGGTACGTTTGATGTGCGTCAATATCAGTTATCTCGATTGATAGCGGTTGTTCGATGTTGTTTACATCACACACTGCACTGTAATTAATTTACATCTAAGTCTGCTGTTCGTGGATGGTTGTACAGAAACACAAACATGTAACGAGCTCAAAAATCTTTAAGTTAGTGTTCACATAATGG
This sequence comes from Conchocele bisecta, assembly GCA_029237695.1. Taxonomy (NCBI): domain Eukaryota; kingdom Metazoa; phylum Mollusca; class Bivalvia; order Lucinida; family Thyasiridae; genus Conchocele; species Conchocele bisecta. The sequence continues at coordinate 29,918,018 of CM055280.1, forward strand.
ATTTTTAAGGAATTAAATGCAAGGGAGCGCTAGCGACCGCAGCATTTAGTTCCTTAAAAGTTCAATATGTGAACAATAATATATATATATATATATAGCACAGCCAAACTTGATTATGCATTTCCCATCCGAGTATTGCTTTTCCATTTCCTGTTGAACAATTAATAATTAAATCTGTTAATATGTCACTTATTGGGGTTAAATGTACATGTCCACTCATTAGACACAAACTATTCTTTATAGGAATTAAATAAGTGTATAATTGTGTCACTATTCCACCAGTTCTAAAAATTACGAGTGTCCGCTATACAGATATAATCAGTTAGTAACATTTATTTTACTGATAGTGACGCGCGGTAGTATCAGGATCATATGCAAATGAGGCATGATATTTTTTAATTATTTATACTAATTAAATTAAAACAATCCTGAATGTATTTCCTCAGCGGTACTAGTATCGTCATATATCTTCAATCAAACCACTTTACACAGGGCCTTGATGAAAACAATATTTTTACTTTTTATAGTATTTTTTACAAAAAATCCTGATATGCCCCTTTAATTCTCGAGTGGTGACTCAATTCTCGGAATCGTGACATGTTCCATAATAGGCCATACAATACAGATAGCGGTACTGAAGTTGTTTACCGTAGGATAATACATTTTCGAGAATTGATAACGAGGTACGAAGAGGTTATATAGTCCTCCAGCAGAGATACATGCTTCTTAGGACATTTGTGGCAAACATAGATACTGATTTATCCCGTCAACACAGTGCGTATGTGCCGTGAAACACGGTGCCGTGAAACATTTTTGATATCCAGTCAATACAAGTTTTGCATTTTACAGCCATTTGAAGGTGTTGACGGGATAAATAGAATAGTAGGTTAGTGCCGTGAATGCGAACAAATATCTGGCGCGGCACGGAAACGGGATGTGCTCGGCAGAGCCTCGCCCATCCCGTTTCCTGAGCCTTGCCAGATATTTTTTCCCATTCACGGCACTAACTTACTATTCTCTATCTATTTTCCTTATTTCTGAACCAAAGTATATGTTGTGACCACTCATTTGAAGTCGGCGAGACGGTTCAAATGAGTGGTCACAACATATACTTCTGATGAGAAATAAAGAAATTCTTGAGCCTTGCCGGATATTTCTTCCCATTCACGGCACTAACCTACTATTCTCTATAATGTTGCATGCTTTAAACGTTGCATGGCAAATACAGATACAGTAGAACCTCGCTAAACCGGACACCATAGCAACCCATTGTGCTTAATCTTGTTGAGTTTCATTGTCATTTATTTCATTGTCGCGTCTGTTTCCGACTGAAAATGACAAATTGTTTATGAAGTGGTTAATTACAGTGTAAATATAGATACAGATAAGGCTGCATGTCACATGAAAGCAAATATAGATACAATAAATTAAATGCAAATATAGTTCACTATGATGCGGCAAATATTAAGGTACGAAAGTCTATGTTTCACATTGAACGGCAAATATATACAGATTGTGTAGTTGCATGCGCGAAATATAGATACGATAAGTCTGCATGTTTCAAACATTGAACGGCAAATATATACAAAGTGATGTTTCAAACTTGAACGGCAAATATAGATACAATGTCAAAATTCTGCATGTATCAAACATTGAACGGCAAATATAGATACATGATACGTAAATTGAACGCAAATATAATACTGATACTCATGTTTCAAACATGAACGGCAAACTATAGTACAGATAAGAATGTTTCTTGAACAGGCAAATATATCAGATACAATTGAACGGCAAATATAGTACTGATAAGTCTCATGATTTCAAACATTGAACGGCAAATATAGATACAGATAAGTCTGCAGTCAAAGAATTCAAACATGATGGTTTAAATTATAGATACAGATAAGTCTGCATGCTCACTGATTGAACTGAACAAATATAGATGCAAAGTATATACTGATAAGTCTATGTTTCAAACATTGAACGGCAAATATAGATACAGATAAGTCTGCATGCTTTAAACATTGAATGGCAAATATGAATACTGGATAATCCATGTTTCAAACATTGAACGGCAAATATATATGCATAGTCTCATCAAACATTGAACGGCAAATATAGATACAGATAAGACTGCATGATTCAAACATTGAATGGCAAATATAGATACAGATAAGACTGCATGATTCAAACATTGAATGGTAAATATAGATACAGATAAGTCTGCATGCTTCAAACATTGAATGACAAATATAGATGCTGATAAGTCTGCATGTTTCAAACATTGAACGGCAAATATAGATACAGATAAGTCTGCATGCTTCAAACATTGAACGGCAAATACAGATGCTGATAAGAATGCATGTTTCAAACATTGAATGGCAAATATAGATGCTGATAAATCTGCATGTTTCAAACATTGAATGGCAAATATAGATACAGATAAGTCTGCATGTTTCAAACATTGAATGGCAAATATAGATGCTGATAAGTCTGCATGTTTCAAACATTGAACGGCAAATATAGATACTGATAAATTTGCATGCTTCAAACATTGAATGGCAAATAAAGATACAGATAAGTCTGCATGCCTCAAACATTGAATGGCAAATATAGATACAGATAAGTATGCATGTTTCAAACATTGAATGGAAAATACAGATACAGATAAGTCTGCATGCTTCAAACATTGAATGGCAAATATAGATACGGATAAGTCTGCATGTTTCAAACATTGAATGGCAAATATAGATACTGATAAGAATGCATGCTTCAAACATTGAACGGCAAATATAGATACAGATAAGACTGTATGCTTCAAACATTGAACGGCAAATATAGATACAGATAAGTCTGCATGTTTTAAACATTGAACGGCAAATATAGATACAGATAAGACTGCATGCTTCAAACATTGAACGGCAAATATAGATACAGATAAGACTGTATGCTTCAAACATTGAACGGCAAATATAGATACAGATAAGTCTGCATGCTTCAAACATTGAACGGCAAATATATATACAGATAAGACTGCATGCTTCAAACATTGAACGGCAAATATAGATACAGATAAGTATGCATCCTTCAAACATTGAACGGCAAATATAGATACAAATAAGGCTGCATGTTTCAAACATTGAATGGCAAATATAGATACTGATAAGTTTGCATGTTTTAAACATTGAACGGCAAATATAGATGCAGATGAGCCTGCATGTTTTAAACATTGAACGGCAAATATAGATACAGATAAGACTGCATGCTTCAAACTTTGAACGGCAAATATAGATACTGATAAGTCTGCATGTTTTAAACATTGAACGGCAAATATAGATACAGATAAGTCTGCATGCTTCAAACATTGAATGCATGTTTCAAACATTGAACGGCAAATATAGATACAGATGAGTCTGCATGCTTCAAACATTGAACGGCAAATATAGATACAGATAAGGCTGCATGTTTCAAACATTGAACGGCAAATACAGATACAGATAAGTCTGCATGCTTCAAACATTGAACGGCAAATATAGATACAGATAAGGCTGCATGTTTCAAACATTGAACGGCAAATACAGATACAGATGAGTCTGCATGCTTCAAACATTGAACGGCAAATATAGATACAGATAAGGCTGCATGTTTCAAACATTGAATGGCAAATATAGATACAGATGAGTCTGCATGCTTCAAACATTGAACAGCAAATACAGATACCGTAAACGGCTGCAGTTTTTCAAACATTGAATGGCCAAAAAAAAAGATGCTGATAAATCATGCATGTTTCAAACATGAATGGCAAAAATATAGATAAACAAATAAGTCTGCATGTTTTCAAAACCATTGAATGGCAAATATAATGCCTGATAAAAAGTTTACCCCCCCCCTGCAATGTTTTCCAAACATTGAATGGCAAAAATAAAGAATGCTGATAAATTCTGCATGTTTCCCAAACCTTTTGAACCTGGCAAATAATAATACTGATAATTCCCCCGCATGCTTCAAACATTTGAAATGCAAATATAGATACGATAATTCCGCAATTTGCTTCAAAAACATTTGCAATGGCAAACTAAATAGATACTGATAATTCCGCATTGCTTTCAAACATTGAAAGGCAAATATAGATACTGATAATTTTCCGCCTGCTTCAAAACATTGAAATGGCAAATTATAGATACTGAAATAATTCCGCATAGGCTTTCAAACATTGGAAACGGCAAAATAAAAAATAGATACTGATTAATTTCCCCGCAATGCTTCAACAAATTGAATGGCAAATATAGATACTGATAATTCCGCATGCTTCAAACATTGAATGGCAAATATATCTACAGTGACATCTCTCTAAACCGAACACAAGGACAGCATATGTTATTTTATTTTTTATATGTTTATTGACCATTTATCTCAAATGTTCATGACTGAAAAACTCTAAAATACGCATCAGAATGGCCATATGTCTGATTTACAGTGGAACATCTCTAAACCGGACACCCTGGGGACCTCCCAGCGTGTCCGGTTTAGAGAGGTTTCACTGTATACTGATCATTATATATGCTTCCAAAATTGGATGGAGTACAGCGTGTGCCCTGACCAGACTGCTAGAGGTATATTCCACTGTTCAACCCGCTTCCTTGTGTCGTTTCCCTTGAACAAAGCAACATCGTAACGGTTTTAGAGTCGTATTTATTTGACTAATCAGACTACGCGCATGCGCACGCTGATATTAGGCTATGCTGGTCGCATAACGATGCCCGTATATGATTCAGCCATTGTCCATCCTCTACATGATACATGGTGACGTATATGTATGACTTGGCAATGTAGGTGGGTGTGGTTTGCTAAAATACTATTAAAAAGTGGTGTTGCTGGTAAAATGGTATATTTATAGGTCGTTTCATTTGTATGTGGAGATATGCACGAGTTCCACAGCGTGCGATATTGCGCTGCCTGAGGAGCGCAATATGTATCGTTGCGCGGCGGAACGAGTGGTATATATCCATATACAAATCAAATACTCTCACAATTGATATTCGCCCAAAAATATACAAACTATAAATGAAGTAAACAAATTACTGTTGATTTAGAAGGAACTATTTTGCGAGGTGAAACGTAGTTCCGGCACTGACCAATATTAACTCACGTCGCGTCAATATGAAAACAATATTAACGGTTTGCGTTCCATTGTGTTTCAATGGGAAACGAAAGTACGTATATCATACTATATTATATATAGCAATGTTGAGGTAGGAGATACTTTAATGTTATGTATGATTGAGTAAAAACGTACAATGACCATGCAAAGTCGTAATATAACTAAGTCTTAGAACGAAAATATCGATCACCTGTTGGACATGCTTGCGGTACAGTTAACGTTCATATAACGGAGGATCTTACATGAGTGATGCTTTAATATGATATTTATTAAACTCGTTTACTCATTTCATAAGAAACTCGGTTTAATATGATATTTATTAAACTCGTTTACTCATTTCATAAGAAACTCGGCTATGCCGAGTTTCTTATGAATTCAGTTAACGAGTTTAATAAATATCATATTATATCAACACAAATGTTACATTATGTTTATTGCATAACCACATCATCATAATGTGAAGCTATATTGGTTACATAACATATTTTCTGTAGAGGTCTCATTTGCATATTGATTTCGCTAGTGTATTATGAGTTTTATTGCACGGTGTTATTTAATTGTGAATACCCATTTTATGCAATTCAACATAATGTATTACACTTTTTCAATCTGAGGCAGTGGTATTTATTTAATCGTGTATCAATGCACCGTGTACCAGTATATTTACTCTACATGCACAGAGCTCCAGATAAGGTGTGTATTGTCGTATTTTACGCACTTATTTTAGCGGAAAACGCATTGATTTTCAACAGTGGGAGTACGAAATACGCACAGCAATGTGAAAATACGCATTGATTGCAAATTGAGTAGTGAAAATACTGTAATAATGTTGAAAATTTACTTAGTTGAGTTGCAAAAAGCAAACAGTGCTATTTGCAGCTCAAGTATGTGTATTAATATATCTATATTGTTTTAATTTTTATCATTTGTTCCCTATTTAATAAGAAAGAAAATAAATAATGCAGTTGTAAATTAAAATACGCATTGAATTTGAAATATTGGGGGTATGATACGCTTTCGATACACAACTTACCTGGAGCTCTGCATGTGTATACAACCTGATACAGGACATAATTATATTAAAAGAATACTCGTGTTTCTAGTGTCGGATTGCGTATGGTTAACTGACACACACTAATAGTGTGGCTAAACAATCGGCGGTAACGCCAACCGCGGTTTCTGGTTTACCCTATGCAATCCGATAGGAGAAACACGAATACCTTTGTATTCGTGTTTCTAGTATCTGTTTGCATGTGATGGTAATTTCACGCTTACAAGTTATTACACAATACATGTAGTTATTATGCCCTTGTGTCAAATATTTTCCTAAGTCGTAATAGAACACACTGTTAAATGCTTAAACTAGTTACCAGATATTCAATACATCCTGCGCTTATAATTGAAATATATTTGCCTGTTTGTACGGTTACACCATAAACACCATTACACAGTAATTCAAAATACATATGTAACAACAATCCGGTTCAGTCTGTACACGCACCTGTACAAAACATGCACTGTGAAAGTTCATAAAGTGTCGAAAGTGATGAAACTACGTACATTTAGCCCCGCAGGGGACGTATAATATTTTTTTTCATTAATTCGTTCCCACTAAGCACAATTCGTTCCCTAAATTTAACTATTCGTTCCCACTAAGCACAATTCGTTCCCTAAACTTTAACTATTCGTTCCCACAAATTAACAATTCGTTCCCTCAATTTAACAATTCGTTCCCACGAATTAACAATTCGTTCCCACGGGAACGAATTGTTAATTCGTGAGAACGAATTGTTATATCGTGGGAACGAATTGTTAGTTCGAGGGAACGAATTGTTAATTCGACGGAACGAATTGCTATATCATGGGAACGAATTGTCATTTCGTGGGAACGAATTGTTAATTCGAGGGAACGAGTTGTTATATCGTGGGAACGAATTGTTAATTCGAGGGAACGAATTGTTAATTCGTGGGAACTAATTGTTATATTGAGGACACGAATTGTTATTTCGTGGGAACGAATTAATAAAAAAAATCCATGTCCCCTGCGGGGCTCTGTATGAAACAAACTAAAATAGATTTCGTTAATTTTCGCATCGTATTTATGAACCCAATTGCACTTATTGAGTCGCCTGAACGAACATACTTTATGAAAAGTAAAACAATGTTTAGACTACTAGTTCTGCAAAGTAAGCGAACACCAGTTTTCTTCAATCGTTGGTTGCTAATTTATTGTTAGTTTAGTTTAAACAATATTTATTTCAAATAATATGCATGTATATATGCATCAAAATACATATAAAGTAACGTGAAAAAGGATCGGAAAACAAGCTCACAGAGCTTTAATGTGATTTATTTTTATTTAATATTTGTATTATTTATATTACTTTACCTAGTGCCTCTAACTGACACCTCTTTCTAAATGTGACAGTTTGTAGGCTCCTTTCTACGGAGCCCCGCAGGGGACGTAAGCTTTTTTTTTTTATTAATTTGTTCCCACGAAGTAACAATTCATTCCCGCAATTTAACAATTCGTCCACACGGATAAACAATTCGTTCCCACGAATTAACAATTCCTTCTCTCAATTTAACAATTCGTTCCTACGAAATAACAATTGTTATATCGTGGGAACGAATTGTTAATTCAAGGGAATGAATTGTCATTTCGCGCGAGCGAATTGTTAATTCGAGGGAACGAATTGTTATATGAGTTAATTAAAACAAATCCATGTCCCCTGCGGGGCTCCGTACCTTTCACAATAAATATCTAATTTTATTTTATATACGTTCCATACTGGTACTTTTATGTATACTAGAATTACCGTTCGAAACTATGAACGTGCCTGGCTGGCACGTTCATAGTTTCGAACGGTAACTCTTGCAATCTGTAAAAATCCAAAACCAAATTATCTCCCCTGTTTATCACATGTTCTGAAAGTATATACTTGAATATAACAGCTCATGGGAATTTGATCTAAAAATGATGTGATTGTATATATGTCATTTGCTGTTCTGGTCTGGGTCTAGGCTGGTCACACATGCTGTAAGGTACATTTCCTCACTCTGCTGGCAACATTTGTCGTAAACTCCATGGAGCCGTTTCACTAAACTTCGTACGACTAAAATGTTCGTAAGAGCAAAAATATGATAATCTGTAAATTTCACATTAACAACGTTTTCTTGTAAACAATTATTGGATTTACATTTATTGCATATAGGCTGTAGCATAGGCTACAGCCTATATGCAATAAATGTAAATCCATCAATTGAAATTTTCAGACGATCCAAAATTAGCACTTAGGAGCATTTTAGTCGTACGAAGATTAGTGAAACGGCCCCCAGAAAGACAAACCAGTATCATAAAGAAATACAAGATACGTCTGGGAAGTCGCAGACTTAATATCGATGTTGGATACAGTAAGATACAGTGAGACGATGTGTGCAGCCAGCGTAGCCCAGTCTGATCAGGGCCTACATATGCTGTTTGTATGGAAGCTTCCTGGTGCCAATGCTAAATTATTTTTATCTCCTAATTAGTATCTCCTAATTAGGACTCAGTAACTCGTAATTAGGACTTACTATCTCATAATTAGGACTTACTATCTGTGCCAATGCTAAAACAGTTTTATCTCCTAATTAGGAGACACTAACTTCTAATTAGGAGATATTAAGTCCTAATTAGGAGATACTAAGTCATAATTAGGAGATACAAAGTGTAATTAGGAGATAGTAAGTCCTAATTATGAGATACTAACTGATAATTAGGAAATACTATCTCCTAATTAGGAGTTACTATCTCCTACTTAGGATATATCATATCTCCTAATTAGGAGATACTAAGTCCTAATTATGAGATAGTGTCTCCTAATTAGGAGTTAATTAGGAGATAAATATATCTTAGCATGGGCAACAGGGGACGCTTCCAAATGTATGCCATCCTGTCACTAATATTAAAAAGTCTTATTGCTACATTTAGCCCCCATATTCTCGGCTCAAGGCCATGTACCGTTCCTGGAAGAGTCCTATCGAACAGAAAACGGGATCAGCGCTTGATACGGAATTCAATCAGTGTTGAATCGGTTTCTCTAAACTTAGATAATTGATGAAAAATATCCGACCAAATGCCGAATGCAATCTTCCCTTCATTTAAATATTAAACCTACAGTCCCACATCCCAGGTTTTTCGATCCGATTCGGCTTATATTTAAGTGTGGGAATTGGCTCGAACACCTTCCATACCAGGACATGCCAGGTTATAATACACACTACTAGATGTGCCGCATATGAAACACATATGCAAATTATTCATATGAAATACATACGAAAAGTCTTCATATGAAATTAATATGAACATCATATGAATTTCATATGTGATCTTTTTAAATGAATTTCATATGCAATTCATATGTTTTTCATGTGTTTTACATATGCATAGCATATGTATTTTATTCATTTGAATTGCATATGTGGCACATTTTGCTGTGTTACACAGCAAAATCTGCCACATATGCAATTCAAATGAATAAAATACACAGCAAAATGTTCCACATATGCAATTCAAATGAATAAAATACATATGCTATTGAATATAGTCCGGCAGCCAAAAGCCGATTTTAGGCTTTACCTTGTTTTGAATAACATAGTTTTTTATTAATGACTTGCCATGTCCAGGCCTTCTCGTTTTGAAGTCCAACACAGTAGGGTGACATATTTGTTTCGTACATTCTTTGGATATGACATTTTTGGGCAAACAAAACATTCATTCACCCGAGGATTTTGTATAGTGTTTATGCATTTGATTCACCATTACCCCACGTATTAATTGGCATTATTAGACTTTAATATCAAACGTGAATGACCACACTGATATCAGGGCGATAACCGTGTTTCCTTAAAATGCTAACGAAAATTACTATTTGTTCTCTGTCTTTATTTTGTCGATAAATTTATTTTTTCCGATGACATATTTAATTTGAATAAATAATTAAAAAATATCCAGCCTCATTTGCATATCAAAATAGCCTGATGCCACCGCGAGTCAGTATCAGTAAAATAAAGACTACTAAATGATTATATCAGCATAGCGGCCACTCGTAATTTTTAAAACTGGTGGAACAGTAGTTGCGGGAAGCAACATAATACTCCCGACAGTCCGACGATACTGGAGTATTCTGCAGAGTTACTTCCCGTAATGAGTGGAATAGTTACACAATTTTACACTTATTTAATTTCCATATAATACATTTTATACCTACTAGATGAGACTTTAAAGGCATCGTGTTTCATACATGGGCAGAATGTTGTGAAACAGATAATTAGTAAACACTAATTTGATTTTAGATTTTAGATTTGTAACCCGACTGTACTCATTAGTCGCCCGAGACAAAGGTCAATGACAACAAGGTTAGACATCAGTTCTAAACATAGCGCTGAACATTTAATTATTAATTGCATAGATGTTGGTGAAAGCGTCGCAATATGCGATTAATTGAAACGAAATGCTGTTCTTTCTTTGGTCGAAGTACTAGGGTAAACAATAATTAAAGTTACTTCAATTAGTGGATAGAATAGCAACTTGTTCCTATTGGTGGTCTTGGAAATCAAAGGACTGGGCGTCCTGAAATTATTCGCAGTATGTGTCTGTTTCACGAAAGCTGCCCAAATTTAACGGCTATATGGACAATTCAAAAACAATATTTTTTTGGATAATATTAAATTAAAGGAAAATTTAAGAATGAGCCTTCTTTTCATTTCTTGAAATTTGATCAAATATTGATTTTATTACGAAAAATTTATTTCTCTATGGGAATTTAACATGGGGGAAAAAGAGGTAAGGAAGTGTGGGAGGAGTGAAAAACCCGAAAAATTTTGGAAATTGACTCCGAAACCTGACTAGATAGCTTGGATATGATCTAACTAAGAAAACAAAAGTTAAATTTTAAAAATCGGTCCAGTATTTCTAAAATTCAAAAAAATTCCCCATGTTAAATCCCCATAGACATCTTCACTACTCCGTGAAGATGTCTATGGGGATTTAACATGGGGAAATTGTTTTTTCGCAATAAAATCAATATTTTACCAAATTTTTCGAAATAAAAAGAAGGCTCATTCTTAAATTTTCCTTTAATTTAATATTATCCAAAAAAATATTGCTTTTGAATTGTTTATATGGCCGTAAAATTTGGGCAGCTTTCGTGAAACAGACAGTAATTAGAAAACGTTTCTCGAAAAATAAGCGCGGGAATGTCACAGCAGCAACAACAAAAAAAACGAGTTAAAAAATAGATTTTTTAGAAAACCCACAAAGGTAAATAGATTTCTATTCTGAGAACGGAAACCAACATCGAAGATTGTATTCGTGTACCGAACCATGGAGTTACGAATCGCGAATAATCGTGTATAGCGGTTAATCGTCCCACCATTAGACTAAGGAAACATTTGCTTGCAATAACTTAAATTTACCACAAAAAACAACAACATTTGTTGCACTGAAAAGGCGATCAAGCTACGTTGTTAGAACTATTTTATATCGTGTAAGATCCGTGTATTTAAAAAGTTCAACCCGCAAAATATGTGCTGCGACCAACATATGCTCATTTGCATAAAAGCTGCAAGACCTCACATTTGGATGTTGGTTATATAATTCTTCGCCAGCGCTCGAATAAAAACGTGTTTGTTTCACAAAGTGTGTTTTCTGGTATAGCATAATATTGCTAAAATTGCTAATTGATCTCCCCTGTGTATTACCGTGTAGCTTCAAACCCAATCTCATTTGTTTAAACAATATTTATTGTGTAAAGGATACATTGCGATACACGTGATATCTATTTCAGTTAACTGATAACAAGATACGCTTATATTAATTATTTTCCTGCAAACTCCTTGTAATTTAATCCAATATAAAATGGTGTGATTTGCTGATATTTGACTGTGACTGTAGATATGGGGTTTATGGGATTTGTGATCAGTGTAGATTCTGATCAAATAGCATATCGCTGTAGCTTGATACACATCTGCGTTGCTTGTTGGAAACATTATGGACGTGCGGATGCACAGGCTGATCATAATTTATCCCGTCAACACAGTGCGTATGTGCCGTGAAACACGGTGCCGTGAAACATTTTTGATATCCAGTCAATACAATTTTTGCATTTTACAGCCATTTGTTGGTGTTGACGGGATAAATAGAATAGTAGGTTAGTGCCGTGAATGGGAAAAAATATTTGGCGCGGCACGGAAACGGGATGTGCTCGGCAGAGCTTCGCCCATCCCGTTTCCTGAGCCTTGCCAGATATTTGTTCCCATTCACGGCACTAACCTACTATTCTCTATCTATTTTCCTTATTTCTGTACCAAAGTATATGTTGTGACCACTCATTTGAACCGTCTCGGCGAGATTTGAACCGTCTCGGCGAGACGGTTCAAATGAGTGGTCACAACATATACTTCTGATGAGAAATAAAGAAATTCTTGAACCCTGCCGGATATTTTTCCCATTCACGGCACTAACCTACTATTCTCTATATACACTAACCAGAATGTTCTGTCTGTAACACAGGGCGACTTACATGCATGTCGCCCTGCGCTATAGACAGAAAATTCGAGTTAGATACATGTATACGCAGGTCGCAAAACACGTAAGCCCCATTTCTCCAGTCACAGCCACATATTATATTACATGTTCCATTCCATAAATTGAAAACCCGCATATTAAATGTCTGCGAAGCCATCTGAGACACAGTGCCCTTAAGTAATAACAAAAACTAAAATGCATCATCAGATAGGAAGATTTATTTATTTGTATTTTATGTGTACTTCTATAATATTATTGCGTCGCTTTATGGAGTGGAATCTCTCTAAACCGGACACCCTGGGAGGTCCCCAGGGTGTCCGGTTTAACGAGAATGCACACCAGTTAAGAGACATAGTTTAAACCAGTTTAGAGACCAATTATGGAGTTCAATTATTTGAGCTCACCAAGTATGTACATTGTATCTGTGGTTTACAATCATGAACATGCTATTGTCGTGAGTATCAAACTTTACTAATGATTCTGAAAGAAGTAATACAGTCGACCCTACCTAAACCGACACACCGGGAAGTCGGTCCCCAGTGTGTCCGGTTTAAAGAGATTGCACTGTAATTCAGACATATCCGTGTGCTTTGCAATCATGAACAGACAATCGTCGTGAAAATATTATTTCTCTAGTGATTCTGAAAGAAGTAATACAGTTGACCCTATCTAAACCGACATACCGGGAAGTCGGTCCCCAGTGTGTCTGGTTTAGAGAGTTTACACTGTAATTCACACATATCCGTGTGCTTTGCAATCATGAACAGACAATCGTCGTGAAAATCTTATTTCTCTAGTGATTCTGAAAGACATTTGCTCATGTCGAAACCGACACCATGTACGATCCTCATCGTGTCCGATTTAGAGTGGTTTCACTGTATTTCACAATTGTGTGATTTGCAAAGGCTTCAATGCATCTGGGGGCCGTTCCACTAAACTTCGTATGACTAAAATGTTCGTAAGTGCAAACCTATGATAGTCTGTAAATTTCACATTAACAACGTTTTCTATAAACAATTATTGGATTTACATTTATTGAACATGGGCTGCACGTGCAGCCTATGTTCAATAAATGTAAATACATCAATTGCAATTTCCAGACGATCCTAAATGTGCACTTACGAACATTTTAGTCGTATGAAGTTTAATGAAACGGCCCTCAGTTTGTGTGTTGTACAATCATGACAGCCACTCGTCGCGAAAATCATATTTCACTAACGATTCTGAAAGAAATAAAACATTTTACAGTTGACTAGTGTATTATGAACGCTTATTTTATATAATAATGTCTTACAAAGTTCTCCCTCTGTTAAGCATCCGCGTGCGGGTAGGTTTTGAGAGTGGTTCTATGAAAAAAACACAAACAAAAACTGTGTATGATATTTTACAATATTTACAGGTGAAGTAATATGAAAATTGATTTGGAACTTGTCTAAGTTTTAAATCCTTTCATGAATTTAATAAGTTTAATAAGAGTGTTTTCTTATTATTTAGCGGCAACTTAAATTTATATTGAAAACTTCCTCAACCCTTTGCACACTATATAGCGGCAACTTAAATTTATATTGAAAACTTCCTCAACCCTTTGCACACTGCAAAGGGTTGAGGAAGTTTTTAACATAAATTTACTTTCGTTTCTTTCAAGGCCTTGTTTGTTTTTACCGGACATGTAAGTAAGGTTTGGCCATCCGGGTGGACGCTTAACGGCCTAAAATAACTTTCATAACGATGCTGAACGCAATGATTCAAATGAGAATATACACAACTTTATGAGTTATATGTATGATTCATTTGTAAAATAGATGAGATAACAGATCACATTAGATATCCGGATGATATGTGCCTACACTTGTAAGGGTCAATGGAAAAAATGGGGCTTAGCCCCATTTTCCCACTGACCCTTCAGTTTCACTGTATGTATAATGGTTATACGCTCATACCGTTCTGTAAATTGCGTCTAACACTGACATTTTAATCAACATGCTGAATTATTTTAAATTACATGTGTAAAATAAAATGGGCACCAAATTTCCAACGGAAAATTGGTTCTTTGAAATTAAATTTAACTCATAAATCTCATATGAATTGCGGATGACAAACTGGACCTTAAGACAGTTTGCGAGCTTACACTGTTCGTCATGTTTTCCCCTGATGAACGATGTACACTGACTGATACCAGAAACATACATATTCGGGTTTCTTATATCGGGTTACATAGGGCGTGGTTTAAAAATAAGTGACAAATTCAACCATTATCCTTGTTAACCCTATGCAACCCTGCATTAGAAACACGAACGTCCGTGTTTCTAGTATCGGGTTGTATATTGCGTGGCTAAAGCGATCAGTGACAGAAACCGCTATTCTGATGCATGCTACTCAGTGTGGCAACGTCATACGACTTTATTGTGGTAACGTCATTGGACGTTATTGTGGTAACGTCATTCGACTTTAGTGTTAAAACGTCATTCGACGTTATTGTGACAACGTCATTCGACTTATTGTGGTAATGTCATTCAACGTTATTATGGCAACGTCATTCGACGTTTTTGTGGTAACGTCATATGACGCTATTCTGCCAACGGATCGTCGGTGAAGGTAGTTCTTCAAGTAGTTCTTCAATATCAGAATACATGTGATACGTTGTATCAGAGTAAATGCCTGATACAATATTTAATATCGGTTGAGCGAGTACAACTTGAAAGTATCTAGTAAATGTTCAGCTAGTTCCCTTGATTAAATTCAGACTGTCCGTGTTCCTATTCCGTCGGGCTATCTGTAATGTAACGGTTTATTCCGATATTTCACTGGCCTGCTACTCGTTCATACATATCATGGAGTCACGGCTTACATACTTTGTATTGGAAATTCAACGTTGCATCAAGCGTATCCACAGACCAGACTGCGCGGTTGCGCAGTCTGGTCTGTGGCTACGCTTTTCGCTATTGAGCAAGAACATGTATTGAACAAGAACACGTATTGTCACCAACAAAACACGGTGATTGGTGCATTTTAAAGAAAACAGTGTGAATGTAACTAAACCAAACGCCGTGAAATAGCTTACAACACATTTCCTTAGCTGGCTGTACACATATTAATGGTCCCCTGATAAATGTTGTATTGGTTTTCGCCAGATAAAATTTATTGCTTTTTGGTTTTAATCTTTTGCCGTGATTTGTAATGTTCAATTTAGCGGTACTGCTCAGACGGCGCTATCACCGATGACGTTTTTTGACGGAATAAATATACCATTCATTGGATGTTTGACGGTGGATAATGTACGACAAGAGTGCATACAAATGTATAGGCCGCAAGCGATCGGCGTGTGATGAGAAGGTGACTATAACATATTGCTTAAACATGACAACAACTATTGTTTTACTAGGAAACGGGCACAATTGTCCGAGTTGGTGATCGGATTTAACAAAAATATATTACTTAAATTTGACTACAAAATATATTTTTGTTTTATAGGAAACTGTAGGTCCAAACGGGTCTAGAGCGCAGGCGGTCTTCTTGGTAATATGATGTAACAAAACTATATTACTTAAATTTGACTATTTTAGCTTTGTAGGAAAATATATGTAAAAACGGACACAACGCACAGGCGATCGGCTTGACGATAGGATGACGTAATATGCTGTTTTAGAAAAAAAGAAAAGCAAAACATTATGAATAACTAGTAATATATTGAAGGCAATACATTGACGCAAAAAATCGAAGTTATATATTAAATCTGATGACGCCGTTCTCGTAGCTGTAGCATTTTGATAGTTATTTCGAGAGCATTTAGTTTCCTAGCCAGTAATATCTGAGATATTGGGAAAAATGTAGATCGAAGAGAGATCAAATAGCAGATGCGCGTGACGTACTTTACCCGCCATGTATGTGAACTGTTAGACCAAATGGAATTATTGTGTGAGACGCTGGAATTGGTAAATTAAAGAAACTCAGTTAAGATTCCTGTCAACCGAGAATATCAAACTATTCATAGGTGGGATATTATAATAATATCGAAAATGTATGACATGCATAAGGTATAGGAAGAAACGTTGTCGTATCGTCGTAATTCGCCGATATTTATTTAAAAAATCAGTCATATTTTCCGTAAATAACATCGGAAATCGACAGAAAATTCAGAGCTATTGCGGAATTAAATTCCGCATGAGCTCTGAATTTTCTGTCAAATTTCGACATAATTTACCCAGGAAATAATGTTTTTTTCCAATTCAATATCGGCGAAAAACGGTGATAACACAAGTAAGATAATTACGGGGCGATTGAAACAATTATTTCGAAATTGAATTCCACTGTGGGTTTATTTGTAAGTAGTAATGAGTGGGTATAATTATCCCGGTGCAATAGGAAATGGGGATACATCAGAGAAGAGGGGAATTGGTACAAACACGTGTGCAGTGGATGCATTGTATGGTGTTACATGGGCGGATTATATGCATACATAATATATACATACGGAAGCGTGATAGCATGTGCAATTATATATAGAGAATAGTAGGTTAGTGCCGTGAATGGGAAAAAATATCTGGCAAGGCTCAGAACGGGATGGGCGAGGCTCTGCCTCGCACATCCCGTTTCCGTGCCGCGCCAGATATTTTTCCCCATTCACGGCACTAACCTACTATTCTATTTATCCCGTGAACACCTACAAATGGCTGTAAAATGCAAAAAAAATGGTATTGACTGGATATCAAAAATGTTTCACGGCACCGTGTTTCACGGCACATACGCACTGTGTTGACGGGATAAATGTGTTTTTCTGGTTATACGAACATTAAATATCGACGTCAACATGCAATAACTGCACACAATGGAATGTTAGTGTAGCAAAAAGCAGTGTGTTAAAATTCATAGTGCACTAGTGTAAGGAAGTGTGCAAACTAGACCGAAACAGAAACGTGTTTATGGTGTATGTCATCACCACAGTTTCACTGGATGATGGTGTGCGTATGCAACACATAGTGAAAATGGACACTATAATCCATAATAACTCGACAGAGCCTTGTATCTTATTACATTAATAAACTCATTTAATATCATTAAAATCATCACTCGTTTACTATCCTCCATATTATATAGGAACTATTGTCTGATTCACGAAACCTGCCCAAAGTGTACGGCCATATTAACAATGCAAAAACATTATATTTTTCGATAATATTAAGTTTTATCAAAGTTTAAAAATGAGCCTTCTTTTTATTTCGTGAATGTTGGTCAAATATTGATTTCATTACAAAATAAATAGTTAGGTAGCTTGGAAATAATCTAACTAAGAAAACAAAGTTACATTTTGAAAATCGGTCTACTATTTCTGAAATTACAAAAAATGTCCCCATGTTAAATCCCCATAGATATCTTCACTCTATCGGGATTAATGTGACCTTACATCAAGCATAAACCAAGAAGTCAGATGACAGTGTATGGGATCACGTGGTCTATTGTTTACACTGCAGTAATGGCGGCGCCCATGAGGTCTCGGGTAAATCTTACTTTTCATCAATACGACTGCGGTTTCTTCCTTTTTCCATGTTCTATCCGTTAACACTACGAGTCCGCCAGTACCAAATTAGCAGTATTACTTATTTATCCCGTATGCCGTGAAACACGGTGTCGTGAAACATTTTTGATATCCTGTCAATACGACCTACTCACTGCGTATGGATGTGTGCGGTTGCTGGGATTATTTCTTTGCATTTTAAAGCCATTTGTATGTGTTAACGGGATAAATAGAATAGTAGGTTAGTGCCGTGAACGGAAAAAATATCTGGCGCGGCACGGAAACGGGATGTGCTCGGCAGAGCCTCGCCCATCCCGTTTCCTGAGCCTTGCCAGATATTTTTTCCCATTCACTGCACTAACCTACTATTCTCTATGTAGTTAGTCGGAACATTCTGCAGAGAAATCTGAATCGGACGGAATCGAACGTTGTTTAATCTTGGTCAGATTCAAATTTCTCTGCAGCATGTTCAGACTAACTACATAAGTAATGCTGCTAATTAGTAAACGAAGTTCCAAGTAACAATGCAGTAATTGACAATGGAAAAGCTATTCCATCAATGAAGCCCGTATGTTCTCCTGACCAAGTGCATCAATTGAACAGTACCGGAAAGTATTACACCAGAAATATAGTGCGTACAATAAAAGTAGTTCCCCGTGATTTAGAATCGACTTAGCAAATATAAAAAATGCAGAACCAGTAAAGAAGCTGAACTACTAAAAGTAGTTCATCTTGACAATGCGTCAAGTGCACAACAAAACGACAAAAAGACAATGGATTGTACATGTATATACTAAAAATAGTTCCATGAACAACTTGTTTCAAAAGTTACTACGCATCATTGGAACAACACAACTATAAACATGCAATGATGCACGTGTGATAAAAGTAGTTCCCAGTGAAAAAATGCATCAAGTGCATAACAAAGGATTAGACCAATCAGACAGCTATAATGCTTTGAAAAAGTACGGGAAAAACGTGCGGAAGAATCAGACGGGGGGTGTGAGTGTGTCGCGGATTAGGGAGCCGCAGATGGTGATAGTGAGGAACCGATTCACCAAGGAAATTGTGGATTTGGAGGTAAGATTAATTTGTGGCTGTGACTGGTGAAATGAGGATTATAGGTTTTGCGATCAGTGTAGATCCAGATCAGCCTGTGCATCCGCACAGTCTGATCAGGATCTGCACTGTTCGCTATTCCATCAATGAATCAGTCGGCATGTGTCCGACAAGCAATACAGATCGTTATCAGGTTACAGGAATGTGCTGTTTGATCAGAAGCGACACTGGTCACAAACCACGTACATGTACGCCCCATTTCTCTTTGACATGAATATTCGCCATATTAACACTGTTATACCTTACCACACGATGTACGCGCATGGTCATAAAACTAACCGAATTTAAAAATGCGAGAACTGAATGTTATTGGTGACGTAGTTGGTGACGTAGTGTCTAGTCAAAGCAAGACACGTGGCTACTACGTGTGAACACATCCGTGGGAAGTATGAATGCTATATTTATGATATTAAACATTTTTTGATATTTTTTTTATATTTTTCAGATCACTCACAGAGGCAAATATATTCAGGAAACAAATACAAATCTTCAGTTAAATGCTTTTTTCCTAACGCAGTATCCCACTTTCCAACCTCACCTGAGACACCTTTAAAGAAAAACACATTCAAACATATTGATATATACACAGTTATTATAGGAATGAATGGCCTTTTTTGTGGAATTTATCGGGGTATAAACTTGGAAAAGTCGCGGGAATACTGGACGAAGGCCGGAAAGGCCTTCGTCCAGTATTCCCGCGACTTTTCCAAGTTTATACCCCGATAAATTCCACAAAAAGGCCTTCGTCCAGTATTCCCGCGACTTTTCCAAGTTTATACCCCGATAAATTCCACAAAAAGGCCATTCATTCCTTATAATTCCAGCATTTTAAATAAATTCATCAAGAATTTATGTGTTTATTTTCGGTTTTCTTAAGAATCATTTTAACTGCGCCTCACGGTTACGGAAAGTAGTTCGGCGTGGGTGTTTACTGGGATATAAATTTTGGACAGAGACTTGCTACGGGCCAATCAAATGTTAGGGAATTGTGTAAATATTTTTGTGCTGGAATTATTATACAATGTATCATGTACAAAATTACCGGTTGCAAATTAGTACTTCGTATATTTATTTGTATAGTCAATTGTATTTTTACTGTAACGCACACTAAAACATGAACACAAAGTGAATAATGTCTAACACTGAGAATCATATCACAAAATATGTTTTGACTGTTTTCTCGAAACTCAAGATTCACTTGGAATTGAAAAAATCAATAAGTATGATGTTTTCAAATCGAAATTGTGAACATCAGCCTCAGTGATGTAAATGTTGCTTTCATCTTCATCGATTCTATCGTGCAAAGATGAATATTTGTTTAGTTATTAACTTTATAATGAAATGTTCAAGGAAACAGTTTCCAGTTGTGTGAATATTATGACTACAGGCATTGGATTTGTGCCAATCTTCACGAATATAAGGTTCTACCATGTCCAGCCGTGGGTAAACGTGTGCCGTGGCACGAGGGAACTGTTTGAACCCCAAGGCCGTAGGACGTGGGTTACAGCAGTTCCCGAGTGCCACGGCAAACGTTTACAGACGGCTGGACATGGTCGTATGTTATTGCTACATTTCCATATCGGAAACATCATGCAATTTGGACGTAAATACAGTACTTTGAAAGTTTCGGTATTTTGATAACCCGTTCCATTCAAACAGCTGATTTACACATACATGTACATATTCCGGGGCCGTAGTATGCATCGCGTGATGTAGGTTACATGCAGGTTACCTGCATCACGCGACGCAAACTACGGCCCCGGAATATGTACATTTATTATATACCTACCCATGAAATACATAGTTATACGATGTAAATAAAAGTCATAAGTTCTCATCGATGAAATAAACAACTTCCGGTGAAAATACGACTACTTCCGCTATCTATATTCATAACGCGCACCTGAAAGAAAACAGCGCAAAAAGGCTGCAAATACACATTCATTACCGTATACAGTCTAAAAAAACTGCTAATTTTCATGGAGCGGTATATAATAAATAGAATATTCATATTGTTGCAACGAATATGACATATATGTTCATCTCGTGGTGTGAAATGTCCATATTTCACACCACTCGATGAACATATATGTCATATTCGTTGCAAAAATATGAATATCCTCTATGTATGTCTCGTGTCCCATCCTACGCATCGATCTCAACACGTCAGTGCGATCGTTGTGAATTGGTCTGGTGACGTAATGGCGCGTTCTAGTAACGTAATGAGACTGCATTACGTAGGTGTTGGCTGAGCCCCGGAAAGAGCATTGTCTAGAGCCATTGTCAAACAGCACGCGCTGTGCGTGTGAACACGGATGTGAGCGGTGTCAGACAACGGCAATCATGTAACAATGTTCCGTTATGATCAGGAGATAGCCGGGCTACAAATGTTATAAACCCAATGTGTACATCATCTTACAGACCTGAAGCCAGTGTAAGTTCTTGGGCCCGTTTCACTAAACTTTGTACGACTAAGAAGTTCGTAAGTGCGAAACTAAAATAAACAACAAAAATCACATTAAAGGTACATGCCCACTCAGTAGGCACAAAATGTTATACATTGTATATTGGAATTAAAAAAGTCTGTAATTGTGTCCCTATTCCACCAGTTATAAACATTACGAATGCCCGCTATATACATATAATCACTGATTTAGCAATATTTATTTTACTGATAACGAACATTTTGTGCCTACTGAGTGGGCATGTACCTTTAACGGCCGATTTTAGAATATAGTTGCTGAAATTGTTCATATTTAATGGCCCCTATAGGTACATGGCAGATTGTAGCAGTAATGAATCATATTAATGTGTGAAATAAATTTATACAAATGTTCGTACGAACATTGGTGTCGTACGAAGCTTAGTGAAACGGGTTATAATTTTACTTTACACAATAATGTGATTAACCCTTTGAACCCGAAATCCCGCTATATCGGTCTATGCAAAAAGTGCAGATCCAGATGAGCCGGCTCGTAACGAGCTGTCTCATCAGGATCTGCACTTTTTGAAAGTAATTTTCATATTTTTGAGAACAAAAACACCCAATTTTCATAAATGGACGAATCTGAAAATCATTTTGTGACCATTGAATTGGTCGGAACATTAGCATATCACAGTCCATTCCAGTTCCTTAGGGTTGAAAGGGTTAACTAATGCTACCAGACGCGATCTGTATGTAGTAGTAAGTCCACCACAAATTTCTGAAAATCGACTTCTATTGAGAACATTGTTGTAACTTTTAGATTTGAACTTACGAAGTTCTTAGTCGTACGAAGTTTAGTGAATCTAGACTGCTTCAAACGTTCGTTTAAACATATATTATTTGTATACAAGGTACGAGTAAGGCATCAATGGTAGTATATACAAAATTATACAAATGGGATTGGATTGAAAGCAAGCTTATATAAATCCTCTCCCTAACATGTGGCTTAGTATCACAGGCTGCAGAAACCAGGAAATAACAAACATAATTAGTACTGCCATTAGCATGCACTGAGGTTTATTCTTACGTTTTGTTCCTAGTTTCTGCTTTCTGCGATACCCGGTAGATGTATTATAGATGACAATATATAAATATTATAGGAATGAATGGCATTTTTGTGGAATTTATCGGGGTATAAACTTGGAAAAGTCGTGGAAATACTGGACGAGGCCTTCCGGCCTTCGTCCAGTATTCCCGCGACTTTTCCAAGTTTATACCCCGATAAATTACACAAAAAGGTCATTCATTCCTTATAATTCCAGCATTTGAATATAAATTCATCAAGAAAATGTGTTTATTTTCCGTTTTCTTAAGAATTATTTTAACTGCACCTCACGGTTACGGAAAGTAGTTCGGCGTGGGAATTTACTGGGATATAAATTTTGGACAGAGACTTGCTACGGGCCAATCAAATGTTACGGAATTGTGTAAATATTTTTGTGCTGGATACATGCATTAACCAATTTTCAACAAAAAGAAGAAAACTAGATGGTCTTTGATAGTAACCCTTTCAACCCTAAGGAACTGGAATGGACTGTGATATGCTAATGGTCCGACCAATCCAATGGTCACACAATGATTTTCAGATTCGTCCATTTATGAAAAGAGGGTGTTTTTGTTCTAAGAAATATGAAAATTACTGGCAAAAAGTGCAGATCCTGATGAGACGGCTCGTTACGAGCCGGCTAATCTGGATCTGCACTTTTTGCATAAACCGTTATAGCCGGATTTCGTGTCAATACGTGTCAATACGTGTCAATACGTCAATACGTTAACATTCGTATCCACTTTCCAAGCACCGGCACATTCATATGTGAAAAGGGGGTGTTTTTGTTCTAAGAAATATGAAAATTACTTGCAAAAAGTGCAGATCCTGATGAGACAGCTCGTTACGAGCCGGCTCATCTGGATCTGCACTTTTTGCATAAACCGATATAGCGGGATTTCGGGTTCAAAGGGTTAACAAACAAAATATTAAACCAGGACGGACGTACGTACGGACGAATGCACGCCCATGTGCCGACTATATCACGTTGTCCGCAAGCGGGCGCGACAAAAAAACTATTTTAGTTCGTTATTATACATATGAAAATATTTATACCAGATCTAAGCTAGCAGTTTACAAATGTTACAAAGCCCGTTTCTTCAGACATATTAACTGTTGCAACGATGGAAGTTGGGTCTATGGCATTTGCAGGCAGTGTAGTTCCAGATCAACCTGCGCATCCGTTCCGTGCAGACTGAACAGGTCCTACACTGTTCGCCATGAGTTATTCTGTATATAATTCATGCACTATTCAAATCTGATATGCTTCTAACTGACAATGTACGTCAATAATACGGGGCCCGTTTCACTAAACTTCTTACGACTAAAATGTTCGTAAGTGCAGATTTAGAATATTCTGTAAATTTCAATTGATGGATTTATATTTATTGAGCATAGGCTGCATATGCAGCCTATGCTCAATAAATGTAAATCCAATAATTGTTTACAGTAACACATTGTTCATGTGAAATTTACAGACTAATAACATTGTTAATGTGAAATTTACAGACTATTACAAGTTTGCATTTACGAATATTTTAGTCGTACGAAGTTTAGTGAAACTTCCCCCTGTATCTGGCACATCAGGAGCTAGCTAGACTGGTCACAAATGTCATCAGCCTCATTTATTATCCCTTCGCCGATAGGCAAGAGGGGATATGGCGTTAGTCCATGTACGTTCGTGCGTGTGTTTATTAGCACCTTTCATAACTTATGAACCGCTTCACCCATTTTGATAATATATGGCCATAGTATGTGTCTAGGGATGGTGCTTGGTTTGCATACGACGCACGTCCGACCGTCCAAGGTCAAGGTCATCGTTCACCATTGTGTGTAAGGATAAATTGTTACAGGTTGTTTTGTTTATTATCAAGTGAAGGCTGCCAGCGAGGGGATTAGCTTAGTGATAACGATGCCCTTGTTCAATCCGAGTAACATATTATCTCGGTGTGACTAGAGCAATTGTTGTGGCATTGTGCAACCAGTGTAGTTTCAGATCAGTCTGATCAGGAACTGCACTGTACGCCATTTCATCAGTGAAACATATATTGCGCTCCTAATAAATGAAGTAAGCCCTTATATGGCTACAGGAATGCACCAATATATCAGGAGCTAGACTGGCCACGGATGTCATAATCCTCATTTCAGCACTGGTGGTATGGTGCTTATCGCATTTTCGACTCGAGTAGTCCAAGATCAGCATACACTAGACTGACCAAAAATGCCATAAGCGCCATATCGTCATTCCGACTAACATATCCGTTTGTAACTGGAGAAATTTCGCTGATGCCATTTTCAACCAGTGTTGTCCCAGATCAGCCTGGGCTAGATTGGCTTTAAGTGCCATACTCCCCATTCATCCAGAGTCATAGTCACATATGTGGCTGCAAATGGAGAAATGTGTATTATGGGTTTTGCGACCAGTGTAGATCCAGATCAGACTGTGCATCCGCACAGTCTGATCAGGACCTGCACTGTTCGCGATTCCACCAATGAAACACCCGTCATGCTTCTGACAAGCAATATAGATTGTCACCAGGCTACAGCATTGCGCTATCTGGTCTGTAGCCGATTTCAGAAAAATTGCAAAGTATACTTATCTAGCAAAGTATACTTTGAGGGAGAAATTTTCAATTTAAGGATAAATGTATTAAGTTTTATTATACTGAATTTATTACATTATCACAGCCAAAATAAATTCAGTATAGTAATTTTGCATACTTTTAATCATCAAATATATGCAGTGGTTAGTTCTACATGTACAGTATATGAAAGAATGCATTTTGGGGAAAATAAATGATTACTCCCTCAAAGTATACTTTGCTAGATTTTGATGACATCGGCTATTGGAGTTACACTGGTCACAAATGCCATAATCCCCATTTTGCCCAATCATAGCGACACATTTTCCGGTTGAAGGCTTATATAGAAAGCAATCTGTCTTGCATGACAACTAAACTATGCCCGTTTCCGCCATTGGCTTCATGTAATTAGTGACATGAAACCGACATGTCTGACATGAAACCCAATGTCTCAACCAATCACCAGGCCAGACACAAAGGCGGTAATATGTACCGTTTGTTGTCAGATAGAGAATACCAGGAAGTCATTTGATATCAGGTTTATCAGGTGAGGCGAGGACACCAGTGAGGATTAGGAGGTACAGAGTCTGATAAATAGTCCATGCAACTTGCCCATGTTGGTGTTATTAGGCTTATTGTACTGAGTCTGGTAAACATGCAGCGTAAGTGTTCATTCTGGTGTTATTAGGCATCAAGGTCAGGAAGCGGGTATGAAATTCTGACCAATTCCATAAACGTTTGCTGCAAGATAGATAATATCTGTAGCCTATTTCATCAACATTGCAAAGTATACTTTACTAGCAAAGTATACTTTGAGGGAGTAATCATTTATTTTTCCTGAAATGCATTATTTCATATAGAACTAACAAATGCATATATTTCATGATTAAAAGTATGCAGAATTATTATACTGAATTTATTACATTATCACAGCCATTAAATGGCTGTGATAATGTAACAAATTCAGTATAATAAAAATTAATAAATTTATCATAAAATTGAAAATTTCTCCCTCAAAGTATAGTTTGCTAGTAAAGTATACTTTGCAATGTTGGTGAAATAGGCTACAGGTATCTAGATAAATAAAAAATCCAATACAATTGACCTTATTGGTGTAAGTTGGTGCCATGGCTAGGAAACGGGTAGGAACTTCGGAAACATAATCGCCGATTACTTTTCCGAAATCCCTACCCGTTCTGTATTCGAAAACGTTTGGTGACACATATCAGGTACCTAGATAAATAGAAAACGTATGAAAGTGTCTTTTGTTTTCAAGTTTAGCAGGTGAGGCGAGGAAACATGTGGGAATTCCGTAAACGTTTATTGTTAGATAGGGAATATCAGGCAGTCATTTGATATCAAGATGTGGCGAGGAAACATGTGGGAATTCCGTAAACGTTTATTGTTAGATAGGGAATATCAGGCAGTCATTTGATATCAAGATGTGGCGAGGAAACATGTGGGAATTCCGTAAACGTTTATTGTTAGATAGGGAATATCAGGCAGTCATTTGATATCAAGATGTGTCGAGGAAACATGTGGGAATTCCGTAAACGTTTATTGTTAGATAGGGAATATCAGGCAGTCATTTGATATCAAGATGTGGCGAGGAAAACATGTGGGAATTCCGTAAACTTTATTGTTAGATAGGGAATATCAGGCAGTCATTTGATATCAAGATGTGGCGAGGAAACATGTGTGAATTCCGTAAACGTTTATTGTTAGATAGGGAATATCAGGCAGTCATTTGATATCAAGATGTGGCGAGGAAACATGTGGGAATTCCGTAAACGTTTATTGTTAGATAGGGAATATCAGGCAGTCATTTGATATCAAGATGTGGCGAGGAAACAGGTACGAATTCCGGAAACGTCTACCGTTAGATAGAGAATACCAGGCATTCATTTCATATCAAGCTACAGTGCAACCTCTCTACAACAGCCACCCATGGGAAGACGCAACACTGGCTGTTGTAGAGGGGTGGCTGTTGTAGGGAGGTTAATGCTGAATTAAATTTTATCATCAACTGTTTATTTATTTTCTTCGATAATTCTCATCAAAACATGTTTCGCAACATTTTAGAATCATTTCCAATGGAAATGATTCTAAAATGTTGTCAAAACATATTTTTATTGAGAAAGAAGGTAAAAACAACAGCAGACGACAATGTTCGTGCTCAGCAGTCGAAGAGTTAGGAGGATACAGAGGAAATCATCCATTTGGGATATAAAATAGCGGCTGCTATAGAGAGGGTGTTGTTGTAGAGAGGTGGCCGTTCTGGGAAGTTCGACTGTATATCAAGTTTATCAGGTAAGGCCAGTAAACCTGTAGAAATTCCGGAAACATTTATTGTTAGATAGAGAATATCAAGCAGTCATTTGATATCAGGGTAAGGCGAGGAAACTGGTGGAAATTCCGGGACGATAAATTCCGGAAACATTTAGATAGATTATCAAGCATGGCCATTTAGAGAATATCAAGCAGTCATTTGCTATGAAGGTAAGGCGAGGAAACTGGTAATAATTACGAGGCTTTCTGTAGCGAGTTTAATAAATAGAAAATACAACACGAGTAGCATTTGATATCAAGTTATCAGGCACAGCTACAATGTAGGAAACAGGTAGGCATTTCGGAAACGTAAGCGGAAACACACGTTTGTCAGATGAGACGAATAACCGTGTGATAATTGCAAAGCTCGCTGAAATTACCGACGGTTTCCGAGGCGATTACAAAAAATCCAACTATACTCGATGAAGGCCGGAATGCCTTCAGCCAGAATTCTTGGACTTTTAAACGTTCATATGACATGTAAATTCTACGAAATATGTCGTTTCCTCCTTAAAATATCAATACGATTTTATTCAAAGTGATTAATCTGCCCGGTTGTGGTTTCTTGATAACAATGAAAATTCTCAGAATTGCATAAATCATTCGGAGTTGGAATCTTTACAAATGTGGCAGTGACTGGAGACATGGGGCTTATGGGATTTGTGACCAGTGTATGTTTAGATCAAACAGCACACTCATGTAGCCTGGTAATGATCTATATAGCTTGTTGGAAGCATGACATGCGTTTCATTGATGGAATGGCGAACATTGAAAATCCTGATCAGACTGTGCAAAACCCATAGGCCCAATGTCTCCAGTCACAGCCACACATAAATGTATGTACCCCTTCCATACATGCACAAGCGAACCTAAAATGCCAAGTTGTTAAAACGTTACATAGGCGTACAATTTTAATACTAAAGCGGACATATTCAGAGATACAACTACGGTTACATGTCTAAGTAATTGCACATCGAAGCTTTATATTTATATTAAGGTATTAGGTGATAGATATATACACTTAGCTTCAATGATAGTTGCTTCATAAGAGTGATGTGATATATGACTATCACATATGTGAATATTGTCTTGTTACTGTATACTATATGGAGCATTGGGTTTCCATCTCCGCCACCTGTGTATGCACAAGCCATCGTACAGTTTCACCACTTCGTGCGTTTGACACATACAGCAAATAATATGACAGTAGACAAAATAAAATTTGGTGCAATACAGTCATCATAGCCAGATACGACAACGGCGTGCTATAAATATTATGCCAGCAAACTATACAAAATACGAGATATCTGAGTATTTATTCCATCAATCTTTTCTCATGCATAGCCTATTGTTAGTATACACATTACCCGCAGGTAAAGCCATATTTACTTGCATAGTAGGAGAGTAGACACCAGGGACACCAGGTAACTGCTTACATGTCACTGGATTTGATAGCTAATAACAGAGTACAGCAATGGGTACATATGAATTGTGTTGTGTGATTTGCCAGGTAAAAATGATGCACTGCGCGATTGTCTGTGTATGAGGCTAGGTACAATGGTGGTTCATGTTGTTAAAATCACAGGCACCCACCTGTCCAGAAGGCTGCCATATTGTACTGTTTGGTGCAATATAATTGATAGGAGTCCCTTGTCCTGGCTTTTCTACACGGGTCCTTAATTTGATTTTTTTTTCTGTTTTGCACAAACGTGCAGATCTTTATACCGCCGTAACTTTGTATTGCTAAACAATTATCCAATGTGTCATACCATTGTAATTGGTCATGCCAATAAATAATTAATGAGACAATGTTAACATTATTGTCGTTCCACTCTAGTTCGACTATTATGTTTTCTATCTCTGCTTGGTGATCAGGAACTACATCGCTTGGTGCCTGCCAATGTCACAACCTATTTTGTCTCGCAGTTATGGGCCATTATCATCCATTCCCCGACAACCCTACTCCGTTTTATGAAGTGCAAATGAGTTTTGCAAAGCCCGTGGGGACTGAAAATCATCACAATATCGAACGAGACGAGATATGGTTTGATTATGATGACACTGGAGATGATCAACATGACAATAGCTGGTCTGCCATGACAAAATTGGGTTGGTGTGAATTTCGATCAGTGTAGACCCAGAACAGCAGTCTGATCGGGGTCTACAATGTTCGCAACTGAATCGGGCGATCGTTTCTGGTGCCGCTGATGTCGATTTAATGGGTCAACGAAAAGTACTCTCTTCTATCGAGCCGGTCAAGTATTTTTCCCGTTATTTGACGTAAACTATACAGTTTCTAGTCATGTAAATACGATGTTATTTTTATATAAACATATTAAATGATTCTAATTATTCAAACTTACTTGTCATGAAATAATATAACATTTTGTAAGGCGTGCGATTATAAATACATGTATTTCCGATCACGCATCTCGTTCCTGCGACCGAAGTCGGGAAGCGAGATCAGCCGATGCTGACCCATGCTCAGGCACGACCAATCACCTATCTCGATATCGCGTACACGTCCCGAGTACGTGCTCAGAAAGTTCTATAAGCGTGGCCCTAGCTCTTCGATGTCTGTAATGATGATGAACTATCTAGTCAATGCCATAGTGAGAGAATTACGCGAATTAAACGCTGGTTGTAAATATTTGCACAGTTTTGTAACAATATGCTTCCTAACATCCTGTAGCAGCAATGTAAGATTGTACACACTTGGGTGAGTGGTATACAATCTGCTAATGTACTTTCGTCGTATTTCACTGTATATCGGACATGTAAGTACAAAGTGAAACTCATCTTCCAAGTCATTTGTATCACATAACAAACAGTATCTTAAATGGCGATCTACTCTTTGATGGCCATAACGTCCAGTTTCAGTACGTAAATTATGTGCAGATACACGTAATCTAGTCATGAATGCCCGTATCTTTTTGTTAGGAATCATATCCAAATACTTTTCATACTGAAATGTATGTATTTTTGATATGTTTGTACAACACTAACGCTCTATTTGTATCCATGTCACTGTGCCACTGTTGTATGAATGAGTCTACTAGTCTTTGTTTAAACATACTACATTGTAAGCAATATCGTTGGTGTAACACGTTCAGGATCTTCCCACACATTACCAACACCATGCTCATACAACAACTGTTTTACGTTGGCTGTCCAGTTCAGCATACCGTTATTGCAGTCAATCAACGAACTAGTCTGTTCCACGTTTTGCTGCCGACACTATGTATTTTCAGCACATTTGCGCTGTTTTCTTTCTAAATACAGAATATGATGATATAGATAGCGGAAGTAGTCGTATTTTCACTGGAAGTGGTTTATTTCATCGATGAGAACATATGACTTTTATTTACATCGTATAACTATGTATTTCATGGGTAAGTATATAATAAAGAACATTATTTCTATATATCAGTAGTTAATATGGGCCAAAATGAATAAGGGTGATTACTAGGCACGAACAACGAATTTAAAAGGAAATTGAGCTCGGAAATGCTCTAAGACAAAATGGAAAATCTATCTGGCCACAGATACTAAACTTATCCCGTCAACACAGTGCGTATGTGCCGTGAAACACGGTGCCGTGAAACATTTTTGATATCCAGTCAATACTATTTTTGCATTTTACAGCCATTTGTAGGTGTTGACGGGATAATTAGAATAGTAGGTTAGTGCCGTGAATGGGAAAACATATCTGGCGCGGCACGGAAACGGGATGTGCTCGGCAGAGCCTCGCCCATCCCGTTTCCTGAGCCTTGCCAGATATGTTTTCCCATTCACGGCACTAACCTACTATTCTCTATCTATTTTCCTTATTTCTGAACCAAAGTATATGTTGTGACCACTCATTTGAACCGTCTCGGCGAGACGGTTCAAATGAGTGGTCACAACATATACTTCTGATGAGAAATAAAGAAATTCTAGAGATTTGCCGGATATTTTTTCCCATTCACGGCACTAACCTACCATTCTCTATTTATTTTTGAAAATATTGTTTGTAGCAACAAAAACAACAAGAAGAGTTTGCTATGGGGATTCCTATAGCAAAGCTTGTTGTTTTTTGTTCACAATAAAATCAATATGTGACATCATGTCGTCCAAAAAATGAGTACGGTATTCTTGCTGTCTGAATCATAGACACGGGTCTAATTCTCGTAAAACATGCATGCATGTGCCTGAACTCCTGTAGATTGTTTTCACGTGCAAAGCAAAATGTTTATTATGTAGAAAACAAGTACGTATGTAAGTTTCGATAATATTGTGATTTAATATGTTTAAATGCCCCAGACACATCGGCGGATTTACACAGAGCAGAAGAAGAAGAAGAATTGTTTATTGACATAAACTTAATACAGTTCCTAATAATGATACCTACTGTCTGTTTCACGAAAGCTGCCCAAATGTTATGGCTATATAAACAATGCAAAAACAGTATTTTTTTGCGGTAATATTAATTTAAAGGAAAATTTAAGAACGAGCCTTCTTTTTATTTCGTGAAATTTGGTCAAATATTGATTTCATGACGGAAAATTATTTCTCTATGGGAATTTAACATGGGGGAAAGGAGGTAGAGGAGCTGTGGGAGGAGTGAACAAAAGAAAAAATTTGGAAATTGACTCCGAAACCTGGCTAGATAGCTTGAAAAGGATCTAATTAAGAAAATAAAAGTTAAATTTTGAAAATCAGTTGAGCATTTCTGAAAGTCTAAAAATTTCCCCATGTTAAATACCCGTAGACATCTTCACTTTAACATGGGGAAATTGTTTTTCACAACTAAAATCAATATTGACCAAATTTCCAGAAAATAAAAGAAGGCTCGTTTTCTTTAACATTTAATATTATCGAAAACAAATATAGCCGTAACATTTGGGCAGCTTTCGTGAAACAGACAGTAAGCATACACGTACAATAACATTGTCGACAGATTATAAAGTATGGTCATTGCACATCAACAAATAAATACAGAAAATAAATAGAAGTGTCCGCTTAACATTTTAAGGAAACACTGTTATCGCCCCTGATAGCGGTGTGCAAATTTACGTTTGATATATAATGTATAATTTTGATGCAGCTACTAACAGCCAATGCAAATGCTCTGAACCGCGTACATCATTTGAAGTTGGAATTTCTGCAGACTGAACCACATGTGCTTAAACAGATGGTCAGTATGTTGGTGTCATATGGGTATTTTTGGTGGATTTTGGTGGATTTCGTTGGTTTTGGGTAATTTACATAGTTTTGTGCGACTACTGATGCTCAAGTATTACACACGACATAAATCGTCAATTATAAACACATTCACCGTTCCGAACTTTCGGACCTCTCTTATACTGTCAAAATACCCACAAATGCGTTCTTCCAGTTAAACGCGGAGGTGACGTAAATTGTATGTTGGTAACAATACACCCAAACCACCAGATATACCGAAATGACAATTAAGCACCGACATATGAACTGTTATTCAAGAACATGTGGACTGAACCGGGAGCCAAACCAAGTCTGAGGGTAATGACTCCCCTTTGGTCGTCCGGATGAAACTAGCGTCTGGCGTTGTTTGACTAAACATGATAACGTGTCAATGTCATTAGCAGCTACAGCACGTAATATGGCACCATTTATGTCAGTTCCACTTTCCATCCGCCGATGGCATTAACCTTATTCAAACGAGCAGACATATACAACCATGTGATTGCTTGCTCACTTTGTTTTGGCCTACAATTATTGGATTTACATGTATTGAGCATAGGCTGCATATTCAGCCTATGCTCAATAAATGTAAATCCATCTCCGGTCTGTGCTAATCATGCCATATGATGTGTCTTCCTTTTTATTCAAACTGCGTGAATATTGTGTGTGATTGAAATATGGCAGTCTGATTGTGAGCCTCAGATGCGTTATTCTCAATCAAGCAATATGAGCTCAGTAGCCTATTTCACCAACATTGCAAAGTATACTTATCTAGCAAAGTATACTTTGAAGTATTAATCATTTATTTTTCCCGAAATGCATTATTCATATAGAACTAACGACTGCATATATTTGATGATTAAAAGTATGCATAATTATTATACTGAATTTATTACATTATCACAGCCAAAATGGCTGTGATAGTGTAATAAATTCAGTATAATAACAATTAATAAATTTATAAAAAAATTGAAAATTTCTCCCTCAAAGTAGACTTTGCTAGAAAAGTATACTTTTCAATTTTGATGAAATCGGCTACAGGCTCAGACAATCAAACTGCTTGATTGGCTCAGACAATCAAACTGCTCGATTGGCTCAGACAATCAAACTGCTCGATTGGCTCAGACAATCAAACTGCTTGATTGGCTCAGACAATCAAACTGCTTGATTGCGAGTTGGCATTGTCAATGTGTGTAGTTGTTCAGAAACGTTGATACACTGGGCAAGATTAACGCAGTCGGTTATGTACACTGTTATAGAGAATAGTAGGTTAGTGCCGTGAATGGGAAAACATATCTGGCAAGGCTTAGGAAACGGGATGGGCGAGCCCATCCCGTTTCCGTGCTGCGCCACACATTTTTCCCATTCACGGCACTAACTTAGTATTCTATTTATCCCGTCAACACCTACAAATAGCTTTAAAATGTAAACAAAATAACCCCAGCCGCATCCTCAAAATCGGAGAATGGGATGGGAGGTGGGCGAAAGGAGAATTCTAGAAAATGGTAAACCATGGCCTATTTAAGTCAAGCGCCACAATAGGTTTTGTTTGTTTGTTTATTGGTGTTTAACGGCCTATCAACAACTAAGGTCATGTAAGGCTGGGCAAACGGGTTCGATCCCATTTTAACCTGCTGCATTGGGGAAAAAAATCCAAAATCAGAACGGAATATTTACATCGAGAACAAATATATTCAGCCCTGAAATTAGAATAACCTGACCTGGTGCCAGGTCCATACCACACCAAGTCACTTGGCCCCTTCCCTTAAAATAGGATTACGAATATCGTAATACTCACATAAGGGGTATAACCAGATTAAACTGTCACATACAAAATGCCAAAGCCATATGTGAGAGCCAAACCGGGTCTCTAGTCGCGTTTACGGTAAGGATGAACTCCGATCGTTAAATTACCCATCGCATTCTCCCACCTGCCACCCACTCCCCAATAGTTAAAACTCGGTTATGTACACACTAAGATGGCCGACATGGCAACGCCATGCACCGTGCAAGATATTGTAAGAAGAGAATGTTCACATTTATTATATACCTACCCATGAAATACATAGTTATACGATGTAAATAAAAGTCATATGTTCTCATCGATGAAATAAACAACTTCCGGTGAAAATACGACTACTTCCGCTATCTATATTCATAAAATCAATGTTCGGGAAAACAGCGAAAATAGGCTGCATATACACATTCATTACCGTATACAGTCTAAAAACTGCTAATTTCCATGGAGCGGTATATAATAAATAGAATATTCATATTTTTGCATGGAATATGACATATATGTTCATCTCGTGGTGTGAAATATTGACATTTCACACCACTCGATTAACATATATGTCATATTCGTTGCAAAAATATGAATATTCTATTTATGGTATGCATCCATCACATTTATAAAGCAATCAGGCATGAATGTAATTGTACTTAAATCTTAGAATAAGTATTCACCGTATTTTATTATCATATCTTTGATACAATTTATAGCTTTGTTTCAGTGTGTTATGCACGAAAATGAGGACGTGATAACACAGTCAGATCACGTCCCGCTAAAGCTCGTGGATTACCCCTTCGTACATGTGAATGAACCGTGATCTAACAGTGACATGCATTTAGCCGATTTCCACGAAACTTGGAGCCGTTTCACTAAACTGCGTACGACTAAGAAGTTCATAAGTGCAAATTTAAAATGTACAACAAAGTTCGCAGCAGTAGCCGACTTTCGTGGATTTCTTCCAATTTAATGACCTGTACATGTAGGTGGAAAATGGTAGCATTAATAAACCACGTTTAAGTATGAAGAGACCTTATTGCAATATTCGTACAAAAACATTGTCCCACGAAGTTTAGTGAAACGGGCAAGAGGGGGCCGTTTCACTAAACTGTTCGTAAATGCAAAATTATGATAGTCTGTAAATTTCACTTATTGGATTTACATTTATTGATCATATGCTGCATATGCAGCCTATGCTCAATAAATGTAAACCCATCGATTGAAATTTCCAGACGATCCTAAATTTGCACTGACGAACATTTAGTCATACGAAATTTAATGAAACGGGCCCTAGGACGTTTGTTCGTAAATGACACTGATATTTCGCAACAAAAACAGCAACAACAAAAACAACAACAACAACAACAGCAGCAGCAGCAACAAGAATAACAACAGAAACTCCACAAAAAAAACAACAACAAAAACAAAAACAGCAAAAACGACAACATCAACACCAAATCATATGCACCAGATATTCCACGTAAACTTACGACGTAATTTACTAAAATATAAATGTCAATCGAAATCAATATCGGCAAAATACGAAACAGTTATAAGGGCCATTATTCCAGAGCCGTTCACAGTTTTAATAGATCTGCTGCTGGTATGCCTAATGATCGAATTAGTAAACTGGTGTCTCACCTTGGGAATTGTAAAAGTATGCCACGACCTTTAAAATTGCCAATTAAGAACACCGCAATGCTAACTTTAGTAGACCATAAATATGCCTGTGACTATAGAAGTTGACATACGGACCTTGTGAATCGCATCGCATGATACGCATCAGCATATGTATTGTGCAAATTGATCTGAGCATAGACTGGTCGCCATTCGATTGAGTGTATATACAAGCCATCGTACAGTTTCACCACTTCGTGCGTTTGACACATACAGCAAATAATATGGCAGTACATGGAATAAAAGTTGGTGCAATACATAATACACATAATACACAGATACGAAAACGGCAAGATATAAATATGATGCCAGAAAACTATACAAAAGACGAGATATCTGAGTGAGCATTTCTCTCTTCAATCTCAAAATAAATTGTCAACCTGATGCACAGCATATATTAGTGTACACGTTACCCATATTTACTCGCATAGTAGGTGAGTAGACACTATGGACAATGCACTCAGGTAACTGCTTACATGTCACTGGATTTGATAGCTAATAACAGAGCACAGTAGTGGGTATATATGGTATGTGTTGTGTGATTTGCAGGTAAATGTGATACACTGTGCGATTTTCTGTGTATGAGGCTATTTATAATGGTGGTTTATGTTGTTTAAAACACAGGCACAAACCTGTCCGGAAAACTGACATAGTTTATAGTTTGGTGTAATACAATTGATAGGAGTCCGTCCTCCTGGATTTTCTACATGTGATCAGATACATTATATCATATGTTCTACTTCACAACGTGAGTGAACAGAACAGGTGAAACTGGCTGATGGCTGCAACACACAAAGATGGCCGACGTGGTCACTCCATGTGCCGTATAGGATACAATATCGAGGCAGTATTCAGATGTTATACAATAGCAATTATCTTTTGAATCAATACATGATCATTGTTTGATTCAAAGATAATTGCTTTGTAAATGTGAAGGGATATATTTATTACATATAATTATGTGAACATTATCTTATTAATGTATCATTACTGTATAAGGCGCATGGAATTGCCATCTCGGTCATCTTAGTATTTACATATCATCGGCCTGTTTCACCGCTTGTAGCAAAACATCTGAGAGATAAACTAATAAGATCTGTAGCCTATTTCATCAACATTGCAAAGTATACTTTACTAGCAAAGTATACTTTGAGGGAGTAATCATTTATTTTTCCTGAAATGCATTATTTCATATAGAACTAACAAATGCATATATTTGATGATTAAAAGTATGCAGAATTATTATACTGAATTTATTACATTATCACAGCCATTAAATGGCTGTGATAATGTAATAAATTCAGTATAATGAAAATTAATAAATTTATCATAAAATTGAAAATTTCTCCCTCAAAGTATACTTTGCTACCAAAGTATACTTTGCAATGTTGATGAAATAGGCTACAGGTGCAACATGTTACAACGTGCTATCAATTATCTCATGCCAATATATACACCATCATTGATACATTGGTTATACATTTTGTCATTTCGAAGCTACAATGGCCATGTTACACTGTGTAGATAATCAGGTCACTCCACTCACCTAATTTTAGAACTGCCAGTATGAAAACCTTACCACATACACGTATAGTCTGCTAGCAACATATTTATGATAGAAACACTTGTCCATATACGATCAATATTCCTTATTGCACGCAATACAATATACATGGTAAAGATTATGTGTACATGTAACATATCCTACATGACTGTGCACTCTTGCTATCATGTGTAGAAATCTCTGTGTTTTAATAAATTGGCACATTTACTTGACAATGTATCATCCGAAATGAGAATTGGACATTGGAAAACATTATTTAAAAAAAACAACAGATTGTACGAAATTTCATTACTTTACATGTCAAATTCTGAGCTGTCCATGTCAAACGCTTGTACATGTTTTTTAAAGCGTTGTCTGTGTCAAACGCTTGTACATGTTTTTTAAAGCGTTGTCTGTGTCAAACGCTTGTACATGTTTTTTAAAGCGTTGTCTGTGTGAAACGATACCCGAGATGAAACTGGCCGACAGCTTGTTCATGCTAAGACAATTCCAGCACAAAAATATTTACACAATTCCCTAACATTTGATTGGTCCGTTGCAAGTCTCCGTCCAAAATTTATATCCCAGTAAACTCCATGCCGAACTACTTTCCGTAACCGTCAGGTGCAGTTAAAATAATTCTTAAGAAAACGGAAAACACATTTTCTTGATGAATTTATTTCAAATGCTGGAATTATAAGGGAATGAATGGCCTTTTTGTGGAATTTATCGGGGATATAAACTTGGAAAAGTCGCGGGAATACTGGACGAGGCCGGAAGGAATGAATGGCCTTTTTGTGGAATTTACCGGGGATATAAACTTGGAAAAGTCGCGGGAATACTGGACGAGGCCTTCCGGCCTCGTCCAGTATTCCCGTGACTTTTCCAAGTTTATATCCCCGATAAATTCCACAAAAAGGCCATTCATTCCTATAATGGCTCAGATAGCCACTCGATGCACAGTATAGTATACACTAAGAAGAACAGGTTCCATTGCTAGTTATCTCGGTCAATAATGTATGTTCATGATCACAAGTCACCCACGCGTAGTCGTCTGTGTGCTTTATAGTGGAACTTCTCTGAACCGGACACCCTGGCGACATACCAGGATGGCCGGTTTAGAGAGGTTCCACTGAAATTTGCTTCATGACTTTATGCACATACAGTCGAGCACCAGTATCTCGAATATCAGTATCTCGATGATTCACCAAAGTCCAGAATTATATCCTTAAGTTTTTAATATAAATTTGCTCGGCTGTCTCGACCATGCCATGTCTCGTATATGTTCTCTATCTCGACTGTTCATTCTGTCCCCTCCCTATACAAATACGGTAAAAATATCTTCGCTATCTCGATCACATAAACTCTTGGATAAATCGTCTAAGCGCCTGGCTGCCCAGATCGATTTGGTTGATATTAATTTTCAAAACATACAAAAAAAAAAAAAATCATATTTTTTGGATCATAAAAATTGTGCTTACATGTATGAACCAGACACATCTGAGACACAGCGCCTTCAAATCTATCATATTCACATGCAGACGCATTTTGAAAGGTACATATATCCTATGCCAGTCGTTTTTTTGTTGTTCTTTGTCCACGGTTTTAATTCCGTATTGCTTTAAGCTTGTTAAATATGGTAATGACAGATAGCAAAAAACTAGAGAAATCGAACTGCAATTAAGATTCAAGGGGGCTTACTTGATACCAATATTCTCCTGGAGATATTTCATGACACATATGTGGCTGTGACTGGAGAAATGGGTTTATGGGATGTATGACCAGTGAAGTTGATGATCAAATAGCACACTCCTGTAGCCTGATAACGATCTATATTGCTTCATAGAAGCATGGCGGGGTTTCATGGATAGAATGGCGAACAGTAGATTGGCGAACAGTGCAGATCCTGATCAGACTGTGCAGATGCACAGGCTGATCTGGATCTACACTGGTGGCAAAACATATAATCCCTAGTCATTTTCACATATTTATACCGTCAACACAGTGCTTATGTGCCGTGAAACATGGTGCCGT
Source organism: Conchocele bisecta (assembly GCA_029237695.1). Taxonomy (NCBI): domain Eukaryota; kingdom Metazoa; phylum Mollusca; class Bivalvia; order Lucinida; family Thyasiridae; genus Conchocele; species Conchocele bisecta. Next base: position 29,958,068 of record CM055280.1, read on the forward strand.
GAAACATTTTTGATATCCTGTCAATACGACCTAATCACTGTGTATTAATATGTGCGGTGGCTGGGGTTATATTTTTGTATTTTACAGCCATTTGTAGGTGTTGACGGGATAAATAGAATAGTAGGTTAGTGCCGTGAATGGGAAAACATATCTGGCGCGGCACGGAAACGGGATGTGCTCGGCAGAGCCTCGCCCATCTCGTTTCTTGAGCCTTGCCAGATATTTTTACCCATTCACGGCACTAACAGTATTCATCTAACTCACATACCAACGCAAATACCAGCGCAAATACCAGAAAATCACGTGTTCATCCTGCGCAAATACCTAAAGACTCGACCGAGTTTTCGCCCAGCGCAAATAAAACTCGAATTTTCGCTTTAGCCAAAATCCAGTCAATTCGCGTTTTCGCCCTGGGCAAATATCATAAAATGCGTGTTTTCGCCCAGCGCATATACATGTACCAGAATATCACGTTCTCGCCCAGCACAGAAAATTCGCGTTTTCGCCGAGCGCAAATGCCAGAAAATTCGCGTTTTCTCCCAGCGCAAATACAAAAATAATCGCATTTTCGCTCAGCGCAATACCAGAAAATTCACCCTGCATAAATATCAGCAAATTCGCGTTTTCGTCTAGCGGAAATACCAGAAAATGCATTTCCAAGCGCAAATACCAGAAGATTCGCGTTTTCGTCCCGGCAAATCACATTTTCGCCCAGCGCACATTCCAGAAAATCACGGTTTCGCCCAGGGCAAATACCAAAAGACTCAACTGAGATTTCGCCCAACATATTTTAAATGACAAACGATTCTGGTTCAAGGTGTATGATCACGTGGTACTAACAACAATCAAAGTACTGAAAGTACTGACTGGCGGGAGACAAGTAGCCACTTGTGAATTTGCATACTCCAGGGCTCGAATTTGGCACTCGCATACTCGCAAAATGCGAGTGCTTTCTGAAAAATGCTAGTTAAAATCAAAGCCGCTCGCAAAAAATGCGAGTGCCAATTTCAAAAAGGAAATCCAATTCTTCAAAGTTCTGTCGCGATTATTTTGTTCTGAACAGCGATCTGGATCATGAAATTCTCTCGTCAAAGCGCCTCGATGATAGGAACATTGGAGGTCGTAAATCAGGACGTTGTTGCCCCGGCTATATATCAATTGCGACATCCCTCTAGTGCGACATTGAAATACTACGTCACAGGTCTTAAATGAGGACGTATTTGCCTGGGCTATTTATCAATTGCAATATCCCTCTAGGTCACATTGAAATACTACGGCGCATTAATATTATTACAAAAATAAACATTTCCGGTTTCATTTTAACAAATACACATTATTTTACCAGCCATTAATAGAACGTCCCAGAAACCGAATTAGATAGATCGACAACCGCGAACGGTAGTAGAATAGTTTAATTGTTGGCACTACTTTTTTCAGTATAATCACATCACCTGACTGTTGTGCGAACGCAAATTGAGCCTATTGAGACGTCCGCGGATGAACATGCGACTGCGTGGTACACGATACGGGGGGCGTCTCAATAACAGCAATTTGTTCTCTTCAAAAGTAAAGTTGGGCATGCCAACTATTTTACACATAATGTTGAGCATTGCCGTTGCTATTAATAACATGCTTTCAGTTCACTCGCTGACTTTAAATGTCACCTGACTGTTGTTAATTGCGAATGCAAATTGAGCCCATTGAGACGTCCCCCGATGAACAGAGAGCCACTTCCGAAAGTAGACCCGTGCAAACGGCCAGAATCACGATCCCAATAGCGTGGAGCCAGTATGTCTCCCGCCAAAAACAAGTACTGATTTAAAGTACGTATTCTTTTATAGTGTCCTTATTACGTAACGGATTTTGATGAAATATGGCGCATCAAACGCGTCTTATTAAGCTGCATTTGGTGGTCTCTGTATTTTCGCCCAAACTTATGTCGTATTTACGTAGAATCGCACCAAAATCCGTTGTATATTAACGAAAATGTTAAATAATACATACTTTGGAGTGGGCGACGTTGTTGTTGTTGTAACCACGTGATCATGCACCTTGTGGTTTTGAGTTTTCATTATGCGTAAGCTCCTGGAAAATCGAGTTTCCGCCCTGCACAAAACCATAAAACTCGAACTAAGCCGTCAGCTGCCCATGCCGTACACGATATACTAAGCCGTCAGCTGCCCATGCCGTACACGATATACTTAAGCCGTCAGCTGCCCATGCCGTACACTATCCATCGTATGACATGTAGATTGCATGACCTCGTCAAATATGTCCATCTGGCTTCAGACTTCGTGGCTATTTATCTTCATTATAGCGCCCAGTTTGATCGTTATTTTCCTCGAATGACCTTGTGCCGTCGCATTCACAGCGTCACACTACTACCGTGATTGACGTATGAGACACGCCATGTGAGTTTGTACCTTATGACATCTGTAGCCTATTTCAACAACATTGCAAAGTATACTTTTCTTTCAACTTTCAATTTTAGGATAAATTTATTAATTTTTATTATACTGAATTTATTGCATTATCACAGCCATTTTGGCTGTGATAATGTAATAAATTCAGTATAATAATTCTGCATACTTTTAATCATCAAATATATGCAGTCATAATGCATTTCAGGAAAAATAAATGATTACTCCCTCAAAGTATACTTTGCTAGAAAAGTATACTTTGCAATGTTGGTGAAATAGGCTACTGAGTAATTTCATATAAATACGTTTACACAATTTACAATATTTTTCATGAATAAAGTAAAACATTTACACAATTTTCAGAGTAAATGCGGAATTATTTTCTTGTAATTATAATTTTGTCAACTTTTGAATTTATTTATGTAAATTTTGTAAACGTATTTCATGAAATTACGCCGATGTCCGAATGTACAAAATCATATGGTGTGTCTCATATGTGGCTGTGGCTGTGACTGGAGAAACGGGGCCTATGGGCTTTGCGACCAGTGTTGATCCAGATCAGCCTGTGCATCCGCACAGTCTAATCAGGATCTACACAGTTCGCAATTCCATCAAAGAAACACATTATCGGGCAACAGGAGCTACACTGGTCAAACATCTCCTAAGTCCCATTTCTCCAGTCACCGCCACATATGAATGTGCCGGTGCTTGGAAAGTGGATACGAATGTTAACGTACTGACACGTATTGACACGAAATCCGGCTATAACGGTTTATGCAAACAGTGCAGATCCAGATGAGCCGGCTCGTAACGAGCCGTCTCATCAGGATCTGCACTTTTGCAAGTAATTTTAATATTTCTTACAACAAAACCACCCTCTTTTCATAAATGGACGATTCTGAAAATCATTTTGTGACCATTGGATTGGTCAGAACATTAGCATATCACAATCCATTCCAGTTCCTTAGGGTTGAAAGGGTTAAGCTGGTCCAATTCCGAGATTAGGCCAGTTTTGTCAAAACTGAGCGAGGTCGTTCGTTACTCCCTCTCCAGAACTGGTCTACGGATACATAGTTAAAAGTTGCGGATATGTTAAACCAATTATTCAATGACATCGTGTTCATAAAACGGCAATTAATTCAAAAATGTGTGCCGAAATCTGTCACATAACTGTCTCCAAATAAATTCAGCTGAGAGATTGAGCCACAGATTAAACGTGTAATTCAGCTATATCTCAAGATCTTTGCTTAATGCTCCGGGATATTAATAAAAGTTTTGAGCATGCTCTCAAAAAGTATACTTTAAACGTGGACTCCCACACCCAGGTTTTAATATAGGGAGACATATTTGTTTTTATCCCATCAACACAGTGCGTATGTGCCGTGAAACACGGATACGACCTAATCACTGCGTATGAATATGTACGGTGGATGTGGTTATTTTGTTGCATTTTAAAGCCATTTGTAGGTGTTGACGGGATAAATAGAATGCAATGTAGTAGGTTAGTGCTGTGAATGGGAAAAATATCTGGCGCGGCACGGAAACGGGATGTGCTCGGCAGAGCCTCGCCCATCCCGTTTCCTAATCCTTGCCAGATAGTTTTTCCCATTCACGGCACTAACCTACTATTCTCTATCCTCCACTATGTAATCATGACATTTTTCGGAAACATACACATTTGTTTACCATTATCGGACATGGTTATTGGCATTATAATGCTTCTGACATCACACGTGAATTGCCTCTGTTGACATCAGGGGCGATAACTGTGTTTCCTTAAAAGGTTAACGGGTGGAACTATTTATTCTCTCTATTATTTGTCGGATGCGCAATGATCGTACTTTATAATCTGTCGATAAAAGTGATTTTTTTCAGTTACGTTTACGCATTTAATTGACATAAATAATTTAAAAATGTCCTGGCTTATTTGTACTGTATATCAAAATAGCATGATACAACCGCGCGTCACTATCAGTAAATTAAACATAGTAAATGAGTATATCTGTATAGCGGGCACTCTTAATGTTTAAAACTTGTGGAGTACATGTAGTTACACACTTATACACTTATATAATTACCATAAAGAACAGTTTGTTCCTTATCACTGGGATCCCAGGTTTAAGTCCAATTGTAAATGCAATTGGTTGAAGCGGAACACATCTCAGCCTCAACCAATCAAACTTCCTCATACGAGAAATCTGAAATCGAGCAATTTGATTGGCCGAGACGGAACACAGCTCAGTCGCAACTAATCAACCTTCCTGATGTGTGAAGTCAGAAATCAAGCAGTTTGATTGACCTAAACGGAACGCATCTCAGTCTTACCTTAGATAATCTAAGGTATATGGATGAGTTTTACTATAGGAATGAATGGCCTTTTTGTGGAATTTATCGTGGTATAAACTTGGAAAAGTCGCGGGAATACTGGACGAAGCAATAAAAAATTACAATTTTCGAATATTTTTTTTTCGAAAATTGTAATTTTTTTAAGGCCTCGTCCAGTATTCCCGCGACTTTTCCAAGTTTATATCCCCGATACATTCCACAAAAAGGCCATTCATTCCTTATAATTCCAGCATTTGAAATGAATTCATCAAGAAAATGCGTTTATTTTTCGTTTTCTTAATAATTATTTTAACTGCGCCTCACGGTTACGGAAAGTAGTTCGGAGTGGGAGTTTACTGGGATATACATTTTGGACAGAGACTTGCTACGGGCCAATCAAATGTTAGGGAATTGTGTAAATATGTCTGTTCTGGAATTATATTATCTGTATCCATATAGCCTCGTCCAGTATTCCCGCGACTTTTCCAAGTTTATATCCCCGATAAATTCCACAAAAAGGCCATTCATTCCTTATAATTCCAGCATTTGAAATGAATTCATCAAGAAAATGCGTTTATTTTTCGTTTTCTTAATAATTATTTTAACTGCGCCTCACGGTTACGGAAAGTAGTTCGGAGTGGGAGTTTACTGGGATATACATTTTGGACAGAGACTTGCTACGGGCCAATCAAATGTTAGGGAATTGTGTAAATATGTCTGTTCTGGAATTATATTATCTGTATCCATATAGCCTCGTCCAGTATTCCCGCGACTTTTCCAAGTTTATATCCCCGATAAATTCCACAAAAAGGCCATTCATTCCTTATAATTCCAGCATTTGAAATGAATTCATCAAGAAAATGCGTTTGTTTTTCGTTTTCTTAATAATTATTTTAACTGCGCCTCACGGTTACGGAAAGTAGTTCGGAGTGGGAGTTTACTGGGATATACATTTTGGACAGAGACTTGCTACGGGCCAATCAAATGTTAGGGAATTGTGTAAATATGTCTGTTCTGGAATTATATTATCTGTATCCATATAGCTGAGACCTGGGGCCCGTATCACTAACAAATCATAGTGTGTTCATAAGTACGAACTTAAGTTATAACTTATGACAAAAGTACTTGCTTAGTTCGTTAGTGAAACGGGCCCCTGTCCCTTATACAATATATATGGTTTTACTTAGATTACTAATTAACTCAAAAATCACGTTTCAGTGTCAGCAGAACACGTGTACTGTCGATGACTAATGGTATGCCCGGTCAGATGTGGATGTATCTGATACAACTACCGAATGACATATTAGATTTATTTGAACTGTACACGGGTAATATGTTGATTACATGTATAAATGCATGCACTGTTTGAGTCAGTGACACACATATAGGATTGCCCCTGAACATGTCAATCACCAGTATAGGAATGGATTAACGCGCACATGCATTCAGCATAGAACTGGTCCGAAATTGTTGTTAAATGCGTCAGGACTGTTTCTCCATCTAGTCTGAAAGAAGGTATCCCCTTATCAGAAACGAAGCACAAGCTAACACGACAATACACTGTCCGAAAAAGTTATACTCCACTTTCTAGAAACATTTGCTTTGCTAATGTTGTGTACATCTCCAGAAACCGCCAGGAAAATACCGGTTGCGTAAAATCGCAATGCAGTCAACACTTGCAATGAAACGAAACGGGCAGACTGTGTGATCTCAGGGTTGACCTTATAATGTCAGCATGCGCAATGTCGCATACTTGTAGAATAACATCACGAGACAGCCTGCTTTAGACATTAGGTCCTCGTTATCCATGAAGTATAGCGGATTGGTTCGGTCCTAAAGACTCGTTCCCGTCGTAAATTGCGCGCCTGGATTATAGCAAATGCAGCTGCCATCGTTTGTATGTTCTGTAAAGAAAGAACAAACAAAAGTCAGACAGTCAATCAGACGGATGGACGGGCGGAAGTTCATACATGACACACCATTAGGTGGTATATTCATCGTTTTCAAAGGAAATAATGACCACTTAAGACATCATAGGCTTAGGTTACGGAATATGTTGCATTGTTTTCGTTTGTCTTAGGCGACACCTCCAACCACCTAAGATCCCAAACTTGTGCCCGGACGGACAGACGGACGGACGGACGGACGGACGGACGGACGGACATACAGACAGACAGACAGACAGACAGACAGACAGACAGACAGACAGACAGACAGACAGACAGACACAGACACAGACCAGACACAGACAGACAACCCAGACAGACAGACAGACAAGACGGACGACGGACGGAACGGAAGGGATGGATGGGCAGGGCAGGGCAGGGCGGGGCGGGGCGGGGCGGTGGCAGTGTCATATATGGTTTATATGGCATGTATGAAGTGAACATTTACCTGCAGTCAGTGAATTGTTTTCTCCACCTCGGCTCACATGGGGGCAGCCATCTTTGTTTATTTCATAAGTTCCGTCTTAAATATTTAAGTTATAACTTAAGACTGCTAGCTACCTGTCTTACTTTTCCATCGTAAATTTCGATTGTCGTTCTTGCTAAGATGTTTTGTGAAACGGACGTAAGTTATAACTTATGACATAAGTACTTGCTTAGTTCGTTAGTGAAACGGGCCCCGGGTCTCAGCTATAAGGATACAGATATTATAAAATACAGATGAAATAGTAAAAGTCATCCGTATAGCTGAGATTATCTAAGCATCTCGGTCTCGGCAAATAAAATTGCCTGACTTTGAGCTTGAAACCAGAGTCCATGCTAACAAACCTTCAGCCATCGACGGGCCTGGAAAACAAACCAAGTTATGTAATATTAGACCGTTTTCTTGTTGCGCTCATTAGACTACGCCAGACAAATTATATGGCCAACCAACTGCGAAAACGCGCCTTAAATCATGCGCAGCAATCATAGATCGATCGGTGCCCGTTTGCGAATTCGCGCAGTATCAATACGTATTAAATAAACATCGCGACGGTAAAGGCGCGACGGTAAGTGACTGAAAGGCGAACAGCGTAGGCCCAGATCAGACTGCCCGTGGACGTGCAGTCTGATCTGGGTTTACACTGGTCGCAGACATCGGAATGTATAATGTCTCAAACATGTATAAAAATAGCTGATAATGACAGTGGAATGGCTCGCACAAACGAAACGAAATTACTGTCATTACCAACTATACAGCGTAATGCGCATGCCTGAGACAAACCGGAATTCTGAGTGTGTACTTTTCAATTTGTCTCAGAAGGAGTTTTTGGTTAACATAAGGAACCTTATGATGATTGTGGCCAGCGTACCTGTGTATATTGTATGCGTCGTCTCGCCATGGTATGATTCACCGGCGTTCATTAGGCGATAAAAAGTACTTTGGTTCTCAGATATCGCCGCGTCAGAAAAATCCCTGCGCGTCGAGCATTTCATCGTCATGGAGAAATAAAATCATACTGTAAAATTGCCACATGATAAATAAAAAGCACTATGATGTACACAATATTTTAACTCAAATCATGTCGGACGAAAATCTGATGATTTTCCACGTCTAAAGATGTTGTAGTAACTTAATAGAACATAATTATATGAATGTTTCGACTTGAAAAAAAATCAGAGATGAACATCTCAAAGAAACAAAATACATTTACAAAATCCGTCCTCCCGCGTCACATTTCACAAACCGCATGTCTGAGAACCAAAGTATATTGAAACCTCTCTAAACCGGACACCAGCACAACACCTGTGATCTTATTTTTTATGTGATTCTTGGTCATTTATCTCAAGTTATAATGTCTGTTCGTGATCGCATAGCACACATCTGTGGCTCAAAATGACCAAATGCCCGATTTACAGTGAAACCTCTCTAAGCCGGACACCCTGGGGACCTCCCAGGGTGTCCGGTTTAGAGAGGTTTCAATGTACTTTTTATATTATGGCCTTATACGCACAGTCTAATCAGGGTATACGCTGTTCGGCATATCCCACACATACTGAATACTTAGTTCGTCTAATTGCATTGTTCTCTCTATCATGTTTCATACTGTATAATTTCCGCTAATGAGTTCCCCCTTCTGCCCCAACAACCCCCTCCCTTACACACGGGGCTTGAATACATTGATTGGTGCATAAGAATGTACATGTAGGGCATTCATTACATGAAAGCTGCACGCTTTCCGCTTTATAGGCAACAGGTTGCCCTATATCGCTAAACCACGCTACAAAGTAAAAATGTGCGTAATAGCATTTACACTTCGCGCATTAAAATATAGAAAAAACCTGCATGGCGTTGACGTTCATACTTCGCTATAATTGTTATTGAGAGACAATTCTACAATATGACATAACATTATTACCATATACTTACCTACTAAAGTGTGTATTAGCAAAATCCTTAGGTCACTCTCCACAAAGTAGAAAGTAAACAAAGAACGCTTCAAACGCACATCTGGAAAGACTACTCTTGTGTTATGCAGTGTAATGAAATGTAATTATAGTTATGTACTCAGAACCACAGGCATTCGGCGTGTTTCGGCTTTCATCGGTATAGCTCTATATATATGAACAAGGCATCTAACTTTGGTCGACCACGACCTCGTATCATAACACATTCCGCGATTTTATTAACACTAATGTGAATATTTTGGCGGAAAGTGCACATGTTCATTGGATAATTATTGTTATCTTGCTAAAATAACATAGTTAGAACATATTTATGCAAATAATATCGAATTACAGCTGCTGTTCATAGGTTGGACAAAAGTTCATATCATAACAAATGAAATAATGTGTTTACGGCTCTAACGTCAATATTGTAGTGGGAAGTTCATATGATCATATGAGAATTATCGTTATCCTGCAGAAATACATAGAATGCATAGAAAATTACAATTTTAAACATGTTAATTTGTTATGATACGAGGTCGTGTCCGACCAAAGTTAGAAGCCTGTTCATATAGTTATACCGATAGAAGCCGAAAGACGCCGAATGCTCAGAACTCAGTGCATGCATACATGTATACTGATATAACTAAATGCTAAGCTAACGGAAAAATATAGCAAAAACAGATGAATGTCATTTTCTTTCAGAATGTTTGATAATCAGGAAATTCCCCCACGATGCCGTCAGTTTGACACAATCAAGTCATCTGTCTGCGTCTTCTGAACGTTTTCTTTCGCCATCGGTCTAGGTTGTCAAAACGCATATTTGATAGCGAAATACCACTTAACATCGCGTCGATAAAGGCCGTGGCGAATTTTGTATGGTGGATCGCTAGGGATATTTCGTTTCTTCGTGTATATTTTGTGTATAGATGATGAATATTACGAAATAACGTTAAAATTCGTTCCTTCGTTTTTACGCCGTGTAGAGACGAATATTCTTCGTGTTTAAGCTATGCGGCGTAATCACGACGGAACGCAACTTATCGGTCTTAATGTTCGTATGCACGCGGTGACGATACAAATAGATGAAATATCCTGAACGAGACACAATATATTTTGCCAATGCAAAAGAAGCACACTACTGTCTGTTTCAGGAAACTTGCCCACATTTTACGGCAATATAAACAATTCGAAAACAATATTTAAGAATGAGCCTTCATTTTGTTCGTGAAATGTGGTCAAATATTGATTTTATTGCTAAAAACCAATTTACCAATGTTAAATCCCCATAGACATCTTCACAGAGTTAAGATGTCTATGGGGATTTAACATGGGGACATTTTTTGAATTTCAGAAATACTGGATCGATTTTCAAAATTTACCTTTTGTTCTCTTAGTTAGATCCTTTCCCAGCTATCTAGCCAGGTTCCAATTTTTTTCGTTTTCTGACTCCTCCCAGGAAGAGAACGTGTATGATTTTAAAAAGCGAATTTAGGTTAGTGAGACGCGTTTTTAATGCAGTTTACGCTCGAAATCTTTGAGATTTATGTTAATGTATTAGCAACTGTCAAATATATGCTGAAAACCCACCCCAAGCAGCGGTTTCGACACGCTGTAATGCGTTGTATAGGCGAGTTCCAATGAGGGACATTAGTAGTATTTATATTACCTCCCTTATCAGATAAAGACCAAGGATAACCACATAGTGAGTTGGTCCTTATATTTGGATTCCTCTGCCTTTATCGCTGTTTCACAATGAGATAGTGCAGTAATTCTGTTTGGATTTATCATGAATGTGTTAATTGAAATGATTACTCAAAACATAATTTTGCATAAGTAAGTTCAAAGAACACATATGTGGGATGGCTTTCCAATCTGATAATATCTGACCAAGATATTACAGATCATAGATCACCATGCCGTGCAAAGAAATCAAGGATAAAAACAGAGGAAACCAATTTCTAGGACCAATCCAGTTTTGAAGAGTATTCAAGGGAGACAACTGACTAATGTCTGCATTGTGTGGCTTTTCGTTACAATGGTGGCGAATGGGAGTTTTGTACCTTTCTAAGTATTATTATATTTACACCCGGGCACTTTTGAATTGTTTTGTGCATTGTTTAGAATGGTGTTTTATGTATATACAAACAATAATTGACAACCAAGACACGCTAGAATCACCTGTGTCTCCACTGCATGATATTCTCTGCTATCAATTAATATACTGTTGGTAACTACGGCATCTGTCGTCGGAAAACGAGTCGATATCCACTCTGTGACACCATTTACACTATTACCTCCTCACCACATTGTCAATTTTATAACCAATTCAATTTTATTCAGACCCAAAACTTGGTCATTCCCTGCCAGTGTTATCACCACACAAGCTATGTCCAAACTGACCAAAGTACCTGTATCTCACTCAGTCAATCAACTACTAATCCGCTCACCCACGATACCAACATATACTCACCTCTTTTGTCCGGTATACCTGCCCGATGGTACATGTATATGTTGCGACCACTCATTTGAACCGTCTCGATGAGACGGTTCAAATGAGTGGTCGCAACATGTACGAACATTTAAAGAAAATATTTATGATTTACGCCAAAATGGCATATCCTCAGCATGAAATGGGTTGATTTAAAGCACATATTTCTATTGCATTGCAACCGATAATAAATTCGGAAAGGAAACTGGCCAACGGCCATTGGAGTGATAATTTTGCTGGGCTCATATTCCTTCGTATGGAAGGTTCTTTGAAACTATGCCCACCCTTATACATGTAGGTGCATATCCACCCAGTAGGCACAAACTGTTCTTTATAGGAATTAAATGAGTGTATAATTGTGTCAATATTCCACCAGTTCGAAAAATTACAAATGCCCGCTATACAGATATAATCATATAGTAATATTTATTTTACTGATAGTGACTCGCGGTGGTATCAGGCTATTTTCATATGCAAATGAGGCATGATATGTTTTAATTATTTATACTAATTAAGTGCGTCACCTGAACAAATAACATTTTCGACAGATTATAAAGTATGAATATCGCACATAAAAACACAAATACAGAGTATACATATTAATGTCCGTGAACATTTTAAGAAAACACGGTTATCGCCTCTGATATCAGTGTGGAAATTTACGTCTGATATAAAATGTATAATAATGCCAATCAATACTCGGGGTAATGGTGAATGAATGTTTATTTTGCCAGAAAATGTCTCCGATGATGTCTCTGATATAAAGAACAGTATGTGCCTACTGAGTGGGCATGTACCTTTAAATATAGGATAACTAACTAACTAATGAATAGTCCAGCATGCGATATCATTGAGGATCGTAGCTAGTTATTTCCCTTTGAATTTATTTACATAAATCCGGTCCAAAAGTTGTATATGTTCATGCCTAATGGCTTGTAAAAAGGACTAATATCGCATCGTTTGTTGTTTCAAGGAGCCATTATGGCGTGTTCGACTAGTGTCGATCCAGGTCTTCTTATATATCCGCACAATCTGATCCGGGACTACAGTATTTGCCAGATTCACATTTTCACACGTAGTGATGTTATTGCAAATAGTGAAGACACATATGCGCAATCTGATCTGAGTCAACTCTGTTCGAAAAGGGAGCACAGCTCAGGTTCAGTCAATCAAGCAGGGCCCGGTTGCTCACAGCTTCAGTTAGCTTAACAGACTGTTAAATCCTTAGCAATGCTAAGGGCCCGGTTGCTCAAAGCTTCAGTTAGCTTAACATACTGTTAAATCCTTAGCAATGCTAAGGGCCCGGTTGCTCAAAGCTTCAGTTAGCTTAACAGACTGTTAAATCCTTAGCATTGCTAAGGGCCCGGTTGCTGAAAGCTTCAGTTAGCTTAACAGACTGTTAAATCCTTAGCATTGCTAAGGGCCCGGTTGCTCAAAGCTTCAGTTAGCTTAACAGACTGTTAAATCCTTAGCATTACTAAGGGCCCGGCTGCTCAAAGCTTCAGTTAGCTTAACAGACTGTTAAATCCTTAGCATTGCTAAAGATTTAACAGTCTGTTAAGCTAACTGAAGCTTTGAGCAACCGGGCCCTGCTTGATTTCAAGCGCAATATTCATTTTCTTTAAAAATAAGAAATTGAAAGGTTATGTTAGGGTTGGGGTTAGAATTTAGGGTTAGGGTTAGGGTTGGGGTTAGGGGGTTGGGTTAGTGTTAGTGTTAGGGTTTAGGGTTATGTTGTCAAGATTAGCGCAGGTGGTCGTGTATCCCGAGACGATTGTTTTCGGTGAAACAATATATTACATGAAACATCGATGCTAACAAACAAGTTATATCCTACTTATCAAATTACAGGCGTTTGTCAGATGACCGTGAACCTGAATATTATTTGTCTAGACGCTAATCAAGATCCGACAAAACGGACCTATTGTATTTGCAGCCATTGTAGACACACTACGGCATACGTACTCGCGTAGTTAGTCAAATAAATATGACGCTCTATCCGTTGCACGTTACTTCGCCAAGTACACCCTCGCCGGCGCTAAGCTCGCCAACATTTGAATTTATTTGTATTTCAAAATACTTGAATATTCTGCTTGACTATTCTGCTTGAAATCAAGCAGCTTGATTGACTGAGCCTGAGCTGTGATACAGCTCAGGCTCAGCCAATCAAGCTGCTTTTCTGCGAGTAACGATTGCCAATAGATGTTCAGAAACGTTGGCACCGTTGCAAGATTAACGCAGGCGGTTGTGCATATGCAGCATATGTTCAATAAATGTAAATACATAAATTGCAATTTCCAATCCTTAATTTGGACTTACGAACATTTTAGTCGTACGAAATTTAGTAAAACGGCTCCCTGGTATGTAGAATCAGACCAGCATGCCCATCAGCGCAGTCTGATCAGGACCTAAACTGATAGCCACTCAGCCTGACGAAAATCCGTCGTGGTTATACTGTAAGCAATGTAATACATTGTATATTACAAATGTTTTATTATCTCCCGTCAACACAGTGCGTATGTGCCATGAAACACGGTGACGTGAAACATTGTTGATATCCTGTCAATACGACATAATCACTGCGTATGAATATGTGCGGTCGATTCTCCGATTTTGAGGTGAGGTTAGGTTTATTTTTTGCATTTTAAAGCTATTGTAGGTGTTGACGGGATAAATAGAATAGTAGGTTAGTGCCATGAATGGGAAAAATATCTGGCGCAGCACGGAAACGGGATGTGCTCGGCAGAGCCTCGCCCATCCCGTTTCATAAGCCTTTCCAGACATTGTTTGCCATTCACGGCACTAACCTACTATTCTCTATATCTCCCCGCCCGATAGGCCAGAGGGGATACAGCGTTAGTCCATGTACGTACGTACGTTAGTAACACACACACACACACGCACACACACACGCACGCACGCACGCACGCACGCACGCACCTTTCATTTTTTCAATAACTCCTGACCCGCTTGACTAATTTTGATATTATTTGGCCACAATGTGTGTCTATGGAAGGTGCTTTGCTTTACATACGACGCACTTCCGATCACCCAAGGCCAAGGTCACTGTAAAGCAAATTTGTAAGTTTAAGTATTGTTTTCTTTTTTTTATTATCCGAGCTATTAGCTCGGATTAAGTAACTATATGGAAATTTTCAGTCATTTCAGATAATATGCTAATGAGTTAAGTAGCGGTTGCAGTGTCACTGTTTGCGGGTTTAACATTAGAAAAACACGCGGTACTACGCCATAAAAAAGTAGTTCAACAACAGTAAAACAGCGAGCTATCTTACCATTTCAGCGTAATACATGTGTTGTTTGCTTTTTTGCGCTGTATGTGAGTTATTGCAAAAGTTTTTGTACTTTATATACACTATTAACTGTTATGTATTAATATGAGTTATTTGTTATGTATGTTGATATTTTGCACAATGATATAGTAGGGGGAAGGATTTCCCTGTGACGTTTTTGTTGAATGACCAATCAGATTAAAGCTTACATTCTGAACTTTACATTGATACAATCCGACATTGGACAGCGAAATGATGATGATTTAAAGCAGAAACATTGTTTTTTGACAGTTACATAATGTTTTAATCATCTTGAGCCATCGATATTATTAATCAGTGTCCATTTTACTTAAAAAAATCAACTAATCTATAATGAATTTAGTAAAACAGTTCGAGATACAAATGAACTCGACACTTAGCACAAAGACAATAAGCGTCTGTTGATCCAGACGATCAACAGAATTTAAGTGGATATGTTAACGGTTTCGTTATTTTGTGACCTACAATCTTGCGACTTGACGTTACACATCATATACAGTACGATACACTTCACAAAGGAAACGTTGTCTTGAGTTTGAATAAGAATAATAATTATCTCTAGATTATTTGTATTATGAATTGAAAAAAGTATATTTAAATAATTAGATATTAATTTAAATAAATATTTCGGCATCATTTACTCAATAAATTAAAATTGAATGTGTAGCTGAAATGAAAGTGAAAGTAAAACGTTTTTGTTATATCCTCCGGGTTACAAATCGCTGAGGATTCCTATTTGAATCGGAAAATGATATGAATTTTAAATTTAGGAGAAATATATAAAGTTTAAACTGTGTATACAAAACTATAGATATACCCCCCCCCCCGGCATACAAAGTATATCGAGGGGTATATAGTTTTCGTAATTCCGTCCGTCCACGTTAAAGAGTTTGGGAACCCATATTATCTCTGTGATGGAAAGTCGGATGGACCTCAAACTTCATATACTTCCTTATCATCAACCATATTTTCATTCCATACCACACTCATGCGGCCTTCATTTCCAAGGTCAAGGTCCAATTACTTAGACATTTGCATCCGTACGATTTGCCTTAAAGTTTTCTGCAACCGTAAGTCAGATTGACTTCAAACTTCATATCCTTCCTTATCATCATCCATATTTTCATTCCATACATGTACCACACCCATGTGGCCTTCATTTCCAAGGTCAAGGTGAAATTACTTTGATAAATATTGTTTTTGCAGCATAATGTATACTGATTCGACGAATATTTTGATTTTAAATGGAGTATATATGATTTTTTGTGTGAAATATTAAAATGGTTGAGCACGTACTGCGAAGGATTTCAGGGCTTTCAGTCCTTTGATTATCAAGGCTGCCAGTACAACCCACGTTCGACCACCCAAGGTCAACGTGACGGAGGACTTTTTTTTTAATTATTATAACCAAGGCTGCCAGCGAGGGGATTCGCTTCGTTTAACGATGCCAGTTCTTGTTTATTTAGCAATAGGCCTACTGGCCCTTGAGCATTGAGCATGCATTATAGTACATCAACAATGATGTCGTGTGTATGGTTGCAAAAAGATAAATATGTGAACAACACTCAGTTACCTTTAACCACGTATATTGTTGCTTTCCGGCAGACTGAATGTGATCAGTGAATTGTACTACCATTGCATACTGGCATAATTATATATTTCATTCTAGACACAATATTTATGGCCTATATATCGACGTTACTAGCATACGGTGTTCTGCTTAAGCCATCGTATTATCGCTATATGGTCGATACTACGACAGCACGATCACCATAGTACGATACTACGATGACGATACTACGATACCACGATGGCAATAACACGATATCACGATAACGATAACGCGATATCACGATATCATTATGACGATACTACGATATTATAACGTAGTGTCATCATCGTAGTATCGTCATCGAATCATCGTAATATCGTAATCGTACCGTCGTGATATCGTATTATCGTCATCGTACCATCGTGATACCGTATATCGTCATCGTAGCATCTTACTATCGTGTTATCGTAGTATCGGCCCGATAGAGATATTACGATGGCCTAAACGGAAGACCGTATTAGTATACGATAAGACTGAGCTATAATGCAATATAAGTAGTTTAACTGTGAAACTGTGTTATGCTAAGATATCAGGAACTAGTCTAGTAACACAATTATGGTGTACGTCCCATTCATCTTCCAGTCACAGTTAGAAATAATGTAATAATTCCGTCATTGCAATACACAGCCGATGCAATCTGATACTAAATATAGGGTTAACTGTATTGTAATTTGTGGCGTATATCAGAAAATGATAGGTCGGAAAATCTGTTTAATGGCGACGTGGTAGCCTATTTATAATGCACTCATTTACTACTGGCGTAGGAATACATATTGAAATAATTTGCGACCGTTCATCAACAATGATATACCTGTAATGTATGACCATCAGCCAATCAGATTGCGTGATATGTATAGAGTGCATTAGAAACACGAATAAGTATAGGTTATTTGATTTGTATGTGGATATATGCACGAGTTCCGCAGCGTGCAATATCGTTGCGCGGCGGAACGAGTGGCATATATCCACATACAAATCAAATATCCTTACAATTATATACGTACATCATTAGCAATTTATATGCGCTTCAGAAAATAAACAAAATATAAATAAAATAAACAAAATAGTGGTGATTTAGGAGAAACTATTTTGCGAAGTGAAATGTAGTTCCGGCACTGACCAATATGACCTTACGTGACGTCATGTCAATATGGAAAAATATTGACTACTTGCGCTGCATTGTGTTTCAATGGGAAACGAAAGTACGTATATACTACGTATAGGTTATTTGATTAGTATGTGGATATATGCAAGAGTTCCGCATCGTTCCACATACGAATCAAACAACCTTAACATTTTTATTATATTATAGGAATGAATGGCATTTTTGTGGTATTTATCGGGATATAAACTTGGAAAAGTCGCAGGAATATTGGACGAAGCGATAAAAAGTTACAATTTTCGAAAAAAAAGAAAAAGAAAAAAAAACTTTTTTTTTTTTCGAAACTTGTAATTTTTTAAGGCCTCGTCCAGTATTCCCGCGACTTTTCCAAGTTTATATCCCCGATAAATTCCACAAAAAGGCCATTCATTCCTTATAATTCCAGCATTTGAAATAAATTCATCAAGAAAATGTGTTTATTTTCCGTTTTCTTAAGAATTATTTTAACTGCGCCTCACGGTTACGGAAAGTAGTTCGGCGTGGGAGTTCACTGGGATATAAATTTTGGACACAGACTTGCTACGGGCCAATCAAATGTTAGGGAATTGTGTAAATATTTTTGTACTGGAATTATACGTACATAAATGGAAATGTATTTACGCGTCAACAATTATACAAAATATAATAAAATTTGAATTTGTTATGATTTAGAAGGAACTATTTTACGACGCGAAACGTAGTTCCGGCACTGACCAATATGAACCCTCGAGACGTTGAATGAGAAACCGAAGTACGTATATAATAACCTACACGATATAATGTATTCGTGTTTCTAGTATCTTGCAGCATGTGGTCATTCATACGGAGCCCCGCAGGGAACATGGAGTTTTTTTATTAGTTCGTTCCCACGAAATAACAATTCGTTTCCTCAATTTAACAATTTGTTCCATCGAATTAACAATTCGTTCCCACGATATAACAATTCATTCCATCGAACTAACAATTGTTAAATTGAGGGAACGAATTGTTAATTCGTGGGAACGAATTGTTAAATTGAGAACGAATTGTTAAATTGTTGGAAAGAATTGTTAGTTCGTGGGAACGAATTGTTAAATTGAGAGAACGAATTGTTATTTCGTGGGAACGAATTAATAAAAAAAAAGTCTACCTCCCCTGCGGGGCTCCGTACAGGTTAGCAAAAGTAGTCCGGTATAAGAAAATAGTGCGGGTGTTTTAAGGTCACAGACACCGTTTGCTTGCAAATCTTGATCCATTACTACGCAGTTTCACTTGAGGAACAATTTGGGGTGCCTTTAACACCAGTTTTCAGCATATTTGTAGCATTTAAAAGAAAACACTGAACCTGTTGGTCACTTGATGTAAACGGAGTTTCCGTGGCCAAAAAATGTACACAATATTGGAGGATATGACAAGGTTGGATTTTTCTTTCTTAGGAGTAAGTGAACCTATTGTTTAGTTCATGCAGAACCAGTACAGAATGGCTGCAGGTCATGTACAAGTGGGTCCCACAGCATCCATACGAATAGTGAAACTAGGAGAGACTGGCCTTATTGGATGGCATTCGGTTAAATTATATATTAAAACTATTTGGTGGTGTCTAACCTACCCCAGAAACCCTGTTTTGTGAGAGTCCAGGACACCGGTATGGCAGATAATCACGTGACAGAATCCAAAGTACCTGTTATGTTGATTAATGGCTCGATGTCGTCAACGGAAATGCGCGTCACATTAATTTCAATACCAGTTGGAATTTGACAGCTGGCTTCCGTTTCCGGTTATGCAACAGTTAGATCACGGTTCGAGCGCATGTACAAGGAGATAATCCGCGAGCTTAGTGCTTAGCGCTCGGATGATCGATTGCAAAAGCCGAATAACGTGATTTATTACACTCTTGCAAATTATTTGCACGGGTTTCGCTGTGAGAGAAAACCCGTAATCAACTCCTTACAAATAATACACCGTGAAGAGAACACGCGTAATTGCACGCCTGTTTTCTTGGAAACAAAATAAAGTTACTTGAAAACTTGGAAAGGGTCTCGACAAATCTAGAATGTCAATGTGATTGCACACATTCCAAACATGCATTCAAATAAATCTGGTTTATAGAAACAGCTGCGTAATTTGTATTTCACATTTGACGTCACACAACGTACATGTAACGTCAACGCGCGGGAAAATATGTCATAGTGTAGCTATTCATGCACACAGCACAATTCATTGATTATCATCTCAGAAATAGATTAAATGTGCATATATATCCGCCGTGGAAGTGTAATAATTAGGATATTCCATTGTACATGTTTGAATAGCTTGAAATAATACACTCGTGTACGTTGGCTTCCGCGTAAACAACTCGTTCGCTTCGCTTACTCGTTGTATACGCCGAAGCCGACGTACACTCGTGTATTATTTTCCGCTATTCAAAATGTACGATGGAATATCCTCTATATATTACATGTATGTTTGGACATCCTCTTGTCAGAACAGAACAGAACAGAAGATACTCTTTATTTCGCAAAATCTCAGACCACGCAGTGGTACATGAGTGCATAAAGGTACATGTACAAGCATATCTTGTATTGTCAACAACAACAAGACGGACGGCATGAATACATATAAATATGGTGAACAATCGATTTGATAAGAATATGTATGTATGATAGTGGTTGACAAAGCTGGTATATACTCAATACTGGTCGATAAGCATGCAATTAAATACAACTATCTGAGCACGTACCAAGTTCTCATAGACGTCTCTCGCAAGTAATGGATTATGGGTGAGGGTGAGATTGTGTGTTTGAGGCGAGTTTGTTGGGAGAAATGTATTACACCTTTGTGGCATGGTACGGGAAACATAATTAAACGGCAGATCAGTGTAGATACACAAGACAGTTTACTGGCTTACGTTTCTCAAGATCGGTTCGCTTGATTTCTATAATCAAGCTAACCCAAATGTTGTACTGATTCTTTATGTTAATGGTAGGAGACATGGGGCAAACCCTCACATGCAGTCGAAACGCGAAAGTGTGTGAGGGCATGGTGGGTCACCTGTACTTGGGGAGTGTACATGATAGTGTTACAAGTGAACAAGGAAGTGATATGAATTTGATACCGGCATACAGACACAACATAATTCCTACATATACTAATGACTAACAGGCTATAAAATATCATTTGTTTCAATTTTGGAATACTGTTTAAAGGTAAGTAATAAGTGATACATTGCATGTACATGTATATACAATTTATAATGCTACTTGACATTACTCAGTATTGAAAAACAGCATAATTTCAGCAATAAATAGGCTTAGCCGTTTTAAACTTAGTTCTGACTTGCTGGTAAAGAGTTCTTTATATTTGATCACATTTGGACGTATATAATAATATTTCTTTAGAAATTTCTTACGTGATTCTACAAAAGACGGACAGACTAAAATATAGTGAAATTCATCTCCCAGGTCATTAGTATTACATAAATTACATTTACGATCTGAGTGGTTTATACCTGACCATCTCCCTGTTTCATTGGTAATTTATGGTTAGCTGTTCTATAACGAACCATGTTAAACACATCGATGTCGGTAAGATACTAAAATATGGCTCTATGTTTGTGTTATCCTTGAACAAAGTGTATAGTTTTCCCTTGTTAGACTCCGATGTTTGGGAATGCCATCCTTGTATAAACTGGTCGATTAACTTGTTTTTAACTGCACATGTATTTGTTGACTGCATTTCGTAGTGGTTGGAAAATCCTGTGTCATTTAATATTTGCTTGATACATGTTAGCCACTTGAAATTACTGTTATTTAAATGGGACATGTACTCCAGTATTATGTATGATAGTTTATTCTGGTTACCATTAAAGATTTTATTCCAAAATCCTATCATTCGTGTTTTTATTATAATGGATATTGGATATCGGCCTAGCTCCGCATACAACATATATAAAGGTGTAGATTTGCGACTTGGTTATTCTTCGAAGGAACTCAGTATGTATGCGTTCTAAAGTTGTTAATTTTCGAAGCCCCAAATTTTCCCCCAAACTTCACACCCGTATGTTAGTATTGGAACCACGGTATGGTCAAAAAGTTTAAGTTGCAAATCAATGGGCAGATCAAGATTATTTATACGTGTATATAGCAAATGTGTGGCTTTCCTGGCTTGCTGTACGATGTGTTTACGTGAGTTGAGAAAACTACCACTCCTGGAAAAGTAAACACCTAGATATTTGTATTCATTAACTATATCTAGTGTTTTATTACCTAATTTAAATTCATATTTGTTATTATTTGTTGTTCCAAACACGATTACTTTCGTCTTACTTATATTTACTTTTAGTTTCCATGTATCACAATACACTTGGAAGTCGTTTAGACATTTTTGAAAACTCTTGGCATCCTCAGCAATAATAATAGTATCGTCAGCATAAAGCAGGACTAGTAGTTTAATGAAAATAAAAGATTCCTCAGTTCTATATTGGATTTCAATACCGTCATTATTATTTGCAGTTAGAAACGTTTCTAGATCATTCAAGAATAAAGCAAACAGTATTGGCGATAAATTTTACACCTTGTCTCACTCCACAAAAGCTTGGGAAAAGTTGAGATACTTCATTATTGCTGGAAACGCACGATTTAATGTCATCATACATGTTGTAAACAACTCTAAAAAAACGAACCATTTACGCTACTATGTAATAATTTACGCCATAAACCAATCCTCCATACGGAGTCAAACGCTTGTGAAAAATCGATAAAAGAGCAAAACAGTTTTTTTCTTCTGTTTGCGGATTATTTCTATTAATGAGTGTAAAACAAAAATATGATCAGTTGTGGAGTATCCCTTTCTGAAGCCAGCCTGGTTATTTGATAAAATTTCATTATGTTCAACAAAATCGTTTAAACGCTTGTTTAATAGTGAGGTAAACAATTTTCCTAGACAGCTAAGGATTGTGATTGGTCTGTGGTTAGCTGGATCTTCTGCGTCACCTTTATTTTTGTATATGGGTTTAATTGTATCAATTAGCCATGTATCAGGTAATATGCCTGTTGTAAATACAGTGTTGAAAAGTAAAACATAAATAGGAATCATTTGTTCGGTTGTATTTTTTATATATTCGTTTAGAATGTTATCAATACCATGAGCCTTTGCGTTTTTCAGGGTACCGATAACATTAATAATTTCGTCCTCGGTGATATGTCTATTTAATATTTCGTCTTCATCGCTTATATTAAAGTTATCTAAGGGGTCTTCATCTTCACAGTCATTAGCAGGGCTAGCAGAGTTAATATTTTTAAAGTATTCATATAAATCATTTAGTTTAGGGGACTTATTATTTCCTTTACTTTTGAATTTGTTCAGCAGTTTCCAGTATTCTTTTGGCTTACTTTTCTGTAACCTTCTGATATCGTTTTGGGTTTTCTGTTTAAACATTTGGATATGCTTATTCATAATTTTTTTGTAGTTTTTACTCTGTTCCTGTAAGTCGTCTTTTGCTGTGTAAGTTTTGTTAATCTGATATTTTTTTTTAGCCTGGTGATATAACACTCTCGCATTGCGACATTGACGTCCAAACCATGGTTTATTATTACATGATGAATATGTATTACTATTATTGCCTTTAAAGGTTTTTTTAGCAGATGCGTCAAATATTGAAGAGATAGTATCCGTTATATCATTTATTTTTTGTTTGGATGGGATCTGTTGACAGTCTGTTAATTTATCGTGTAATCTAGTAATTTCAGATTGATCTATATTTTGTACGAATTCAACTTTTCTACCTTCATTCCACTTTGTTTTACTATTTGCGGTTATGGTTGGAGAGGTTTCTGGTGGACTAGGGCGGATGTCTTTGAAAGATAAGCACATGGATAAAAGAGAGTGTCCGTCCGACATCAGGGCATCTGTCTCTATAACGTCAAAACCGTTAATTAACTCAAGGCAATAATGAGTAGTTAAGGTATAGTCTATTAAAGATGTATTTCTAAATGTAAGTTTACCAACCCCTTTATCTGTACCAATCCGTCCATTTATTATAAATAAATTATTGTTTTTGCATATGTCAATCAACCTGTGACCATGCGAGTTCACAAATTTATCACACGATTGACTGTATACATACTTTAGTACTATCCAAGTGGTTTACACAGTCAAAGAAATCTATCGTATCATCATCGAAACTAAAATGATCAGACAAAAATGGATCGGATGAAATATAATCCGTCAATACACCTGTTCTATTGTTTGCATCACCGTTATAATGACATTGTTATATGAGCTACACATACTGGTTATTTCCATCTCTAACTCCATCATTTCATCATCATTGAAAAAAACGCGACTGACTCGGGGGAATATAAATTGTACCTATTATAATATCATCTTTATTCGTATATGACTTACTTAATTTTACCCATAAAACATATTCCGAATCTGTGTGTATTGTATCAATATGCATTGATAGTTTGTTATTTACAAATATACCAATACCGCCAGATTTACGGAGACATTTCTGTTTTCTGGGTTTAGAGATGAATGTATAGTTAGGTATGGAAATAACATCAAATACGTCCAATTTCGTTTCAGTTACACATAATAAATCATAATTTTGTAAAGTATACAAAAAAATCCGGGGATATTGGCATCGTGTCTTAAGGCCGCACACGTTTAAAGTTCCTACATTCAACAATTTCTCCCGTAATCCCTAGTCAGTTTGTGTGGACGGTGAGATTGGGGGACTGTCACTAATTTCACGCCTCTGGTCAATATGTCCCGACCGCTGATCCTTAGCACGGGTAATACTGGCTGATGGTGACCGACTATCGCATCTAGCGCTCGTGTGGCGCGATACCGATCTCGCTTTGTGTTCCCGGTTATTGACGTTCATGGACGGCCGCGTGACGTCAGGCTGTGGAATCTTCGACTTCGGAGTATAAGAGGGGGCTGACGATTTGAAAATGGATTGTTGGGTAGGAATTGGTGGCGCTAAGTAAGGTCTGTTATCCGGCGTACCTGTGTTGCTGTGGTCACTCGGCCCAGACTGGACACTTGAATTGGTAGCGGCCGGCACGGACGTAGGGCGCATCGTCTGCACGGGAATACTATTGATGTCGCTAGCATATGTGAGGTGCGCCTCGGGATTTATCGATGGTTGTGAATGGGCGAGTGATAGTAAATTTAGGTCACGTGAAGATAAACTTCTCACTGCGGGGGCGCGTGTGGGGATACTGTGTACACTGGTAATATTTGACACATATGGTGGGAAATACGGCGTGGTCTGTCCGTTTGGAGTGGCTACACTGCTGGGCTGATGAGGACGGGCTGTCATATTAATGGGGGCTCCGTCATCGTTACGTTGGTGATGGCGGCTACTTGACGAGTGTTGGGGCTCTCTATGGGTGTCCGTATGGCTGAATGTATGATGCGGGGCACTAGAGGGGACGGAGGTTTCGTCAAGGCAAATGTAGGGTATTGTAGCATCACGGATGCCATTCATGACTCGATACCAGTCCGGAAATTCATCATGGATGACGGTGTTGTTGACGACGAGTTTTGCGGGATACTGGATGGAGACCCTCGCACCACCCTTGGATTTCTCCTCCTTGAATTTGGGCCATAACCTTCTACGGGCGTCAACAATCTCTTTAGGGAAATCACGATCGACGACATACGAGGTTCCCCTTAGTCGCCCCACGTTGCTCATTATAGTCTCCGTGTCGGCAAAATCACGAAACGCGACTATAATGTCACGTTTAAAATACATCTGTTTCTTGGGGGAACCGAAGGGATGTGCACGTTCAAAGTACATGTTATAACCATCTAGATTGAGTTCATTTTCTAGGAATATCCTCACAATGTCAAAGCAGTTATCTCCCCTTTGCATGGGCATATTTCTGAATATGAGATTATTGCGTCTACTACGCGCTTCAATGTCTATCGACTTGTATGCCAAAAGACGCATCATGTCAATGGTTTTGTTGGTAGTCTTCACTATGTTTGCGACATCTGATCGTGTACGTTGTAAATACATTTGAATATTGTCCATACCTTTGTTTGTATTAATTTGCCGTTCCTTGATTTCTTGCAGCTCATTGTAAATCAATGTAAACTTGTCATCAATACTTGTGTTTACAAAGTCCGCGGTGTTTACAGGTGTTGTATTATTGTGTCTACGTCTATTTGGTACCAAAGTGAAATCGCCCTCCGTGCACCCCTCCATGGTAGCTTCTAATGGCGCGAAATTGTTGTGCACATTCACCGAATAGTCCATCGCGTTATCCATGTTATTTGTTACACCAATTACACACGTATATATGTATCACTTTATGATAACTTTATGTCCAATATATGAAACTTTGAAGTCCAGATTCGTAGTATATTAGCACAAAATGTGGAAAATGTTCAGAGCGAGAAATTACTGTGCGCTGTCCGCCATTGTTGTTGTTGTTCTACCAATACGTTGTCAATACATTGCCCCGTGTGCTGCGTAATTCAGAAACAAAACTCGAAAATGTACGAAAGATATGATACATGTAAGCACCCGTACCGAATATTGCCAATATATCTAAATCGGTAACGCTTTACGTGTACGTCCGTCCGACCGACTGTCCGATTCGAATCATTCGTGCGTACAGTCATGTATATCATGTCATGTTGGTTTGGTGTTACGACGGTCTGGTGTTGTCAATATTGACGGTTGCCAATATTTGTCAATGTGTTTATTACAAAATACATGTATTTGAATAGTGTGTTTGAAAGTAAGCAGCTTGATTTGCCGAGCCCAAGCTGTGCTACAGCTCGGGCACGGCCAATCAAGCTGCTTGATTGCGCGTTGGTATTGCCAATATATGTTCAGCGGGTCTGTGTATTCTATACTTTAGAATATGGGCCGAAAGCAAATACGGGTATTTGACGTCTGACAAGTTGGTTAGATATTGGTTTTAGAGTGCTACATTCCAGGGCTATTCTCCAGGGCTATTCTACGGAGCCCCGCAGGGGACGTAGATTTTTTTGGTATTAATTCATTCCCATATGTTCAGCGGTTCTGTGTATTCTATACTTTAGAATATGGGCCGAAAGCACATACGGGTATTTGACGTCTGACAAGTTGGTTAGATATTGGTTTTAGAGTGCTACATTCCAGGGCTATTCTCCAGGGCTATTCTACGGAGTCCCCGCGCCCCAGAGGGGGCGTAGATTTTTTTGGTATTAATTCATTCCCATATGTTCAGCGGTTCTGTGTATTCTATACTTTAGAATATGGGCCGAAAGCACATACGGGTATTTGACGTCTGACAAGTTGGTTAGATATTGGTTTTAGAGTGCTACATTCCAGGGCTATTCTCCAGGGCTATTCTACGGAGCCCCGCAGGGGACGTAGAGTATTAATTCATTCCCATATGTTCAGCGGTTCTGTGTATTCTATACTTAGAATATGGGCCGAAAGCACATACGGTATTTGACGTCTGACAAGTTGGTTAGATATTGGTTTTAGAGTGCTACATTCCAGGGCTATTCTCCAGGGCTATTCTACGGAGCCCCGCAGGGGACGTAGATTTTTTTGGTATTAATTCATTCCCATATGTTCAGCGGTTCTGTGTATTCTATACTTTAGAATATGGGCCGAAAGCACATACGGGTATTTGACGTCTGACAAGTTGGTTAGATATTGGTTTTAGAGTGCTACATTCCAGGGCTATTCTCCAGGGCTATTCTACGGAGCCCCGCAGGGGACGTAGATTTTTTTTGTATTAATTCATTGCCACGAAATAACAATTCGTTCCCTCAATTTAACAATTCGTTCACACGAATTAAAAATTCGTTCCCACGAATTAACAATTCGTTCCCACGGGAACGAATTGTTAATTCGTGGGAACGAATTATTATATCGTGGGAACGAATTGTTAATTCGAGGGAACGAATTGTTAAATTGACGGAACGAATTGCTAAATTGAGGGAACGAATTGTCATTTCGTGAGAACGAATTGTTAATTCGAGGGAACGAATTGTTATATCGAGGGAACGAATTGTTATATAGTGGGAACGAATTGTTAATTCGAGGAAACGAATTGTTATATCGTGGGAACGAATTGTTAAATTGACGGAACGAATTGTTATATCGTGGGAACGAATTGTTATATCGTGGGAACGAATTGTTAATTCGAGAGAACGAATTGTTATATCGTGGGAACGAATTGTTAATTCGAGGGAACGAATTGTTATATTGAGGGAACGAATTGTTGTTTGTGGGAATGAATAAATAAAAAAAATCCATGTCCCTTGCGGGGCTCCGTACATATGGATATTTGGTGTGTGACAAGTTGTTTTGGGCTATTCTAATAAAGTCCGTGCTGTTGGAGTAAACTGGTCATTGTCAACTGACATTCCAACCATTCGTTAGCACCATAACGCTAGTACCATTCTGCAAACAGATAAGAAGTATATACTTACATTTTACACCGTCCTCTCGCTTCGTTTTCAAACCGTTCACGTTTAACGGTCGTTCCTGCTTATATTTGCGAGAAATGGGCCCTGACAAGAGCAACAAGTTAATTTCGTGATATTTGGTAGTTTTAAAGGGGAAGACAGAGTAAAAAAATTGATTTCCCATAGACCCACATTCACACAAACGTGACAATCGCAAACTACCTGCGGCAAAATCAATGTTGTTACTTCCATTCCTGGAGTAAGTTATGTAAGCCGGTTCTAGATCCATGCCAAACACGGGGTCATGCGGATTGATTTCCATGAGTTATTTCCCCTTTTTTGACGGAACCGTCTACTTTCACTTTCGAAATCTCTATCTCACCCCCACATCAAGTCGTGCACAGAAAATGTAACCTGCATGTGTAGAGCATGCACATAATATAATACATTGTTTGGCACAGACATACCTTTCCTGCAGCATCAATTTTATTTATCTTTCTGTCATGATAATAACAATCAATGCCGTTGTCTTGAGAATTTACTCCTTGTTGCGAACCTGTACCAGGACAGGTCACATTATTTATTGGCCGACTGGTTCCTAGTAAGCACCTACATGTCACATTTGCCGGTGTCCGCCATCTTGCTGGTGTCTAATCTCAACGACCCATACATCTTACAGTACAGTGATTTAGTATCTTACTGAACGTTTCTCCGACGGCACGGCCACCATTGCAGACCCTGGTCAGACCGTGCGGCTGCGACGTTTGACCTGGGTCTACCATGACCACAAACGCTATACATGTAAGCTGCATATTCAAAACATGTACATGTACTCGACTGTATTGGTGCACAGTGCAGACCCTGATCAGGCTGCGCCAAGGCGCAGACTGATCGGGGTCTTCACTGGTCGGGTTATTGAAACTGTGAATATGCACATGCAGATCCGGAGCTAGACTGGTCGCAAAGGTGATAAGCCCCATATCTCCTGTCACCATCACAAATACTTTGTACTAATATAAATCCAGTACTGGCGGCTACACGTAAATTAGTATACATAACATGTACTAATTGATATTTAATTGACTGTATGGTGAATGATGCAGACTTATCTTGGTCTACACCGATCGGTTGAATCATACTACGCAGATGTGCAGGCAGATCTGTGTCTACACTGGCCGCAAAGTCGAGAAGCCCCATTTCTCCAGTCACGCTCACAATTACTGCACGCAAGGGAAGGGAGATTGTGCGTCGATTGACAGATTGTCCGATTGCAGGCGAACTCCGATAGACGGTTAGTTTAAATGAACCTCAAACGTTCCAACGGCGGACAAAACGGGCCTTACGGTGATGTTTAACAATTGTATAATAATTCAGCTCCGTTTGCAACCACATTTTCTTTACCGCCGACTATCCTTTAAATGTCATATGAACAACTGTTTTTGTTTGTTGTTTTTTTTGTAAATAATACAATTTGATAATATGGAATAAATGCTGAAAACCGCATGTAAAAATAACAAATAATACAAAATTTACAAAGTTTTTAATTTGAATTTTAATTAGCTGAAATATGCGTGTTGCACTATGACGTCATAGAATAATTATTTTGTATATTATATTACGTTTTAGTGATTTTTTTCACATTGTTTTATTACATGAACTTGATAATTTATGATGATAACTTTTTTACTCTAAAACTTTTTTATTTGATTTTCAAAATTTTGTTGGAAAAATATTGCATAAATGTGTATGAAATGCACAACTTGCATAAATTTTGATCGGATTATACGTTTGCATGTCGTTTATATTGTCATTATCTACCAGTTTACAAAATATATTTTAAAATTAATTGTTTCTATTCATATGACATTTAAATGTATTTAAATAATACATTGAATGGGAACTTATTTTCTTAGGCGATATAACACCATTTCACAGATGAAATTGCTATCTTTCAGAAATTTGGAGTTCTGATTATCAGTAGCCGATTTCATCAAAATTGCAAAGTATACTTTTCTAGCAAAGTATACTTTGAGGGAGTAATCATTATTTTCCCCGAAATGCATTTTTTCATATATAACTAACGACTGCATATATTTGATGATTAAAAGTATGAAGATTTATTATACTGAATATATTACATTATCACAGCCAAAATGGCTGTGATAATGTAATAAATTCAGCATAATAAAAATTAATAAATTTATCTTAAAATTTATCTTAAAATTGAACATTTCTCCCGCAGAGGATATGGATTTTTTTTTATTAATTCGTTCCCACGAAATAACAATTCGTTCCCTCAATTTAACAATTCGTTCCCTCGAATTAACAATTCGTTCCCACGATATAACAGTTCGTTCCCTCGAAATAACAATTCGTTCCCACGATATAACAATTCGTTCCCTCGAAATAACAATTCGTTCCCACGATATAACAATTCGTTCCCACGAATTAGCAATCCGTTCCTGTGGGAATGAATTGTTATTTCGTGGATACAAATTGTGAAATTGAGGGAAGGAATTGTTAATTCGTGGGAAGGAATTGTTGATTCGAAGGAATAGTTAATTCGTGGGAACGAATTGTTAATTCGAGGGAACGAATTCTTAAATTGATGGAACGAATTGTTATTTCGTGGTAACGAATTAATAACAAAAATACATGTCTCCTGTGGGGCTCCGTAGATATCAAACCAAGTAGAGTGTAAATGGTGTTAATGCTCATTAACTAGAACACGTGGTCTGTCGACACCCATATTTGTGATTTGAGAAACTCTTACAAACACTTCCAAAGACAAACGGACGGACAACCAGACAGACGGACAGACAGGGCGAAAACTCGGCGTGGCGCTCATAATAACTCTCGTATAGCATTTTATCAGAGTTATTGCCCTTCGGTATTTGTCTTATTAATTCGTGTCCGGATTCAACATTCTCGAGTTATCTATGGAATATAAACAGAAAAAAAGCCCAGACGAATAAGCTTATGACAAGGTCTAAGATCTATATATTCGTGTTATGCGTTTTCATGTTCAATACGTTTACGACCCTTCTGTCACCCGGTGGCCCAAATTATCGGGAACGAAATGAGAATAATGTCAAGTTGGTACCAATTACAATCGACGTGGCCGCCATGGACTTAATATACGGTGGGTAAAATTTGTCACGAGCTGTCATTAGCCTTCGATGCTGGTACGCATCGTCATACATGTAGGTCCAATGGGCCGGGTGTAATTAGAATGATTATCAATGTTATATTTATTCTTGTACGTTTACACATGTCACTATAATAAACAAATTACTTACTTACATGTACAGTGAACCTCTCTAAACATAGAGAGGTTCCACTGCACTTCTGTAGCCTATTTCATCAACATTGCAAAGTATACTTTAGTAGCAAAGTATACTTTGAGGGAGAAATTTTCAATTTTATGATAAATTTATTAATTTTTATTATACTGAATTTATTACATTATCACAGCCAATTTGGCTGTGATAATGTAATAAATTCAGTATAATAATTCTGCATACTTTTAATCATGAAATATATGCATTTGTTAGTTATATATGAAATAATGCATTTCAGGAAAAATAAATGATTACTCCCTCAAAGTATACTTTGCTAGTAAACTATACTTTGCAATGTTGATGAAATAGGCTACAGGTATATATGAATGATGCAATACATAGTTGTATGCATTGCGATCCCGAACATGCATTCCAATATAAGTACAGTACAGTTAAGGCTACTACAAATTGAACAAACGGATGCGGTATTGCTGTCCGGTTTAGGGAGGTTTTACCTTACATTATCGGACATATTTTGTTCTATTTTTTTCATCAGCTACGGGACTATTTAAATGGGAAGTTCTAATTTTCAGAAATTAGATTGTCTCATAAGCCAAATCTGGCTGGCCCTTTCAATAGGTGTCACATGTAACAAACAACTGTTTACTTACTTTTTACGTTGGTTTTAGTTAATATACAATTAACCCTTTCAACCCTAAGGAACTGGAATGGACTGTGATATGCTAATGTTCCGACCAAGCCAATGGTCACAAAATGATTTTCAGATTCGTCCATTTATGAAAAGGGGGTGTTTTTGTTCTCAAAAATATTAACATTACTTTCAAAAAGTGCAGATCCTGATGAGACGGCTCGTTACGAGCCGGCTCATCTGGATCTGCACTTTTTGCATAAACCGATATAGCGGGATTTCGGGTTCGAAGGGTTAAGTACAGACACCCCGGGGGATTCCAAAATGTAACGAAACGATGACACCGTTCTCGTAATTGCAGCCGTTTAATAGTTATCTACAAGCTAATCCTATTTTGTTAAAGGTACTTGACCACTCAGTAGGCACAAACTGTTCTTTATAGCAATTAAATAAGTGTATAACTGTGTCACTATTCCACCAGTTCTAACAATTACAAGTGCCCGCTATACATATATATTAATTTAGTAATATTTAATTTACTAATAGTGACTCTCGGTGGTATCAGGCTGTTTTCATATGCAAATAAGGCATGACATTTTTTATTTATTTATACTAATTAAATGCGTAACCAGAAAAACAATATTTTCGACAGATTACAAAGTAAGATCATTGCGCATCAAACATTAAATGCAGAGAATAAATGGTAATGTTCGTTAACATTTTAAGGAAACACAGTTATCGCCTCTGATATCAGTGTGGAAATTTACGTCTGATATAAAATGTATAATGATGCCAATTAATATGTGGGGTAATGGTGAAGGAATGTTTATTTTTCCAGAAATGTCCCAGGTGGTGTCTCTAATATAAAACATTTTGTGCCTACTGAGTGGGCATGTACCTTTATATACAGACGTCTTCTGATAAATCCGCTTGGTCGACGTGGAACAAGTGCAGCAGAGGGCCGTTTAACAAAACTTCGTACGATTAAAATGTTCGTAAGTGCAAAATTCTGTAAATTTCACATTAACAATGTTTTCTTGTAAACAAGTATTGGATTTACATTTATTGAGCATAGGCTGCATATGCATAATGCAAATCATCAAGTGAAATTTCCAGACGATGCTAAATTTTCACTTACGAACATTTTAGTCGTACGAAGTTATGAAACGGGCCCCAGTTTCGGAGTTATTTCGAGTTCCAATCAGACATGTAATAACCTACCAACTTCAGACGTCTTGGGATAAAAATGTTTGGCCAACGTTTAGCAAGTATAGCATACTCGCAATTTATCCCGTCAACACAGTGCGTATGTGCCGTGAAACACGGTGCCGTGAAACTTTTTTGATATCCTGTCAATACGACAATATCACTGCGTATGAATATGTGCGGTGGCTGGGATTATTTTTTTGCATTTTAAAGCCATTAGTAGGTGTTGACCGGATAAATAGAATAGTAGGTTAGTGCCGACGGTGAATGGGAAAAATATCTGGCGCAGCTCGGAAACGGGATGTGCTCGGCAGAGCCTCACCCATCCCGTTTCCTAAGCCTTGCCAGATATTTTTCGCATTCACGGCACTAACCTACTATTCTCTATATATCACGTATCTCTGAAATGCCAGTACGGCTTTACATGTATATAGACATCTCTGATTGGTTCACAGAAAATTAGTTCCGGTCCCCCCTTTCAGGATTCCAGACGTATGCCATTTAGAAGCTGTCTGATTCTGTACAAAAAATGGCAAGCACTGTCTAATGACGTTGATTTTATCAGATCCACGTCCAGATATTATAAAGAGCCCAATCAGAAGACATTACCTCCATGTGCCTTATCACATGAGCATAAGATACTGGAAATTAGTCGACTGGGCGCCACCACCATCTTCGGCGAAATCCTGGATCCGCCACTGGGCGGCAACTTGCAAAGTTTCTGCCCGCAACTACTACATGTATACCGGAGATACTGCCCGCAACTATCAGAAAACATATAAGACATGCCATGTGATTGTGTACCTAAGAAGATGAGCGATATGTCATGAAAAATATTTACAAAAGTTACGATATTTTCCGTTGACGAAATGTTGAAAGCGATTCCGCATTTTGTATGAAAACTTTCGACCTCATTTTTAGAAAATATCACAGTTTCTGTAAATGTTTTTCATGAAAAATCGCACATTTTCCGAGGTACAGAATCACAAGGCTTGTCTCATATGAGCGCTTAGTTCAGAGTCATTTATCTCGGATGGTACATGTACAGTGAACCTATCTGAACCCGACACCCTGGGCTTCATATATACCAGAATTGCAGTGAAACCTCTCTAAACCCGACACCCTGGGCCCTCCCAGGGTGTCCGTGGCCCAGGGTGTCCGGTTTAGAGATGTTCCACTGCAATTCTGGTATACATGAATGATGCAATACATTTTGTATGCATTTCGATCACTTACATGTATTGCCAATATAAGTACAGTGAAGTTAAGGCTACTACACATTGAACAAACGGATGCGGTATTCCTGTCCGGTTTAGGCGGTTTACTGTACATTATCGGCCATATTTTGTTCTATTTTTTCATCAGCTACGGGACTATTTAAATGGGAAGTTCTGATTTTCTGGCCATGATCGCAAAATACGGCAGATGTCTTGGAATGGTCATATATTATAATGGTCGGATTTTGCAGTGGAACTTCTCCAAACCGTACACCCTGAGAACGCTTTGGAAAGGTTCCACGGTACATGTAACATGAAATTTCTGGATGTCGCGGCAGGACATATTGATTGTTTTCCGCGATAAACAAATGTTTGAACGAGTATTATTATATACGCGGTGATATTGCACTAGCTACAATAATTCGCCTCCGATATGTTATCTACGGCTACAATTTGACCCATTTAAAAAATGTGAGCAAACGAAGTGCATACCCAAACCTGTTGTATGTAGGTCAATATTTAGTACATTATAAACTGTATATTTTATATATTTAACCATTAGAACATTATGAACCTTGTCCGCAATTTTATTCACCTCGCCAGAGGCTCGGTGCATAAATATGCGTGACTCGTTTCATAAATCTCATTTCAACTGGAAACTCGTTTGAGCTCCTATATATACATTTCTTTGTTAGATATTTGTATATTATATTGCATCAAATAAACGTCAGCGGCCCTGACACCGAGGACCGTTATCTGGCAATTTATCTTGATTGCGTTGCTAATTAGTAGGAACATACAGTAGAACCTTTCTAAACCGGACACACTGGCGACCCCATTGTGTTTCATTTGGATGGATTTCACTGTAATTTATTTCATTGTCGTATCCTTTTCATGATTGAAAATGACAAGAACTGTTTTCAGACTAGTCCATTTATGAAAAGGGGGTATTTTTGTGCTCAAAAATATAAAAATTACTTTCAAATGGTGCAGATCCTGATGAGACGGCTCGTTACGAGCCGGCTCATCTGGATCTGCACTATTTGCAAACACCGCTATAGCGGGATTTCGGGTTCAAAGGGTTAATATGCCAGGGAATTCGGGTTACCTTGTACACTTCACACGCTGATCTGGGGCTACATTTGTCGTAGACACACAATACGCCATGGCGTGTCTGCAAGCCCTTGTGCAATGTTTGACGGGGTATAAAAGCAATCGGTCGCAGAATTACTCGGCTGTCCAGATGCGTGCATCAAAACGGAGACGACACGCGTTATATCTGCCACCAGTGACATTCAGACGCTGTCTGTAGATGTAATGATTCATATGAGAGTGCGGTTGGAGAATTTGGGAATATGGCATTTGAGGCCAGTCTCGCTCCAGCCCGGTTCACTAAATTCTGTATTTGAGGCCAGTCTCGCTCCAGCCCGGTTCACTAAATTCTGTATCCAACTCTCCCGTATTCATACTACACCACCACCGGCGCTGATCTGAACAATATTTGTCAGCTGATTTATTTCAGAAAATACTTGAAATAAAATCAAAGGACTGAAAGTCCAGAAATTCTGCGCAGTACGTGTGTGTGGATAAGCAATATGCTAAAAATTGGTTTGCATTCATTTTGATTGGGTCATAGAAGGGATCCAATCAATCAATCTAGCCTTCTGCTGAGTAGGACATCCTTACCATATGGTCGACCTACATGGTTCGGCCCTCTTGTACCATTTTGGCAAATGCAATGCTCGCCGATGAGAAAGCATACTCCTGAGGATAGGAACATAATTCTTGCATATACAGAAATTCTTAATGGGGCATAACAGGATTTAACTCTCAAGTACCAGGGGGCCGAAATGGTTGGTACATGAGGGCCAAACCATGTAAGTGGGCATTCCGACATTCTCGTGTAGACAGCCTGCCTGCTTGTTCAGACGGGCTGGCTGCACGAGTGCAGGATACAAACCCAATCGACACAAACAAAGAAAATTAACCATGTTGATTCAGTATTCATTCGGATGTATTTTATGGTCGGAGTTGTCTCCCATTCTCGTGTAGACAGCCTGCCTGCTTGTTCAAGCGGACTGGCTGCACGAGTGCAGGATACAAACTCAATCAACACAAACGAAAATTAACCATGTTGATTCAGTATTCATTCGGATGTATTTTATGGTCGGAGTTGTCTCCCATTCTCGTGTAGACAGCCTGCCTGCTTGTTCAGACGGACTGGCTGCACGAGTGCAGGATACAAACTCAATCAACACAAACGATACTTGAACATGTTGTAGAATGTATATGCATATGCATTCTATGTATATGTTCTAATAATAAAACATCACCTCACGCATTTTCGAATTTCGAGCTCAGCATGAGGGATCTGACAATAGTTTATTTGGAAGTTATTTAGAGTTAAAACCACCCACCCTAGTCTCTACCTCCGTGTATATGGAGGATGAGACAGTTGGGTCAGGGTATACATATGTGTATAAACTTTGAATGAAAATTGCGAAAAACAGCAGTCCTCCCCCATCAAATGGGCATATCGGCTCGCATACAAAATCATCGATATTTTTTGTTATAAAATGCATAAACCCGAATTTACGACAAATATTATCTAAAAATATACATATACAACTTGTATAATCATTCGTTGTACATGCTCACCATAACCATGCCATATGTGTCTTGAAATTGATATCGATTGTTACCTCTTGTATTCGTTCATGTAACGAACTGAGTGAAATAAAGGTATAAGACAAGATGAATACCGATCGCTAAATTACCCTTCGCTACTCCCTCCTACCTCCCCCTCAAAAATAAGAGAACAAATGTTTATTGCTGGTAACAAAGGCATATATTCAAATATGGTTTATATAATAGTGTAAATAGTCATTTTAGGTGTTGGAGTATCTATCCTGTTGTAACATGTTGCGCATATTAGCTCGCAAGTACCAGGGGGGCTGAAATGGTTGGTACATGAGGGCCAAACCATGTAAGTCAGCATTCCATTAAGGATGATGGATTGATTATTGGTGCTTAACGGCCTATCAACAGCCAGGGTCATGTAAGGCCGGGCCAACAGGATGGAGTGTCCTGAATTCAACCTGTAAAAAAAGTAAGGGAAAGGGTTCCCAAAATCAGAGCTCAATATTTACATAAACTATATCTGCCCTGAAATTAGAGTGCTGTGGATTGATTGATTGATTATTGGTGTTTAACGGCCTATCAACAGCCAGGGTCATGTAAGGCCGGGGGGCCAACAGGATGGACTATCCTGTATTTAACCTGTAAAAAATTAGGGAAATTCCCAAAATCAGAGCTCAATATTTACATAAACTATATATTCAGCCCTGAAATTAGAATATCCTGACCTGGTGCCAGGTCCATGCCACACCAGAATCACTTAGCTCACCCCAAAAGCAATACGATTAGCTTTTAATCCTATTACTTTCTTAATGGGGCATAACAGGATTTAGCTCTCAAGTACCCGGGGGCCGAAACAGTAGGTAAATGAGGGCCAAACCATGTAGGTCGGCATTGCGGCAAGGATGAACGCCGATCGTTAAATTAGCCATCGCTACTCCCTCCTATCTCTCACCCGAAGCGGTAATAGAGATATATAATAATTTGAAAAACTTTAACGTAAAACTTTAATGTAAAAAATGATAAGTCATTTGACCTTGGGCTTCTGGGCAGTATGGGTAGGGTATAAAATGAAAATATAGATGGTTATCTACGTGTGTATGAAGTTTGAAGTTGATATCCCAAATAGCTACAGAGATGTAGCATTTTGAAAAACTTTTAACATAAAACTTCTTGGTCATTTGACCTTGGGCTTCTGGGGCAGCATGGACATGCTATGCAATGAAAATATAGATGGTGATAAATGTATTTATGAAGTTTGAGGTTGATATCCCAAGCGGTTATAGAGATATATAACAATTTGAAATTTTTTAACCTAAAACTTTTAATGTAACAAATTATAAGTCATTTGACCTTGACCTTGGGCATCTGGATGGCAGTTTGTGAGAAGATTTTTTAAGAAAATTTGAGCTCTTTATAGACAGCGGGCATTTAATAATATAATGCCACGGTTGCATCCTAATTAATTATTATTGGTGTGTCAGATGACCTAAAAAATATACCGCTCGCGGGCATCGATCGATCTACTGAAGACACATCCGATGTTATCCGAATCGTTCCGAATGTAAGCACACTGGAGGCGTGGCGAAATGTCAATCCGATGTTATCCGAATCGTTCCGAATGTAAGCACACTGGAGGCGTGGCGAAATGTCAATTTGTTTGTTTACTTTGATTTAGTGCAAATGATGGAATTTGATTGGCTTTGGTCGACACACAGACCCCCACCCAGAGTCAAAGGTGACCGACAATAACGTTACATAACCGTATCGCGGAAACCGGTCAAGCGATGAAGTACACAGAAGTTCCCCGGGGCGCTAATTGGGTTGCAAACAAACAAGACAAAACTGGCGAAAATAAACAGGCAGTAGTACACAGGAAAACAGGCGAGTTTGGCCATTTTATAACAAATTTCGCCAATTTTATGAAAAACAATTAAAATTTGCAAATTTATCTATTTTTTCGCCAACCGTTTATTTTTATCGCAAATTGCGAAAGTGGCGATCGCCAGCGGAAACCCTGCATACACACGGCTCTCGTCATATAAAGCGCATATTTGAAAATATTATATATTATGAGCAGAAGACGCACTATAATCTGAGCTCCAGCTTAGAGTATATCCATGATTATTCCATCGAAGATGACAAGTTGGGAGTACATTAGAATCGTCACAACTTGGCATACACATTTTTATGCAATCTCTTCTTTTTTTTCACTTTCGATTTCAATATGCACCAGTCAATTGTAATCCCAAACCCCCCCCCCCCCCCACCCCCCCCCCCCCCCCAGGCCGGGACATAGCGGGGACATTGCATTTTATTTTTGTAAAGCACCGGTATATGCCACGCGCTGTGGGGACACAAAAATGTGTATTCCGCCTGACATTTGTTAAATCAGCTAATCGTCACATGAACCATGTTTACAATAGAAGTTGCCGCTTTTTTCAGACGGACCAGTAGCCGTTTACAAATATTAGAATGAAAAAAAAATGGCGAATTTTTAATTTTGGCCAGCGCAATCCCTGGGACCCCCAAACATATAAGGTCACGTGACTAGTTCTGTGACGAAAGTCCATGATAGCGGATAGCGGAGTCCGTGTGGCCGTTAAACGTCACGCCAACTTCGAGAATAGTGGATTTGTAAAAAAGTGTATATCATGTTGAACAGACTCGTGACAAGCTGTCATCAGGATCTGCACTTATTGCAAGTAATTTTCATAATAATCAGAACAAAATAAAAACACCCCCTTTTCATAAATGAACTAGTCTGAAAACAAGTGTATGACCGTTGGATTGGTTGCAAAGGTAACATTAGACGATAATGCAATGTCTATTAATCGCTGTTAATAGACTGGAATCGGCCCCATTCAGTTATGTAGCGAATCTCGTATTGAAACTGGGGCTACCACCAGTAAATAAATTATTCGCTGATCTAGGTCATCAAATGGAATGATAATAATGTCTGGCCATGGGGAAAAGACAACAAACAAAATATGTGCAATAGAAGATGAGATAACTTATTTATAATATAACAATAAATGTGATATTATTATCACAATAGAACGGATACAAATCTTACATATTCTTTGTGTTTATGGAATGGGTCGGCATAAAATGGCGGTCGGAAAATACTATACGGAGACATGCGGTTGTATCATTGCGCGTGAAAAAAAAAATTCTTCAAATGAATACATGCCAGTTTATATTATATTATATCAGATAAACATTTTCTAATATAAATGTCGTGCAGAAAAAATAACAACACATGTATTACACGACACAATACAAATTATGTTAGCTCATATCAGAACTATTTTTCATGGCGTATATAGCGACGTATGTGTATCGGTCAGCATAACCCGCGAAAAGATATTATTATGCAACACGACAGTTAATATTTGATAAAATAAGAAAGTTTTTTGAGAAATTATATAACTGTAGGGAAAAAAAATGTAGCTGGCGAAAAATATGAGTGAAACGTTCATAATGCACCGTTCACATTCGCATTCTTTAACATGGCGTAGGTAAAATTATGAACGTGCGTTGGCTGCTAAAAAAATCACTACGCGATCCTGCGAGACCTGGAAAATCCATTAAACAAACCTAAATTCAACCCACAGGGGCTTGAATAAAAAGCTTCATTGGCTGAACCTGAGCTGTGCTACCAGGCGGTAGCCAATCAAACTGCTTGGTTGCGAGTTGAGATTGCCAATAGATGTTTAGAAACCTTCAATTTGACAGCTGGGCAAGATTAACTCAAGCGTTTTTATAGAATCTTGGGCCCGTTTCACTAAACTTCGCACGACTAAAATGTTCATAAGTGTAACATTAGGATCGTCTGTAAATTTCACATTATCACTGTTTTCTTGCAAACAATTATATTGGATTTACATTTATTGGGCATAGGCTGCATGTTCGATAAATGTAAATCCATCAATTGAAATTTCCAGACGTTCATAAATTTTCCCTTACGAACATTGTAGTCGTACGAAGTTTAGTGAAACGGCCCCCAGGATCGCCGAGTCATATTGTGTGGAGGCCGATCAGGGTCTACACTGGTCACAAATGCAATACTCTCCTTTTCTACTGTCTGTTTCACGAAAGCTACCCAAATCTTTCGGCCATATAAACAATTCAAAAACCATATTGTTTTCGATAATATTAAATTAAAGGAAAATTTAAGAATGAGCCTTCTTTTTATTCGTGAAATTTGGTCAAATATTGATTTTATTGCGAAAACAAAATTTCCCCATGTTAAATCCCCATAGACATCTTCACGGAGAGTGAAGATGTCTATGGGGATTTAACATGGGGACATTTTTTAGAATTTCAGAAATACTGGACCGTTTTTGAAAATTTAACTTTTGTTTTCTTAGTTAGATCATTTCCAAGCTATCTAGCTAGGTCTCGGAGTCAATTTCTATTTTTTTTTTTGACTCCTCCCACAACTCCTCTACCTTTTTCCCCCATGTTAAATTCCCATAGACAAATAAATTTTTCGTAATAAAATCAATATTTGACCAAATTTCACGAAATAAAAAGAAGGATCATTCTTAAATTTTCCTTTAATTTAATATTATCGAAAACAACATTGTTTTTTAATTGTTTATATGGCCGTAACATTTGGGCAGCTTTCGTGAAACAGACTATAGTGTCAGAGTCGCGTATTGTATGTGTGTAACTTATAGGCACTGGGTCTCATATATGCTCAGAATGTGCTTAAACAGATTAATAGAAAATAACTTAATTGTATCGTATTTTTGAACCACTTAACTACTGAACTACTTAAAATCAAGCCATTGCATAAAATGGGTTTGTTACAATGTGTAAACATGCTTATGATACTTATAATTAGCAATTGCGAACGCGAGTTATTGTGACACCGATGGTTACATGCACTGTGAGAACCAGTCCGCGGGCTTAATGCAAAGAGGCTCCATTGGGTGGCCTCGACTGTAGTGATACGGGCACGAAGTACGTGTTTTAACCCTTAAAAAGGACTGTTTGTGTCGACCGCCATCTTATACCATCAAGAGCGCCTAGTCTGGTGACTGTGCAGCAAACAAAGGAGTTTATCCCGTAACTCTCCCCGATGGTTAAATCCGTTGAATATGTGAGACATCATCTGAGACAGTTATGCCTCAGATATATTTGCGGGCAGTAACTCTGCAAAACTCCTGTACAGAGATACGTCCCGCAACTACCTCAGCCACAGCATCGTACGAAATTTAGTGAATGTTTGCGAACTTATTTTGAACTCTATGCTAATCGTTTCGATATGGAAAAATAAACAATTATGTAATACTTACATCAGCTGTATCGTCGCCTGTTTTGAGCACCATTCATATCGTGTAACATAGATGCATATGATTGTAGTATGCTCGTTGAAAACAGGAACGTGTTATGAATTTATGATAGCCGCTAACACTATAGGAATGAATGGCCTTTTTGTGGAATTTATCGGGGTATAAACATGGAAAAGTCGCGGGAATACTGGACGAAGGCCGGAAGGCCTCGTCCAGTATTCCCGCGACTTTTCCAAGTTTATACCCCCGATAAATTCAACAAAAATGCCATTCATTCCTTATAATTCCAGCATTTTAAATAAATTCATCAAGAAAATGTGTTTATTTTCCGTTTTCTTAAGAATTATTTTAACTGCGCCTCACGGTTACGGAAAGTAGTTCGGCGTGGAAGTTTACTGGGATATAAATTTTGGACAAAGACTTGCTACGGACCAATCAAATGTTAGAGAATTATGTAAATAGTTTTGTGCTGGAATTATAGGCTTATAATATAAATTAAAGTGAAACGCATTAAAATAAAACACATAGTATGTGTTTTATTTTAATGCGTTTCACTTTAATTTCGCTGATGGAATTTCTGATCAGTAAATTAATAAAAAGCACGGAAACATGTGCATTTTGGTAGGTGAATGCTCACATACACAGAAACCCCATCCGCCCAAACCGCTACTCTCCTACACTTTTGTAGTTTCAATAAACATGATAAATGCTCAAAATGTTAAAGCAAATGCGGAATTCCACAGGCATTCGGCGTGTTTCGGCTTTCATCGGTATAACTGTATATGAACAACAAGGCTTGTAGCTTTGATCGGACACGACCTTGTATCATAACACATTCAGCGATTTTATTAACGCTAATGCAACTATGCTGGCAGTAAGTGCCCATGTTCATTTGATAATTATTGTTATCTTGCTGAAATAGCATAGTTAGTACTAATTCTGCAATGAATATCGAATAACAGCTGGTTCTCATACATGTAGGTCGGGCACGACCTCGTATCATAACAAGTCAAACAATGTGTTTAAGGATCTAACTTCATTATTGTAGTGGCAAGTTCATATGATCATTTCAGAATTATCGGTATCCTGCAGAAATACATATAATGCATAGAACATTACACTTTTAAACATGTTATTTTGTTACAATACGAGCTTGTGTCCGACCAGAAACTACATACCTTAATACAAACAACAAAGCAAATGGCGTTATTGTAATCTCAAGGGAAGTAATCATTGTAATGTATTCAGTATTACACGCGCCGTTCAATTACAATAGTACCGACGAAACACGCCGAATGCCTGTGGGAAATCCTCCAATAATATTAGTGGCAGTTTCCGAAAGTCATGAAGTTGTCACAGAACGCATCAAGGGAGATAACCATGTTTGTACACATTGTGCAACATTGTGTATGAATTATCTGTCCTGTTGTCCATATAATAACTGCATTGGATGTACATACGGTGCACCCTCTCTAAACCGGACACCCTGGGAGATTCCCAGGGTGTCCGGTATGGAGATGTTCCATTATAAATCAGGCATACAGTGGGGTCAGCCTGTAAGTGCACACACGAACGAACACGAAAGGTTGGAACCAACCTGTCGTGTTCGTTCGTGTGTGCACTTACACGCTGACCCCACTGTATGCAATGCATGTTTCAGTGCTTTGCGATCACAAGCAGATAGTGCCATCGACGATAAATGCACGTGGTTTGGAGAGGTTCCACTGTACTATAGAGTACCCAATGAGATACACAGAGAATCATGCAAGAGGAGGTGGGTGGATGGCATAGGGGTCGGCTAACAAGATAAAATAAAATAGTATTTGCTAGTGACGTTTATCAAGTATAAGTTAGATCACGGTTCGTCCGAATGTACGAGAAGATAATTCGCATGCGGACAAGCTCGCGGATTATCGCTCGTACATGCGGACAAACGTGATCTAACTTATTTATCACATCCTCATGCACATATTTTACACACGAGCTGTGTTAATAGAGAAACAACACCCGGAAATGTGTCAAAGAGTGATAATAACAATTAGCCATAACAGCTAATGACGATAACAGATTTTCGGTTTAATTTTCGACACTTTCAATGTGCATGATCACGTGGTTATAACAACAACAACAGTGGCTGAAAGTGTTGAAATCTTGCCCACTCCAAAGTAAGTATTATTTAATATTTTCCTTAATATGAAACGGATTTTGATGAAATATGGCGCAGCAAACGCGTCTTCGTGAGCTGTATTTGGTCGTCCAGGAAATCGATTCTCCGCAAAAACGACATAAGTTTGGGCCAACGTACAGAGACCACCAAATGCAGCTCAGCAAGACGCGTTTGATGCGCCATATTTCATCAAAATCCGTTACGTATTAAGGACACTATAAAAGAATACATACTTTGAATCGGATGTATTCTGGAAATTTCAGTACTTGTTGTTGTTGTTAGTACCACGTGATCATACACCTTGACTTTACACACCACCCAATCATGGAAATGTGGA
Source organism: Conchocele bisecta (assembly GCA_029237695.1). Classification (NCBI taxonomy): domain Eukaryota; kingdom Metazoa; phylum Mollusca; class Bivalvia; order Lucinida; family Thyasiridae; genus Conchocele; species Conchocele bisecta. The sequence continues at coordinate 30,002,963 of CM055280.1, forward strand.
CATTTTGTACTTTGTACATGATTCATTATATCGAGGTTCTCTGTATAGAATACCCGTGGAACACCAACATGTTTAAATGTTGTATTGACTTCGCTGTCAAACATCGCAATAGAGATAATGGCGTCGCATGATGACAAATCGAGCAAACGTGCATTGAAGTGTTCATATTGCTAATATACGGTGGGAGCTCGGACACCATGGGACCGAGTGCATTTAACCCTTAGAATGCGGGAACCGAAAATAGTCGTCTGCTGATAATTCATAGTTTGTCTTTTCTCTCAGTAAAAACATGGGTTGGCAGCATTTTAGAATCATTTACATTGGAAATGATTCTAAAGTGCTGCCAAACCAAGTTTTTGATGAGAAAAATGGAAAAATAAAAAATATTCAGCAGACGACACAAATTAACAGCATTGTAAGGGTTAATATACATTTTTTTGTAACAATACAGTTTCTGGACAAGGCATATTCATTTCAAAATATACATAGGACTATTAACATACATGTACGTATACTTTCAATCTCTTTTCACACACGTAATGTAACTATGGCAAATTTCGAATATATATCGCCTTTGACACTTTAACCCTTTCACCCTAAATATCTGACATTGAAATGTCCATGCCCATTCTGGACTATTCAATTAATCAGATACGGGAATTGTTTTTAATATCTGAACAATATGGCCAATATGTGAGATGGTATAATGGTGGTCGCCAGACCGGACAAGGGTGTTTCCTCCAGATACTCCGGGTTCTTCCCACATTAGCGCTCACCATTACGCCTTCACATGTGTCAACAGAAACATTTGTATACTCTATCACGCTTGTTTGTATTCGTTGTAAAGTGGATAACATTTTGAACAATATCGACAAACACTGCATACCATGGTGAGACGGCTTGTTACAAGTCGGCTCATCTGGCTCTACAGTGTTAACTCGAAATGTATGTCTGTAACGCAGGGCGACTTACAAGTCGCCCTGCGTTACATATATAAATTTCGGGTTACTACAGTGTTTGCAATTGTTTGCTTATGGTGTGTAGAGTTAAAAATGCTAAATGCGTATTTTATACCACAATTTCACATATTGCTGGTTACTAAGCAATATTAAACAATAGACGTTGGTGACAGATGGCAATATAGTACCGTAACGGCGCTTAATGAATATACACTAACAATTACGGATAATGAGTTATTACAGAATCGCTTCGCCATCGTTGCCATGGAAACATACAGCGTGTTCGATTTATCATCTATGGCTACAATTGTACAGATTCGCTGACACGCTAACACACATTTAAGGACTGACTATATAAAATATGACCTTTCAAATGTAGTAGAATCATACATGTGACTGAATATCTATATAAAGTATATCTGACCCTGAGTATATTATACAGAGCATTGGGTTGCATTCTCCGCCATTTTAGTTTGAACATGCTATCGGCGTTTGACACGTACAGTCAATAATATGGCAGCAAATGTAATACAATGTGGTGCAATACGCCTCAGATATAGAGGACGACAACGTCCTATAAGTATTATTTCAGCGGACAACACACAACGCTAGACATCTGAGCTTTTCTACCATCACCCACAAAATATGTAATGGACAGTTATTCAATGTGTAAAATGTCAAACTGATGCACTGTTTATTATTAGAAGTACATCTGACACAGGTAAAAGCCGTATTTACTCGCATAGAAGGCAAGTAGACAGTAGTGACAATACACTCAGGTAACTACTTACAAGTCACTGGAATCGATACAGTATGTATGGTAATACAGGTATAAATCTACAGCATTGTGTATTATTCGTACTGTTACACAGTCTTTACTGAACACTCAAACATTTTAACAAAGGGTCAACAAACCCTTCAAATAGCAGACTTTGCATAAAAGTTTGATGAAAACAAGGCATAGCAGACTGTTGTCTGTTGCATCCCCATCATGGTGCACCAAAGTTTATTAATGTGCTTGTCGTATTATTAGTGGTATGTGTCAAACGCAATAAGAGTTTAAACTTGTCGATGGCTTGGACACGCTAAGATGGCCGACATGGCAACGCCATGCACTGTGTCGGATATACAAGGTGCATGGTCACGTGGTTACAACAACAACAACGTCGCCCACTCCAAAGTAAGTATTATTTGATGGTCTAGGGAGTTTGGCACAGACTTATGTCGTTTGGGCGAAAATACAGTGACCACCAAATGCAGCTTAACAAGACGCGTTTGATGCGGCATATTTCATCAAAACCCGTTAAGTAATAAGGACACTATAAAATAATACGTACTTTGAATCGGTACTTGTTGTTGTTGTTGTTGTTGTTAGTACCACGTGATCATACACCTTGATATAATAAGAAGAAAATGTTCACGTGTATGTTAGACGGGGAAAATAAAATTGAAATATTACATCACGGGTAAGGTCTTGTTAATGCTTGTCATCTCGATATCTGGATTTATTGTCATTATGTGACCTATTTTGTAAAGTAGGTCATTCGACAATTTTCGCTGAATTATAAACTACACATACATGGCTGTAGCTATCATACTATCATACTATCATACAGGTATTTGGCTTATTTCGGAATAAAAGTGTCAGAAATAAAATGACAAATAGTGCCAGATGCCCACAACATCAATATTCAAGATATACGTGACATATATGAAAAAATCAGTTTACAAAAGCATGACTATTCATTATCAGTTTCGTGAATAAAACCGTATAATTGTGTATAAAGTGTATGTATTGACTTAATATACTAACTATGTTTAGCCGGAACGTACTTCATATCATTTCCAAATAATATAAATCGAAATAGTTGGAATAACCCACTTTATTTCTATTGCAAAATTGTTTTATTTGTTTTTGATTTTTTTTTCGAAAATTGTAATTTTTTACCGCCAATTGTTTTATTTTTTTTTGAAGTGGCGATTGTTTTATTTTCCCCAGCGGAATCCCTGGTCCATCTGTCCGGAAATGAGAATATATGGTCAACCGTTCGCCCGTCCATGCATGTCTTAATATTCGCTTCCATTAAATTAGAAAATGTTTTCGCATACTCACCGTCTGTTCCACATTTTGCTGCCGACGAACTTTTGGCTATTAAACACATTAAATCTAAAAAAATATTTAAAAGTAAATACTTTTTTTATCAATAACAAAGAAGTAACCCTCCCCAAAAAATATTATTTTTTATGAAATTCCATCAAATATTGATTTTATTGCGAAAAAAACATTTTCCTATGGGAATTTAACATGGGGGTTAAAAGTAGATTTCTTTATTTTTTATTTTGGACCGATTTTCAAAAGGTAACTTTTGTTTTCTTAGTTACAGCATTTTCAAGCTATCTCGCCAGGTCTCGGAGTCAATTTCGAAATATTTTTGTTTTTTTATCCTTCAGGACAGGATCAAAAAACGAAAAGTTTTGGAAATTGACTCCCTATGTTAGTAAATTCCCATAGGAAAATCGTTTTTTTCGCAATTAAATCAATATTTGATGGAATTTCATCAAATATTGATTTAATTGGGAAAAAAACTTTTCGTTTTTTGATCCTGAAGGAAACAATTTTTTTTGGGGAGGGTGACATTTTTATTGATGAAAAAGTACTTGCTTTTAAATATTTTTTTAGATTTAGTGTGTGTAATGGCCAAATGTTCGTCGGCAGCAAAACGTGAAACACACAGTAGTCCAGTAGTAATTTTCCGTTATCCTGTATCACATGATTGAATATGGATATGTCACAAGTCGCAGACGGAAGTCGGCGTTAGTTCCAAAGTTGATGTACTCCATCACTTACTGACACATTTACTTTTGTCCGTGATGTTTATCCTTTATCATTGAGACATACGGCAATACATATGGAACGCCAAATCTACATAAACTCAAATATATATTGCTAGCAACAAATATTTGGAGCTAGCAATAAATATTTGGAGAGCTCTCGAAATCATTTGGAGAGCTCTCGAAATCAATTAATGATATCTCGAAATCATTTCGAGAGCTCTCGAAATCATTTGGAGCGAGCATTATATAACATTTGATTTGGAGAGCTCTCTAAATCATTTGGAGAGCTCTCGAAATCAATTAATGATATCTCGAAATCATTTCGAGAGCTCTCGAAATCATTTGTAGCGAGCATTATATAACTTTGGTTTGGAGAGCTCTCTAAATCATTTGGAGCTATCTCTAAATCATTTAGAGAGCTCTCGAAATCATTTGGAGCTATCTCTAAATCATTTGGAGAGCTCTCGAAATCATTTGGAGAGCTCTCGAAATCAATTAATGATATCTCGAAATCATTTAGAGAGCTCTCGAAATCATTTGCAGCGAGCATTATATAACTTGATTTGGAGAGCTCTCTAAATGATTTGAAGCTATCTCTAAATGATTTCGAGAGCTCTCGAAATCATTTGGAGAGCTCTCGAAATCAATTAATGATATCTCGAAATCATTTAGAGAGCTCTCGAAATCATTTGTAGCGAGCATTATATAGCTTTGATTTGGAGAGCTCTCGAAATCAAGTTATATAATGCTCGCTACAAATGATTTCGAGAGCTCTCTAAATGATTTCGAGATATCATTAATTGATTTCGAGAGCTCTCCAAATGATTTCGAGAGCTCTCCAAATGATTTAGAGATAGCTCCAAATGATTTAGAGAGCTCTCCAAATCAAATGTTATATTGCTCGCTCCAAATGATTTCGAGAGCTCTCCAAATGATTTCGAGATATCATTAATTGATTTCGAGATATCATTAATTGATTTCGAGAGCTCTCCAAATATTTATTGCTAGCTCCAAATATTTGTTGCTAGCAATATATATTTGAGTTTATGTAGATTTGGCGTTCCATAAATACAATGCATTACAGCTTGCTTAGTCCAGACTTACTGTCTGTTTCACGAAAGCTCCCCAAATTTTACGGCTATATAAACAATTAAAAAACAAGATTTCTTTTGATAATATTGATTTTATGACGAAAAATTGATTTGTCTATGGGAATTTAACATGGGGGAAAAAGTGGTAAGGAAGTGTGGGAGGAGTCAAAAAACGAAATTTTTGGAAATTGACTCCGAAACCTGACTAGATAGCTTGGATATGATCTAGCTTGGAAATCGATTCTTCGCAAAAACGCCATAAGTCTGTGTCGAACTCTCTGGACGACTAAATGCAGCTCATGAAGACGAGTTTGCTGCGCCGTATTTCATCAAAATCCGTTTCATATTAAGCAAAATATCAAATAATACATTCAAGATTTTAACACTTTCAGCCACTGTTGTTGTTGTTATAACCACGTGATCGTGCACCTTGACAATGTACCGAACACAGTGAATCCTAGTATTATGTCCAACTGTTAGCAAGATGGTGTTGCTTGAACTGTGATCGGTACATTGTATATACCTTTATCAGAATGTGCAAATGTGCTTGCTGGGGTGGTGGTGGCTGAAAGGTTACTGATCAAGAAATGCTATGCTTCTCACATTTGTTACAATTGATTTACATTTAAAGGCTTGAACCATAATCAATTCATCACCATACAACTAAAGCCTGAAAAAATTGTACTCTGTAAAAACATGTTTATATTGAGAAAGAAGGTAAAAGCAACAGCAGATGACATTTTTCGTTCTCAGCAGTCAAAGGGTTAGATACAGAGGAAATCATCCATTTAGGATACAAAATAGCGGCTGTTATAGAGAGGGTGTTGTTGTAGAGAGGTGGCCGTTCGGGGGGGGGGGGGGGTTCAACTGTATATACATTTGTGTACATACACGTTTGTAGAACCCGCTTTTGTCCATCTACCACTTTTGTTCACGTGTACGATTAAGCAGGGGAAAATAACTTAGTAATTTTTTAATCAAATTAAACCTTATAGGGTGTCGTTGAATAACTTAGACAATTTTGAAGACGTTTTGATATCGGTGAACTTTAGTGGGCGACAAAAGTGGTTGATGTTAGAACCCACTTTTGTCCATCTACCACTTTTGTTCACGTGTATGATTAAGCCGGGGAAAATAACTTAGTAATTTTTGAATCAAATTAAACCTTATAGGGTGTCGTTGAATAACTTAGACACTTTTGAAGACGTTTTGATATCGGTGAACTTTAGTGGGCGACAAAAGTGGTTGATGTTAGAACCCGCTTTTGTTCATCGACCACTTTTGTTCACGTGTACAATTAAGCCTGGGAAAATAACTAAGTCGTTTTTTATTGATCATCTGTAGAAACACCCAGCATATAATTACACGCGTTGGACTATCGTTCATCGACCACTTCTGGCAATTGAAGTTGAGAACAAATGCTCGCTCCATATTACACAATGCACCAGTGATCACTTACTCGTGTTGATCATTTAAATCACCGTCGCGTTCAGCTCGTATTTGTAATTTCACTTTCAGAAAAATATCCAAATAAATGATGGTTTGTGCTAAACAAATATGCATAGCATGGTAAAGTTTACACTTTGACTCGAACCAGAATGACGTCTAAAGTTATTCTGTGTATGACGTGACGTTATCGTATACATTATTATTATTATTTTGTTTTTATTATATTGAGTGTGTCGCTTTGTACAGCTTCCGACGTGACGTCATAAGCATAAGCTCCTCGTACACACGTTATTGTGTGTAACTAAGACCTTCTCTTCATAATCCCATAGATGGCAAACCACCTATGGTCCAACTCCCTCAAAGATAGCCACGCGTCTTGCCACCTAGGGATATAGCCAATAATATTGCGAACAGCCATAATCAATGCGCTACCTCGCCCAAAATCTCTCACGAGTCGTCGTACCGAGCATGTATTGGGTACGGTTTCCATGGCACCAGGAGATATGTATATTTGAGGGGGTGGTATGCCTTCAATCATGTCTCTAAAGAAGGAGTTAACTTGATGGAGGTTGCGCCTCATCGACGGGTCAGTCTGCAGACAGTAGCGAATTATTATACTCTGTATCTCCCTTGGTAGGTGTTCACGCCTATCGCGCTGCCGTGCAACCTGTTCTCTTAAAGCATCAAGTGCGTTGACCATGGAATTATCAGTGCTATCGGTGGAGGTCATGTCGGTAGGGTAATCAATACCTGTCACAGTAGCCATGCCCTCAGCTCCATTGATATCATCATCATCAGTGTTATGGATCGGATTGTTGCCAGCGACCGGTACTCCGCTACTGGCGACATGGATATTGTAAGCCACCAAGCGCTTCAATGCACTCTCTGAAACTGAAACACTAACATAGTGCTCTCCTCTATTTTCCGGGAAATAACCCATGGAGATGATGGGAAGCGCAGGATCATATACGTTGCAGCCCACAATTCTGGAATGTGCAATGCCATGAGATGAGATTACCAATACCTGCGTATTGTAAACTGCAGATAGTGCATTCAAGGTAATATGGTCCCTGTATGCTTCGTCTTGGCGCATGGCCGCCGTATACGTTGTGTAATCTGACACCACATAAGGCGCATATGTGTTAGCGTTCGCCGCAATATGGTCAACCGCTTTGCGGCGGAGATTGGAAGCGTGCCGATATATCCCTTTACTCGTCAATTGATGCGCAAATGCGTCGAACTGACAGTTGCCATTTCCTGGTGGATCACGCGTAGTTAGGATCGATCCATCGCCGAATATGTCGAAATCGTTTGCACGTTCATTGTGCGTTAATGGTATGTAATATTTGAGACAATGTCTTTTTATCTCATTTGCCCTCTGTGTGACATATGACAGAGATATCAAGAACTTGGCGCGATGCTTTCTTTTCATGCTGATGTTCTGCGTCTGTTTTTTCTCTTCTTTTTCTTTTGTTAGCGAAGTAATACTGTCAACTCCAATCCACTTAACTTCGTCCCGGTTATCTGATGGTCGCGTATAGTGTACCTTGTAACGATGGAGCTCAATGTTTCTTTCGAGGATCGTTGCCCTAATAACGTGCCGCTTGTTAGGTACCCGGCTGGATTTCAGCGGATACCGCATCAACACTGTTTCATTAACATCATAAACAGATGGTGCTTTAGACCCCTGTGCCAGGCGAGCAGCGTATCTTTGGTTTGCCTTTGCTAATGACTTTCTGTATTGTTTGCGTCGATCCTGTGAATTGTTGTTAAATCTGCTGCCATGGGCCCGTCCGTGATATATTGTGAATGGCGTTTGATTACCTAGCACTCTTTTGGATGTCGTGTTGACCGCGTGAGATACCTCCAACAATGAACGCGCCCAATTGAAGCCATTTTTCTGCCTTGTCGCAAAACGTATCTTCTGCTTCAGCGCCCTGTTACTTCGTTCACATTTGCCTTGACTCTGTGGTTGGTAGGGACGCCCATGAATCAATTTAATCCCCATAGCCGTAGCCAATTCTTTGACTACGCCGTCAAATTCTCGGCCATTATCGCACTGGATGAGGCGCGGCTGCCCGTGTTCCATGATTATTGATTTTAGTGCGTCGGCTACATCTGACGATATCTTGCTCTTGAGAGGGCGCGGAAATATAAATCGGGAATATACATCTATAACTTGTAGAATGTATTTGTATACAGTTCCGTTGTATTTCACACGTTCGGCTGTCATATCGATTCAGTCGATTTGCCATCTTTCACCGACGTCAGAAGCCGTTACTGGCTTTGGTATTGGTTTGTTAGTAAATTGTGTAAATGTTTGCTGATGTAGTTTACTTTTTTTAAAAGCTGCCTTGACAAGCCTTTCACTTAATCCAGATGTGCCAACATGTATTCTTTTGGAAAGCGTCCTGGCACCACATCCCTTGGCACTTTTGAATTCCTTATGCACAATTCGGCGTAGAACGGTTGTACGAATAACAGCTTTGTTTTTAAATAGAAGTGTTCCGTCATTGTTTATAGTAAAGTCATTCTGCGATCGTCTGAACTTCAAAATATCACTCTTTTGATATGCAGTTCTCTTATTTGGAGGAACATTGAATGTTCCATTTAGTAAACTGATAATTGTTTGGTATTTCTCGTCAGAAAACGTGTCAGCGACCTTTCGTCCGTTCGCATGGTTATTTGTCTGTAGTTGTTTGATTGTCATCTGAAATATATATGATATAAGCTGCATCAATTGAACATATTGTTATACACGTATACTTATGCCATATGTCATTGTTTAGAATGTACCATTCAAAATGCATTGTAAAGCAGAAAGCCTGTAACTGCTGGACAATACAACTTGCTTGTAAACAGAACAGGCCAGCGTCAAGAGATCCATGTTAATAACCGAACAAGACGACTTTAATTGTCCAAGAACCGAACACGATCATGAGAAAAATAGACTTTTAAATTAGTAGGTTTGACATGCAGATTTATACTAAATTGAAAACTGCGGAACAAGCATTTCTTGCAGAATGCAGTTAGGATATGGTCATGAACCATGTGTAATTGATTACAACCAGCCGATCAGACATAGAGATGATGCCATGCCACGTTTTATTCGTGTATTTACTAAATATATGTTGCAATAATACACTTGGCCCCATGCATACTGGTAAGACAGAATTTGTTCAGACTCCGCCCATGTCCTGTTTTACCTTCGTCCGTATTACTAGGTAACTTGGTGTACCATACTCTCCTGGAGACTGTCCACATGCATACAGGGGGACAAGCCTCCATTCAATGTTCGTTGACAAGTCATTAAATAACCACTTCTGCTCTGCATACATGGGAACAGCCTTTCATTCAGTGTATATCGACAAATCTTTAAATGTATACAGAGGAACAGGCCCTCAGTTAATGCATGTGGACATGTCGGTAATTAATTGCACATGTTTACTCCGACATGATACATGCATACGGGTGGTGTCCTCCAATCAATTTCATCGGACAAGCCAGAACAGGGACAATGTCAAGAGATCCACGTTAATCACGTTAATCACAGAACACGACGACTTTAATTATCCAACAACCGAACACGATCAAGAGAAAAAATACACCTTTATTTAAAATAGTATTTTTGACATGCAGATGTATACTAACATACATGTATAAAACATACATACCGTGGCATATATCTGCACGTGGTGTCTGCGGCGTTCGTGTTTGCAGGTGTTCCTGGCGGCCAGAGTAGGTGAAGGCGATCGTTCCGTGACCGACGAACTTGCAAAAGTACTATCAAATGTGTCAGGTTTAATTGGATTAAAAAATGACCAATTATTTACCCAGGAATAATCTTGCACGTGAACAATAGTGGTTGATGAACGATAGTCGGCTCTAACATCCACCACTTCTGTCGCCCACCAATGTTCACCGATATCAAAACGTCTTCAAAATTGTCTAAGTTGTTCAACGACACACTGTAAGGTTTAATTTGATTTAAAACGACTAAGTTATTTTCCCCAGCTTAATCGTACACGTGAACAAAAGTGGTAGATGGACAAAAGCGGGTTCTAACATCAACCACTTTTGTCGCCCACTAAAGTTCACCGATATCAATAGGTCTTCAAAAGTGTCTTAAGTTATTCAACGACGCCCTATAAGGTTTAATTTGATTAAAAAACGACTAAGTTATTTTCCCCGGCTTAATCGTACACGTGAAACAAAAGTGGTAGATGGACAAAAGCGGGTTCTAACATCAACCACTTTTGTCGCCCACTAAAGTTCACCGATATCAAAAGGTCTTCAAAAGTGTCTAAGTTATTCAACGACGCCCTATAAGGTTTAATTTGATTCAAAAACGACTAAGTTATTTTCCCCAGCTTAATCGTTCACGTGAACAAAAGTGGTAGATGGACAAAAGCGGGTTCTAACATCACCCACTTTTGTCGCCCACTAAAGTTCACCGATATCAATAGGTCTTCAAAAGTGTCTTAAGTTATTCAACGACGCCCTATAAGGTTTAATTTGATTAAAAAACGACTAAGTTATTTTCCCCGGCTTAATCGTACACGTGAACAAAAGTGGTAGATGGACAAAAGCGGGTTCTAACATCAACCACTTTTGTCGCCCACTAAAGTTCACCGATATCAAAAGGTCTTCAAAAGTGTCTAAGTTATTCAACGACGCCCCATAAGGTTTAATTTGATTCAAAAACGACTAAGTTATTTTCCTCGGCTTAATCGTACACGTGAACAAAAGTGGTAGATGGACAAAAGCGGGTTCTACACACGTTCATTACTGCCAGTTCCTGCTTCACGTAAATTCGCCGATGGATTTTGGCAAATTAACTCTTTGCATGCTAGCGGCGAAAATATCCGCCAAACGAATTAGGAATATATGTTTTATTTCTCTCTGTAAATATGTCTTGAAATTTCATTAGAATTGTGTCCTCCGGACACAATTCTAATGAAGTTCCAAGACATATCATGACATTTATAAGGAGAAATAAAAGAAAATATAATGAATTGTCATCTGCTATTTTTGAACTATTTATAGCCCATAAATTACCCAGCATGCAAAGAGTTAAACATAATAGTATTTAACGTTGACAACTGTATATTTTTAGCGAACATAGTATTATTTCCCCCCTTTTTTGTAGTTATATCCCGTATACGGTTCAACAGTTTCTCTAATATGCACTCACATGTATAGGTCATATACTTCCTGACGATCTGACACTAAATAACCCGTTTATCTCTGTAATTAACATACTCTGCAACAGTATACTATATGTTGGTTCATATATTGCGAAAATGGCCGAACACCGTCATTTACAAATTAGGTCACCATATTGTAACAAATAATAAAATCAAGTGTCATCCGTGCTTATTATCACACGTAAAGGCCATAGATAAACATTAGCATGAATGACAAGCATTAACATGAGCTTAACCCTGATGTCATTTCTAGGGCCGTTTTAACATTACATTTCTATACTATGTTATGCATATATCCCTTCACATTTACGAAGCAATTATCCATGAATCATTGATTGATCAGGGGCCCCACTGGTCATTAAGTTATACATAATATTTTCTCCCGTCAACACAGCGAGTATGTGCCGTGAAACACGGTGCCGTGAAACATTTTTGATATCCAGTCAATACAAGTTTTGCATTTTACAGCCACTTGTAGGTGTTGACGGGATAAATAGAATAGTAGGTTAGTGCCGTGAATGGGAAAATATATCTGGCGCGGCACGGAAACGGGATGTGCTCGGCAGAGCCTCGCCCATCCCGTTTCCTGAGCCTTGCCAGATATTTCTTCCCATTCACGGCACTAACCTACTATTCTCTATTTATTTTCCTTATTTCTGAACCAAAGTATATGTTGTGACCACTCATTTGAACCGTCTCGGCGAGACGGTTCAAATGAGTGGTCACAACATATACTTCTGATGAGAAATAAAGAAATTCTTGAGCTTTGCCGGATATTTTTCCCATTCACGGCACTAACCTACTATTCTCTATATACCTACTACTGCGTGGTGGTATAACGTATACGCTCATCTCTACGGAGCCCTACGGAGCCCACAGGGGACGTAGAGTTCTTTTTTTTTTACTAATTCGTTCCCACGAAATAACAATTCGTTCCCACGAAATAACAATTCGTCCCCTCAATGTAGCAATTCGTTCCCATGAATTAACAATTCGTTTCCATGAATTAACAATTCGATCCCTAAATTTAACAATTCGTTCCCACGAAATAACAATTCGTTCCCACGAAATAACAATTCGTCCCCTCAATGTAGCAATTCGTTCCCATGAATTAACAATTCGTTCCCATGAATTAACAATTCGTTCCCTAAATTTAACAATTCGTTCCCACGAAATAACAATTCGTTCCCACGGGAACGAATTGTTATATCGTGGGAACGAATTGTTAATTCGAGGGAACGAATTGTTAAATTGAGGGAACGAATTGTCATTTCGTGGGAACGAATTGTTATTTCATTGGAGCGAATTGTTTATTCGAGGGAACAAATTGTTATATCGTGCCAACAAATTGTTATTGTTATTTCGTGGGAAATAATTGTTAAATTGAGGGAACGTAATGTCATTTCGTGGGAACGAATTAATAAAAAAAATCCATGTACACACAGGTTAAAGTAACGTACCAAGGTCTATAAATACATTAAATATGCATAAAAGTATCAATAAGTGGGAAAAAATCAGTTGAAAAAAACGTTTACTCCCTATTAGAACACAATACAGTACAACACAGTATTGTGTTCTAACAAGGAGTAAACTCTTTATTTCAACTGATTTTTTCCCACTAATTGATACTTTTATGTATATTTAATGTATGTATAGACCTTGGTACGTTACTTTAACCTGTGGGTGTACACTGTACAGTATCACTACTTTACAATGTGTCTATTATTACCATGTTGTATTGTGGGCCGGTGACCTATATTATTGAAATAAAACATTCATTATTACTATAACTGTTTATTTCATAATCTGCAGCGAATTTACTCCAATGAAAACATAGGTTATGTTACAAAATCACAGAATTTGCACCTTTTTTGTGGCAATTCTTTCTAAATATCAATACAACGTCTGTAACGTCTGTTATTAATGAGATAACACCTCAGATGCTCCAGTTTCCGAAAAATACTTACAAACATGTACGTTTTCTCAAAATAACTTCGAAACGGATACAGCCATGTAACTCCGAAAGAGCTACAGCTACGGGTACGAGGCTGGCGTTATTATCTGATTGCATTGTGCAATTGCCAGACCATACTTGTATGCCTTTCATAGCATCACAATTGTTTCAGAAGTTGAATCTTTGTGTGGAAAATAATGTAGGTGCGCGTGACGTAAGCTGATCATTGTGCACAGTATCTTCGTATACTCTGCACAGGTGAATAGCGTAGCGATGACATAGCGTAGCCATGACAAATGGAAAAAAAAACAACACTACTACAGTTTGTTATGCCTGTATAGTGGCGTTTTACTGATTTCATGGCTAGTTTTATTTATCTGATTTCTGCTTACCATCTAATTTATTTCTCCGATTTGCTGCTAGTTTCTAAACATACTTATATTATAGATAGCGTAACCATTGTAATCTCGTGTTGTGCTCTATTCACCTGTGTATTTATTTGTACGGAGCCCGCAGGAGACATCGATTTTTTTTATAAATTCGTTCCCACGAAATAACAATTCGTTCCCCCAATTTAACAATTAGTTCCCTCGAATAAACAATGCTTTCCCACGATATGACAATTCGTTCCCTCGAAATAACAATTCGTTCCCACGAAATGACAATTCGTTCCCTCAATTTAACAAATCGTTCCCACGATATAACAATTCGTTCCCACGAATTAACAATTCGTTCCCGTGGGAACGAATTGTTATTTTGTGAGAACGAATTGTTAAATTGAGGGAACGAATTGTTATTTCGTGGGAACGAATTAATAGAGAAAATAATTCAACGTCCCCTACGGGGCTCCGTATATTTCTGCCCGTAATTGGTTATATTCCTGTACCTGGATCGATGATGTGAAAGTAATATGATGTATCTGTCTGTAAAGTCTTAATATTGATATCCAATCATAATGCGACCACCGACCACCCAGCATAGAGCGCTAGGCGAATGAATATCCGTCGAATAAAGTCGAACCTCTCTAAACCGAAAACATAGACAAGTTAATCTATTTTCCTTATTTCTGAACCAAAGTATATGTTGTGACCACTCATTTGAACCGTCTCGGCGAGACGGTTCAAATGAGTGGTCACAACATATACTTCTGATGAGAAATAAAGAAATTCTTGAGCCTTGCCGGATATTTTTCCCATCCACGGCACTAACCTACTATTCTCTATATATGCACAGTTGGAGCCTCACTAAACCGGACACCCTGGAATGCCCCCAGGGTGTCCGGTTTAGAGAGGTTTCACTGTTTTTTATTTTGCTCTAAATAAGGAAAGACGGAGTGCACTCGGGTTTTTAAATTCGGGTTTTCCTAACGGATTGGCGAATGTGCAGCATTAGGAGCGTGTGAACACTACCCTTAAATGTACATGCCCACTCAGTAGGCTCAAAACATTCTTTATAGGAATTAAATAAGTATATAATTGTGTCACTATTCCACCGGTTCTAAAAATTACAAGTGCCCGCTATACAGATATAATCATTAATATTTTAATTATAGTGACTCGCGATGGTATCAGGCTATTTTCATATGTAAATGAAGCATGGTATTTTTTTAATTACTTATACTAATTAAATGCGTCATCTGAAAACATAATATTTTCGACAGATTATAATGTATGACCATTGCACACCAAAAAGTAAATACAGATAATAAATAGCAATGTCCGTTAACATTTTAAGGAAACACGGTTATCGCCCCTGATATCAGTGTGGATGTTTACGTCTGATATAAAATGTATAATAATGCCAATAAATACGTGGGGTAATGGTGAATGAATATTTAATTTGCCAGAAAATGTCATATCTATAGAATATAGAAAACTATCTGTCTCTTTAACACTACTATATCAGTAGCTTATTTCACCAACATTGCAAAGTATACTTATCTAGCAAAGTACACTTTGAGGGAGAAATTTTTAATTTAAGGATAAATTTATTAATTTTTATTATACTGACTTTTTTACATTATCACAGCCATTTTGGCTGTGATAATGTAAAAAAAGTCAGTATAATAATTCTGCATATTTTGAATCATCAAATATATGCAGTCGTTAGTTCTATATGAAATAATGCATTTCGGGAAAAATAAATGATTACTCCCTCAATGTATACTTTGCTAGATAAGTATACTTTGCAATTTTGATGAAATCAGCTACAGGTCCTGCGATTGTTCATGTGTCGTTGTTGATGGTTATAAACCGCATTATCTACCGAATTAGGAGAATATTTTGTATCCGAGTGCACC
Organism: Conchocele bisecta; assembly: GCA_029237695.1. Taxonomy (NCBI): domain Eukaryota; kingdom Metazoa; phylum Mollusca; class Bivalvia; order Lucinida; family Thyasiridae; genus Conchocele; species Conchocele bisecta. Next base: position 30,018,757 of record CM055280.1, read on the forward strand.
ACTTATGTATATTGTTTTCCCATAACAATGTAGGGTTTCTCGAAAAAAAACTCATAAACGACTAAATACACGAGGACGGCGACATCGGCAGGTGTTACTATTCAATTGTCCGGTGTATATGCGCTTAATCGCGTCAAACTCACTTCATTAGTTGCGGAGATATTAAATAAAGTATGGTCTGAAGCGGAGGATTTTTCGCACCTGATTCAGTGCACCCCGTCAAAATAGCAGGTGCACATGACGTACTATACCCACCGTGTTTAACGTTATTAAACTAAAGTTTAAATCTAGTCTCATTCCATAAGTATACCGTAACTTTATCTTTGTAAGTGTTACTTTGGTAATGATGTCAGCTGTTTAAAGATTATGCTCTTCGACGTTTCGCATGTATTAAAAGCAGGAAGTATCAGCGCGAAAACACGAAGAATTCGTGTTTTCGCGTTGAGACTTTCCACTTTTAAAACGTTCGTGTTTCGCAATGCGACTTCTTACGTTTCGTTAAAATACGACAACTCTAAACACGCAGCGAGCCAGATAATTAACAGATGACACGGGAAAGGAGATACCGGGCAACGATCAATGCAGACTACTCGATAGTCCATTTACTTTATGTATGCTACGCGATTAAATACACGACGCTTTACACGAATAAAAAGGATGTATATGCCTACATACACAACATAATAACATGCCGCATAGGTGTATTACATAGCTACACCGTATATCATTGTGTGTGACAAATGGTTTAAATGTGAAATTTACATGTTAAACATGGACGTATTTGGAGTGAACGCTGTGACGTTGTATTTATGCGCGTAAAATGCATGTGTGTGGTGCGGATATTGGCTACATTTATGTATTAATTAACTGGCACATGTAAAAGGAGTATCGACCGTACGGAGAGAATACCATACATTGATAAATAGCTGATTGTACATGTAATGTGTCATATTATGTAAATATCTCGACCTTGTTGCGTTCTTGAGAATAGGTAATGGTAAAAGCTTACTTTGTACTACAACAATTTACTGCAATAATCATGGGGCCGTTTCACTAAACTTCGTACTACTAAAATGTTCGTAAGTGCAGATTTAGAATAGTCTGTAAATTCCAATTGATGGATTTACATTTATTGAGCATAGGCTGCATATGCAGCCTATGCTCAATAAATGTAAATCCAATAAGTGTTTACAAGAACACATTGTTAACGTGAAATTTACAGACTATCATAATTTTTTTCTTACGAACATTTTCGTCGTACGAAGTTTAGTGAAACGGCCGCCCAGGTCACTAAGCATCATTATACACACACGCCTGCGTTAATCTTTACCAGGTTATCAACGTTTCTGAAGATCCTATGGCAATGTCAATTCACAGCCAAGCTCAGGCTCAGCCAATCAAGCTGTTTGATGTCAAGAACAATATTCAAATATTTTGAAATAAAGAAAATTGTAGATGACGTAGAAGGTTAACGCAATATTATTTTCCACGTTTGCTCTGAACATTTCGTCAACTTTCGACATCATTTATGGAAGATCCTAACATATTGCACATTTTCTTATTAATAGGTATATAACCACATGTCTTTTTCAAATAGCAACAACAACAGCAATACTAGTTAAAACGTCAACAACTACGTGTATTAAACAGACAGCTGCAACATCATTTGTAACAACAACAACAACAACAACAACAACAACAACAACAACAACAAAAATCAAGTTATGAGACGATAATAATACATGTAATAGCAATAAATAAAAGTGCATTAACACATAACGCAACAAAAACAACGAATCACAATGGATAGAGAGAAGATTCTAGGAAACGATGCGAAAGAAAGAAGGAACACACATAAAGAGACGAACAATATTCACCAGTTTGACGTCATAGACATCGAAGATGAAGACGCAAAAGTAGTAAGTTGTGAAAATCTGAAAATTTTATGAACCGTGTACATAAGGAATAAAACCATGGGCTGTTGTGTTTGCTGTAGTATGAAAAACATTTGGTCGGTTTAAAGTGCGCGGAGTCCGCGCACTTTAAACAGACCAAATGTGTTTCATACTACAGGAATAGAACCATGGGCTGTTGCGTTTGCTGTAGTATGAAAAACATTTGGTCGGTTTAAAGTGCGCGGAGTCCGCGCACTTTAAACATACCAATTGTGTTTCATACTACAGAAAACGCAACCGTCTCATACTGCAGTAAACGCAACCGTCCATTGTTTAATTCCTAATACATGTACTTACATTGCATGTTCTGATACATGTACATGTAGTTTCAAAAATGTAAATAACCAAATACGGCGTTATAAATAGGAATAGTATTGTATTAAGTCATTTTGTCGCAATGCATAGAACAGCGACATTGCCGGTCAATAGCGTTACGTTATTGACAGCGACGATGAACGTCATGCATTTTAATGGCGTCCCCAAATTTAACGAATCAACGTCGCGCGACGTCACGTGGTGCTAATGTAATGTACTGGTATATAAACGTAATACGTTGAAGGGGCGTTTCCATTATGAATGTAAGGACAGTGTAAATATTATGAATTAAAGGTCAGTGTAAATATTTGTAGTCAAACCTGCGAATAAAGGCCAGCCATGGGCTTTGTTCACGGTGGTCTTTATTTGCAGGGTCATTTATATTGTAAGGTAGTCATTGGGACAAGAAAACCGTGGCCTTTACAGCCAAGTGATTGTTATTCGGAGGTGGTATTTAGCACAGGTTCGACTGTACATGTATGGGTGTGAACAACCCACTTTTCGGTATTATATGTAACCCTTTCATACCTAAATATTTGATATTTATAAGTCCAGGCTCATTTTCTGTACTATTCCATAAATCAGATAAGGGATATTATTGAAACTATCTTAAAAATACTGACAGACACTGCATATCCTGATGAGACGGCTTGTTACAAGCCGGCTCATCTGGATATACAGTGTTTGCAAATGTTTAATTCATGGTGTTTAGCGTTGAAAGTCTGTCTGTTAAGGTTTAACGGCCTATCAACAACTAAGGTCATTTAAGGCCGGGTCAATGGGTTTATTACCTTTACAAGTAGGGGGGAAATCTCAAAATCAGAACTGGCTATTTACAATAAAATAAAATGTATTCAGCCCTGAAATCAGAATAATCCGGATCTGATGCCAGGTCCTCGCCACATCAGAATTACTCGGGCCCCTCCCAAAAGCAGTAGGATCAGTAATAATCTTACTATTTTTATAATGGGCAATAACCCAATTCAACTCCCAGGTAACACAAGAGCCAAATATAAAAACGTACCTGAGGGCCAAACCAGGCAAATCGTGGTTCCTATAAGGAGGAACCCCTACCGTTAATTTACGCCTTCACGTTCGCCCGACCTACCAGCCACTAGCGTTGAAAGGATTAAGTTGTCTGATCTGCTTGTAATATTACTAGTACAGTGGTACATCCTTAAACCGGACACCTGGGGGCCGTTTCACTAAACTTCGTACGATTAAAATATTCGTAAGTGCAAAATTATGATAGTCTGTAAATTTCACATTAACAGTGCTTTCTTGTAAATAATTATTGGATTTACATTTATTGAGCATAGGCTGCATATGCAGCCTATGTTCAATAAATGTAAATCCATAAATAGGTCCCAGGGTGTCTGGTTTGAAGATGACCCGCTGTAAATCAGACATGTGAGCACTTCATGACACATTCTAGTGTTTTGCAATCATGAAAAGTCATTGTATTCTGAGATACATATCACCAAAACGCGTCTAAGGTAAACATCTATATTTATATTTACATGCAAACATCCATATTTTCTCGAGTGTCCGGTTTAGAGGGGTGAGGCTGTATACTGATGTGGACAGGAAACGTGTCATTATTTACAAATGTAAATACCCAGTTTACACGTGTAAAGTGATAATATACAATAACCAATATACACAGCAAAATGATCCGCATAAGAAATTCATATGAAAAAAATTCATATGATGTTCATATGAAAAACATATGAAAAACATATGCATTGCATATGAAATTCATATGAAAAGAGCCGATATGAAATTCATATGATTTTCATATGAATTTCATATGAATACTTTTCATATGCATTTCATATGAATAATTTGCATTTGAATTGCATATCGGCTCACTTTATATCATTTGCATATGAAATTTTCATATGAAATTCATATGAAAAACATATGAAATATAAGAAGATGCCACACATTCTGTAGCGATACATTGTATGTATATTGTATGTCGACATGTATGATGATTGAAATATTATAATTGTGGCGATATGGAAGTTATAAAAAGTGTCCAAGTTATTTGGGCCACCCCGTATTTGCATACATTTAATAGCAACATATTAGCAAGGGTGTACATTGTATATTGTATATACCCACATTGCACCTTAATATAGACAAAACGTATTGTGCAAGTTGTACATGCATGTTGCTAAGAGACAAAAACATCAATGCTTTCTCCAATTCTCTAAGATATAATTATGCACATTACAAAATCGTTGAATGAACGACTTAACCCTTTCATCTATAAGCAGTGTCGGCAAATCTTAACCCTTAGACCGCTACTCACAATAATTGTCGTCCGCTGTTGCTTTTATATCTTGCCTTATTTCTCAATAAAAACATGGTTTGACAGCACTTCAGAATCATTTCCAATGGAAATGATTCTGAAGTGCTGTCAAAGCATGTTGTAAATTATTCTAAAGTGCTGTCAAAGTATGTTTTTGATGATAGAAATGAAAAATAGAAAATAAACAGCAGACGACAACAAATTTAAGATAGCGGTGTAACGGTTAAATTCAAATACATGCTTCACTGCACATTACATTAATGTTCTGCATGGCAAAAACATGTACTTTATGTAATAGGCCAGAATCCATGACGCAATACATGTACTTACATCTCTCAGTAAACGAGAGTACTGAAATCAATATTCCCAATTAGTGTATGACCTTGTATAAGAGGTGACAACGTCATGGTTTACGTATGTGGCGATTCCGTGGCCATAAATACAAACGGACATAAACAATGTCATACAAGTAGTTATGAGTAGACGTTGCATTACATGGTGTAGGCTTCATGCTCCAGATTCTTGTTGAGGATATACGTTTTATACATGTTCTACAACCACTATTGCGCTGTTTGTTAACGAAATGCTTCCGACGTGCGATAGAAAATGCGATACGCCGTGTGATTTTGCACCGAATAACGATTTTTCCTGAAATATGCTTACAGACACTGTGATATTTTCTGTAAATGACGTCGAAAGTTGACAAAATTTCCGTAGCAAATACAATTCCGCATTTGCTATGGAAATTTCGTCAGCTTTCTAGGTCATTTACGTAAACTATCGTTCATTTTTGTAAATATTGTTCATGAAACAAAATCACACGGCGTGTCTAATGTATGATATAATGATGGAACATATCATGTACGCAATCGCCTGCGCTAAGTTTGCCATTATTGCTCAGATTCTGTATTTAAAACCACTTGACTATTGCGTTTGAAATCAAGCATCTTGATTGGCTGAGCCTGAGCTGTAGCACAGCTCAGGCTCAGCTAATCAAGCTGCTTGATATCAAGCACAACAGTCAAGTGTTTTGAAACAGCTCAGGCCCAGACAATCACATTGCTTGATGGTATTGTGAGATGGTATTGTCAATAGATGGTCAGAAACGAAGGTGATATGGGCAAGATTAACGCAGGCGGTTGTGTATCAACAAGTGTTTAGTTGGGATGTTCCGATCTCCTTAAAGGTACATGCCCATTCAGTAGGCACAACGATATAAACTTGGAAAAGTCGCGGGAATACTGGACGAGGCCTTCCGGCCTTCGTCCAGTATTCCCGCGACTTTTCCAAGTTTATATGTTCTGTATACCAGAGACATCATCTGAGATAGCTTCTGTTTCCTTAAAATGTTAACGGACATTAATATATTTTATCATACTTAATAATCTGTCGAAAATATAATTATTTCAGGTGACGCATTTAACTAGTATAAATAATTACATCATGCCTCATTTGCATATGAAAATAGCCTGATACCACCGCGAGTCACTATCAGCAAAATAAATATTACTAAATGATTATATCTGTGTAGCGGGCACTTGTTTTTTTAGAACTGGTGGAATAGTTACACAATTATACATTTATTTAATTCCTATAAAGAACATGTGAGCATATTGAGTGGGCAGGTACCCTTAACTTACGTTTTTAATTACTTTCAATATTTTCTGCGCGAATTTGGAACCATTTCTCTTTAAAACAATGATAATTATTTTATCCTGAATCTAAATCTCGTATAGGCAGGACGATATGTTTACGAAATCAGACCATCGTCAGGTAAGAACTTAAATTAAATTAAATTAAACCTCCAAAATTCGGACACAGCGGTTCCCGGTTTAGAGAGGTTATTTCAGTTCTGCATGTCTACACCAGATGTCAAAACACACAACGGAGTACTTATTAACATAATTAAGCGGAATTACATTGGAACCTGTAACTTGTATTTTTTTGCATAAAATAGGCTTCCACAGTGTATAAACATAGTGAAATAAAACTCATAGTACACTAGTGTAATAAATATGCAAATGAGCTCGCTGCAGAAAACATGCTGGGTGATCTGTAGAGTTTCAATGTATGATGTTTGCTTATGTAATAAATATAATCTTACATTTGTGATGATTTAAAATGGTATTTATTAAACTCGTTGACTGATTTCGTAAGAAACTCGGCATAGCCGAGTTTCTTATGAAATCAGTAATCTCGTTTAAATATCATATTAAATCATCACTTATGTACATATACGATTTTTCAGGCGTCTTATATGTACAACCTGATTCGGAAATATGATACATATTTCTTTGTACTTTTATCACTTTTGTGTGCATATCTGAGACCAAAAACCTTTGTCTACGATATAAATTTCGAAAACTTATTTTTTTGTTAAGAAATACAGAACGTGGGTGGAATTCGAAAAATCGAATTGGAATTTTGTTTGCCAAATTTACAGACAATGTTTGAAGATACATATACTATACGTGTTGACGTTCAATAATTGAGAACATTTCCGCACTACATAACATTGTATTCTAATGTAGTGCAGTATACATGTACGTCTGTGTAGATTAGTGTAGCGTAATCTATCGTAGCTAGCATGTACATGTAGTGTAGTCGCGGCGTTGTGTAGTTTACATGTATATCGTAGTGTTGGAAACGTAACGTAGTTTATCACAGAAAATATGCTTTCTACAATTCGTTCCCACGAAATAACAATTCGTTCCCTCAATTTAAGAATTCGTTCCCACGAAATAACAATTCGTTCCCACGAATTAACAATTCGTTCCCTCCATTTAACAATTCGTTCCCACGAAATAACAATTCGTTCCCACGGAAACGAAATTGTTATATCGTGGGAACGAATTGTTATATCGTGGGAACGAATTGTTAAATCGAGGGAACGAATTGTTAAATTGAGGTAACGAATTGTCATTTCGTGGGAACGACTTGTTATATCATGGGAACGAATTGTTAATTCGTGGGAACGAATTGTTAAATCGAGGGAACGAGTGGTTATTTCGTGGGAATGAATTAATAAAAAAAATCCATGTCACCTGCGGGGTTCCGTAGTTTTCACAGTGGAATAACACAGTGCAATAAAAATCACACTACACTAGCGTAATAAATATGCAAATGAGGCTGCTACAGAAACATGTTAAGTGGTCAGTATAGCTTCAACGTAGTGTGCGGTGCTTATGCAATAAATATAATCTAACATTTCTGTTGATTTAATATGAGATGAATGAAACGTCTTGACTGATTTCATAAGAAACGAGGCTTAGCCTCGTTTCTTATGAAATCAGTAAACGTGTTTACTAAATATCATATTAAATCATCACTCGTGTAAGAACCTCTATATATAGTAATGTTATATAGTCTAGTGTAGTGTATAATATAGTTTAGTGTAGTGTATAATATAGTTTAGTGTAGTACTGTTGTGCCAAATAGTAGAGTAGTGAAGCAATTGAAATTGACCTCGTACACACAAGTCACATATATGTAGTTTGTAAACAAACATCCATGATAACATGAACTATGACCAGAACGCTAATCTTGTCCCATGACCCGTATTGTCATGCAACTACAATAACATAGGGCGTATTGAGTTTCCGATCAGTGTAGGCCCTGATCAGACTGCACATCTGCGCGGTCTGATCAGGGCCTACCACATGGAAGCGTCCTGGTGCCAATACTAAAATATATTTATCTCCTAATCAGGAGATACTAACCCCTAATTATGTGATAATATGTCAAAATTAGGAGATATTAAGTCATAATTAGGAGATATTATCTCCTAATTAGGACTTATTATCTCCTAATTAGGATTGTGTATCTACTAACAAGGACTTAATATCTCCTAATTAGGAGTTAATATCTCATAATTAGGACTTACTGTATCCTAATTAGGACTTACTGTCTCCTAATTAGGACTTAGTATCTACTAATTAGGACTTAGCATCTCCTAATTAGGAGTTAATATCTCATACTTATGACGTATTATCTGTTAATTAGGAGTTAGTATCTCCTAATTAGGAGTTAGTATCTACTAATTAGGAGATAAATTAACATTGTGTAGCATTGACACAGCTAGTAAGTCCTAATTAGGAGATAGTGCGTCCTAATTATAAGATAACACTATTTTAGCATTGGCACCAGGACGCTTCCAAATTACACTATTCACTACGAGATTGAAAAAAAAAATTGTTGTTGTATCAAACGGAACCGTTTAATCTTTAAATCCGTATCATACACTGTATTCCTGCTAATAGCGAGCTACAGTGGGCCAAAGCGCAATAAGCCGTATTTTATCGGAGCGAGTCGTAATTATTATTACGATAACGTGAGCCTTATCAGAATATTGTTTATAAATATGTATGTAAATACGATAGTTATTATATGCGCAAACACGTGTGCAAGCGAATTGAAATATTAAAAGTATTGACGTTTGCATGCGTTTGCATAAATGTCAGCCATTTTGTGAAACGTATGCCATTTTAAAGAGACGTGTTAATATAACTTCGACTTGGACACTAACATACTAATATATAAGTATTCATACATGTACATGTAATAAATATGCCAACAAAAAAGAGACCACTCCATTGTGATCAGGTAAGATTTTTGTTCGCAATCATTGACTACTATACGTGAATATTCTCTGTCCGGTTTAGAGATGTTCCACTGTAAATCAGGCATTTTACCACTCTGGGATCCGTTTCACTAAACTTTGTACGACTAAAATGTTCGTAAGTGCAAATTTAGAATCGCCTGGATATTTGAATTGATGGATTTACATTTATTGAGCATAGGCTGCATATGCTCAATAAATTTAAATCCAATAACTGTTTAAAAGAAAATATTGTTAATGTGAAATTTACAGACTATCATAATTTTGCACTTAAGAACATTTTAGTCGTAAGAAGTTTAGTGAAACGGCCCCCTGATACGTAGTTGGATGATGTGCAATCATTAATATGCAGTATCATCTGAGATAACTGGCGAAGATCACATACGTTATTTTGATGTTCGGTTTAGAGATGTTCCACTGTGTCTACATGCGTGTATGTACACGTGTACGTGTTTGACACGCCATGACAAAAATGACTTGTGAAGTTCACAGGTGTTTGTACCGATGGTCAGTATGTTGGTTTCATATGGGTATTTCGGTGGATGTTTGGTAGATTTGGGTGTATTTCATTTGTTCTGGGTAGTTTACATTGTTGTGTGCAACTACTAATGCGCAATCATTACACATGACAGAAATCATCAATTATCTACACATTCACCGTTCCGAGCTGTCGGACACCTTTTATACTGTCAAAACACCCACAAAAGAACAAATAACCTTTATGACATCTTTGACACATTTGAGGGTGTTATTTCTGTATTAACAAAGCTCGTATACAAGGCATGTACACGAGGATGTGATAAATAAGTTAGATCACGTTTGTCCGCATGTACGAGCGATAATCCGATCGCTAAAGCTCGCATATTATCTCCTCGTACATGCGGACGAACCGTGATCTAATTCATACGTAAGACACCGAAATATGAACATGTGGTTATGTTTAGTTGAGTGGCGGATCCCGGATTTCGTCCAAGGGGGGAGGCAGTTGAAATTCGAACAACTTATTTCAGTACATAACGCTATGTGATAAGGTACATTGTGGTAATATTGAATGGGCGCACTATAACATTGATGTGATAAAATCACCCGTATGTGACAGTGCTTGCTATTTTTTTTACAGCAATCAGACAACTTCTCAATTTCAAAAATGATAATCTGGAATTTGGAAAGGGCGGGGGCCTTCTTGAATCCGCGACTGCAGTCCCAGATCAGGGGGCCGTTTCATTAAACTTCGTAGGACTAAATTATTCGTAAGTGCAAATTTAGGATCGTCTGCAAATTTCACATTAGCAATGTTTTCTTGAAAACAATTATTGGATTTACATTTATTAAGCATCGGCTGCATATGCAGCCTATGCTCAATACATGTAAATCCATCAATTTACATTTACAGACGATCCTAAATTTGTAATTACGAACATTTTAGTCGTACGAAGTTTAGTGAAACGGGCCCCTGATTGGCGAATCCACACAATCCTTACAATGCTCAATTAAATTCTATCGCCTCTTGTTTATTTTTTATTTTCATCAAGAAAAAATTGTCTGGCAGCACTTTATAATACTTTCCATTGAAATTATTCTAAAGTACTACAAACCCACATTTTATTGAGAATAAAGAGAAATTATTAAACAACGGTAGACAACATTTTTGTTAATATACGTAGTTAGTTGTTTTACACTCGTTGAATGAGTTCATAAGACACTCGGCATAGCATTGTTTCTAATTCGATTCGATTCAGCTCATATTTAAGGGTGGGAATTGGCTCGAACACCTTCCATACCCGGCGTTTCTAATGGAATCAGTGAACTATAAATAGCATATTAAAGTATTCCTAATATATCTAATACACGATTATCTTAAAGAATAAAACCATGGGCTGTTGCGTTTACTGTGGGACAGAATACCTTTTGTCTGTTTAAAGTTTGCGAGGAGTCCAAAGAAAGACTCCACGCAAACTTTAAACAGACCAAATGTATTGTATCCCACAGTACATGTAATCGCAACAGCCCATGGTTTTGTTACTTATATTTAAACTGCATTTTCTGATTGTTACAGAAATGTAAATAACCAAATATGGCGTTAAACTCAACCCTTACACCGCTATCTTAATTTTTTGTCGTCTGCTGTTTATTTTCTATTTTCCATTTTTATCATAAAAAACATGCGTTTTAGAATAATGTACAACATGCTTTGACAGCACTTCAGAATCATTTCCATTTGAAATGATTCTGAAGAGCTGGCAAACCATGTTTTTATTGAGAAATAAGGCAAGATATAAAAGCAACAGCAGACGACAATTGTTGTGTGTAGCGGTCTAAGGGATAATAATAATCTTGTTGAACGTCATTTTGCCCCAATTCCTGGATCAGCGAAGTTGCCAGTCAATAGCGTGCCGTTATTGACAATGACGTCAACCGAACTTTAACCGATTCACAACGTCAAGTGGGCCTAATGTATCATATTGGGATGTAAACGCAATACATCGAATGGGCGTTTGCATTATGAATTGATAGAAGATGTAAATATTATGCATTGCACTTGTCCAGTACATGCATTCCCGCTGCGTTTCATAATGAACAGACAAGACGTCTTTGTGTACCAAACTGATATGTCACAACCGGCTGCTGATTTTGACAATTTGTCATTACTGACGCGCTTATATGGCCAGTCATACTGGACGTATGTCAATATCATATTTCAGACAGATTTGAGAAAGTGCCGTTATGACTACATGTAGTCGGTGTTGGTGTTTCATATATATGTTTTTGTTGGTTTTTTTGCTTATATTTAACGGCGGCACTGGCTCCAGGACCTTGCATGCCGTCTCCCAAGAATGGGAGAAAGAACGAAGGTAGAGGTAGAGATTTTTGAGAGAAGCCGGTAATTCGTATTTACAGAGCAACTACGAATTATCGGTACCCATTTACAGCTGGGTGAACTGGAGCAGTGTGGATAAAGTGTTTTGCTCAAGGACACAACGCACGCCGCTAGTCAGGCTCGAACCCACGACCCTTGGATCAGTAGTCCGACACACTAACCATTACGCCACGGCGCTCCACAACATATATATGTAGAATGTTTTGAAAATTACTCGGCGAGATACGTTGGAAATTATCTAAATGAGAAAATCAAACAAAAAAACATTACATACAAATAGTTTTTGAAAAATATAGTGTTAGTCAAGATACTTGTTTTACGCATTGAAATTAACATTTCGCTAAATTTCTTCAAACAGTTTTACTATTTGGAAAACTGGGGCCCATTTCACTGAACTTCGTACGACTAAGAACTTCCCAAGTGCAAAACTAACGTGGAGAGTAAAGTTGGCATTAGAAGTCAATTTTGAGAAATCGTTGGCGGATTGATTCACATTTAAAGCTCACTGCAAATATATTTGAAAATCGTAGTATCAGTGAATCACATTAAAGTGCGAAATAAATTGATATAAATCTTCGTAAGAACATTTTTATCGTACGAAGTTTAGTGAAACTGGCCCCTGTACTAGAACGTATGGGCGTATGACCTCTGTACTCGTGCATCAAACTTTGACCGGATATTTAGCTTGTCGTATCGCCGTATGTAGTCGATATTATTTACGAAAATCGGTCATATTTTCCCGTAAATAACGTCGAAAGTTGGCACAAACATCACGGTTTATGTAGAATTGATGTATGTATGCGTTCGGTAATATGTGTCAACTTTCGACAACATTTACGAAATATATTGCAAATATTTCCGAACCAATGCCAGATATTGTCGTCAATCCTGCAACCTGTATATGACCGCTGGATGACAAAATGAACCTAATTACGCTTGCGAACAGCGTAGGCCCAGATCAGCCTGTTCATCCGCGCAGTCTGATCTGGGCTTACACTGTCCGCCATTCACTGAACTCATAAACTTAAAGGTACATGCCCACTCAGTAGACACACAATATTATTGATATCACTCATCATCTGAGACATTTTCTGGCAAAATAAAACACACATTCATTCACCATTACCCCACGTATTGATTGGCATTAGTATACATTTTATATCAGACATAACTTTCCACACTGATATCAGGGGCGATAACCGTGTTTCCTTAAAATGTTAACGGACATTACTATTATATTCGTACATTATTATACAAAAGTACTCTGTATGTATGTTTTGATGGGAAATTGTCATACTTTATAATATTTATACAATATTATTATTTCAGGTGACGCATTTAATAAGTATACATAATTAAAAAATACCATGCCTCATCTGCATATGAAAATAGCCTGATACCAACGCGCGTCACTATCGGTTTAATAAATATTACTGAATGATTATACCTGTATAGCGGCGACTCGTAATCTTTAGAACCGGTGACACAATTTTACTCTTATTTATTCCTATAAAGAATAGTTTGTGCCTGCTGAGTGGGCATGTACCTTTAATAGGTTGCAATTCTATATTGAGTGGCAATACTAACATGTCAATACTACTATTCAGTAGTGGTGTTCAATAACTATATTGATTGCATTAAATGGGCTTTTACGGTTTAATAACAGTGTAATAAAACTCATAATGCACTAGTGTAATAAATATGCAAATGAGCCCGCTACAAAACACATGTTAGGTATCAGCACAGTTTTAAAGTATGATGATGTGCTCATGCAATAAACCGAATCTAACATTTGTGTTATTTTAATATGATACGTATTAAACTCGTTGATTGATTTCATAAGAAACTCGGCATAGGAAATCAGTAATAAATACCATATTAAATCATCACTCATGTAAGATCCTCTGTATAATATATTCACCAAAAACGGCAAGTTGGGAGTTCTTTAGATTCGTCTCAATGAGACGATTCTAAAGCACTCCCAACTAGCCATTTTTGGTGAATATAGAGAGTTGTTTAAAATTTCATTATGTCCCTTTCTCTCAGCGATTGCCAAACACATTCATGACGATAATTGAACAATAGCGGGTATGAAGTCGGTCAGACTGCACATGTCTGCCAGGGTCTATACTGGTGGTCTCAAATGCCATATTCCCCATTTGACCCGTCGCGTTCCCATTTATTGGAATTCATTACAATTTCCTATTCGCCAGACAAATGCGGTATATGTAATATGTTTTTGTCGTATATCATTAATTAGAACCGAGTACGTGATTAAAATGAACAAAGACACCGCATACTTAAAACATATTTGTATTTAACCCTTTGAACCCGAAAACCCGCTATATCGGTTTATGCAAACAATGCAGATCCAGATGAGCCGGCTCGTAACGAGCCGTCTCATCAGGATCTGCACTGTTTGAAAGTAATTTTCATATTTTTGAGAAAAACAAATACCCCCTTTTTATAAATGGAATAGTCTGAAAATCATTTTGCGATGATTGGATTGGTTGCAAAACGAACATATCGCAGCCCATTCAGTTACATAGGGTTGAACGGGTTAAACAAAGTGGTCTTAGTGTATTCACACGGACGAGAATTTATTTTACCTCAGTATTGTTTTCGTTTTGCCATTTCGCCAAGAATGCATGATTTGGCCAAGAATGCATGAACCAGTTATAGTTAAGGATTTATATATGAATTACGGGAGTATTAATGACTGGAGTATTAATAATTCATTAGGCTAAGTGTTAATCAATGTATTAACTGTACACTCATTATATAATCGGAATAATAACTAATATTAGTGCTTCAATTTCAATTATTTATTGCTTACAATAATTGTATTGCTAGAATGTAATATTTATACTCTGTGTTTGCACATTTTACAGATATAGTAGAACAATGAAATAGGTACATGAATCAAACTTTACAAACATACTTTTTCTATTTTTTTTTATTTCTCAAAATAAGTATATGATGTTACCACTCATTTGAACCGTCTCGACGAGACGGTTCAAATGAGTGGTAACAACATATACGTCTATGCGGAAAAATTGATTTGATATTTTAAAGTTCAGGCAGAAAACAATTTGTACATTTATCGTCAACATGAACAGGGTTAAATCACGTTTTAATGCTTAATAATTGTGTGTCAGACGGGGGATGGAATCGTTTTGCGAAACGTCGTAACTTGTCATTATTGCATTACGTGCATTATGTTTTATTATACACGTACTTTCGTTTCTAATTGAAACACAATGCAACGCAATACGTCCATATTTTTCCGTATTACATATGTACTTTCGTTTTCCATTGAAACACAATTGCAAAGCAAGACGTCAATATGTTTCCAAATTATATACATACTTTCGTTTTCCACTGAAACACAATGCAACGCAAGACGTCAATAGTGTTCCTTATTATATACGTACTTTCGTTTCCCATGCAACATAATGCAACGCAAGACGTCAATAGTTTTTTCATATTAACGTCTCGTGAGTTCATATTTAATTGGCCAGTGCCAGAACTATGTTTCACCTCGCAAAATAGTTCCCTCTAAATCAACACTAATTTGTTTATTTTATTTATATTTTGTATATTTTCTTAGGCGCATATAAATTGCGAGTGATGTACGTATATATTAAAAAAATGTTATTTGATTTGTTTGTGGATACATGTGTATGCCACTCGTTCCGCCGCGTAACGATATAACGCTGCGAAACTCGTGCATATAATTATCCACATACACATCAAATACATGTAACCTATATTTACTGGAAGTAAGTTATGTGTTTATTATAACATACACGTAGACGCATACGGATTTGGTAAAACGAGTATTTGTGGAAGTTGTGTAACGAATCCTACACCTATTTAGACTTAGTTGCGAACGGTAACTTGTAATCTACCCCTGTACCGTCCGTAGCCTCTAGCTACGGACAGTACGGGAGTAAATTGCAAGAGTTACCGTTCGCAACTAATTTAGACTTGTATATTTCAGTAATATTTTTCGTAATATGAAGTCGAATGTTGGCACTAAGCAGAGGGTAGTGTCGTACATACGAACTTACAACTTACAACATGTACCATTAACAACGCGCATAAAATAGGTTTCATTTTTTTAATTTCTGATCTTTATTTCCCATCATATCAGAATTTGGAATATGTGTGATACAGGTATATGTATTAATGAAGGAATAAAACCATGGGATGTTGCGTTTACTGGGGTGTATAATACATTTGGTCTTTAGACAGATCAAATGTATTTTGCATCCCCAGTAAACGCAACATTCCATGATTTTATTACTTAAATTTACTGTATTTTCTGATAGTTTCAAAACTGTAAATAACCAAATATGGCATTAAAATTAACAATAATCTTGTTTTACGTAATTTTGTCACACTTCCTGGAACTGCGACGTTGCGAACTTTAACCAATCACCAACATCGCACGACGTCACGTGTCACGTGTGCATTATGAATTTATAGATGGTGTAAATATTGTTTCGTATTATGCGTATGCGTGTACCATGTTGACGTACATGATTGCATTAATTGACTCACAATGAACTATTTGTCTTCCAATTATCGCAATTCATATGACAGAAAATTGCTTTGTCAACTAATTTACATGGTATTAAGTGCGTGAACTGTATTTCATACACACACATAAGCTCGCAATTTACTACGGTTTACAGGACTTGGGAGATACATTTCCTCTGTTAAACATAATGCATACATGTACATAATGATTTAGTATCATCTCAAAACGGTTGTAGAATTGTCTATGGAATAGTACTGAATGTAATACCCAGGTGCATGATCATGTGGTTACAACAACAACAACAACAACAACAACAATGGCTTAAAGTGTTGAAAGCGCGCCCACTCCAAAGTAAGTATTATTTGATGTTTTCCTTAATAGGCAACGGATTTGTATGAAATATGGCGCAGCAAACGCGTCTTCGTGAGCTGCATTTGGTGGTTCCGGGAGTTCGGCACATATTTATGTCGTTTTCGCGGAGAATCGATTTCCGTGACTACTGAAATCGATTCTTCGCAAAAACGACAGAGGTTTGGACCAAAGTACCAAGACCACCAAATGCAGCTTAATAAGACGCGTTTGATGCGCAATATTTCATAAAAATCCGTTACACAATAAGGACAAAATAAAATAATACGTACTTTGAATCGGAGGGCTTCTGGACGTTTCAGTACTTGTTGTTGTTGTTGTAACCACGTGTTGTAACCACGTTGAATACTTTCTGAGGATACAAACTCGTTCTAATTGATAGGGAAGCATTGTTGGCAATAATACTCTTGCAATAAGCATGATAAGTTTACAAACACTCGTAGGCACTGCATTCATTTATTATAGGAATGAATGGCCTTTTTGTGGAATTTATCGGGGTATAAACTTGGAAAAGTCGCGGGAATACTGGACGAAGGCCGGAAGGCCTCGTCCAGTATTCCCGCGACTTTTCCAAGTTTATATCCCCGATAATTTCCACAAAAAAGGCTATTCATTCCTTATAATTCCAGCATTTGAAATAAATTCATCAAGAAAATGTGTTTATTTTCCGTTTTCTTAAGAATTATTTTAACTGCACCTCACGGTTACGGAAAGTAGTTCGGCGTGGGAGTTTACTGGGATATAAATTTTGAGACTTGCTACGGGCCAATCAAATGTTAGGGAATTGTGTAAATATTTTTGTGCTGGAATTATATGTATATAACGTATAACATAATGCAAATAATAGGCGATGACGCGGCTGATTGTAACCAATAGGAAATACAAACTATATTAGAAACAGTTACTGTATTAATATATATATAAAGTGTATCAGAACGTAAAGAGTGGACGATAGCGCGGCTGGTTGTAAACAATAGGAAATACAAACTATATGTGGAACTGCATTACTATACTATAAAGTGTGATAAAATGCAAAGAGGTGTCGATGACAGGGCGCTGCGATTTAGTCTGCCCAGTGTGGAAGAAGAGCAGGTATGATCACAGGTTCTTGAAGAACGGTTCATATTTCGGTGTTTTATGGGTTATTTCGGTGGTTTGGGTGCATTGTTACCAACATACAATTTACGTCACCTCCCGCGAATTACACGTATAACTAGAAGTACTTTTGACAGTATAAAAGGGGCCGGAAGGTTTGGAACGGTGAATGTGTAGACAATTGACGATTTCCGATATGTAATGATTGAGCAATAGTAGTTGCAGCAAACTATGTAAATTATCCCAAACTAACGAAATCACCAAAATCTACCCATAATGCACGAAAATACCAATATGACACCAACCTACTGACCATGTATCCAATCACCTGTAACTGATAACGGCGATGATAGCTATGAGTATGTCGGGCAACTGGGCTGAGTAAATATGATTTTTCGGCGGTTCAAGTATCGTGATACAGCTTCAATTAAGTCACTTTACACAGGGCCATGATGAAAACACGTTTTTAATTTTATAGTATTTTTTAAAAAAAATATCCTGAAATGCCCGTTTAAGCACTTGGACGTTTACAAGTGTCCGGTTTAGAGATGTTCCACTGTATATTGTCTATCCAGTATAAATGTATTAATAGTCGTATGGTGCCTTTTCTCGGCAGGCATCTCATTTATTAAGCCTTCGGTTATTGTAGTATCTAGAGAATAAAGTTACCATACGTCACGTGCAACCAGTGCAGCCACATATCTGGAGCCCGTTTCACTAAACTTCGTACGACTAAAATTTTCGTAAGTGAAAATTTAGGATCGTCTGGAAATTTCAATATATGGATTTACATTTATTGACCATAGGCTGCATATGCAGCCTATGCTCAATAAATGTTAATCCAATACTTGTTTACAAGAAAACATTGTTAATGTGCAATTTACAGACTATCATAATTATACACTTACGAACATTTTAGTCGTACGAAGTTTAGTGAAACGGCCCACAGAGCCTGCGGTGGCCGTTATTCAGTCGTCAAAGAAGGTTCACAGCAGTCAGAGTAACGTAAAACACATTATACATTGGAACCACTATGAATCGAACAACACTGCCACATCGCTGTGTTAAATTATGACATATTTCACCGTCAAATATCGCTGATGTCCATCGGTGTTCATGATTGCAATGCACACAGGCAGGTGTATCACTGCTCATACATCAGAATAACAGTGAACATCTCTAAACCGGACACCCTGGGGACGTCCCATGGTGTCCAGCTACCGGACACCCTGTGGACGTCCCAGAGTGTCCGGTTTAGAGAGGGTCCACTGTAATATGAATCCTACTCGGTGAGTGTGTGCACAATCCTGGTACATAATAATCTCACAACTGTGACCATAGTCGTAAGGTACATTTTGCCTGTGGCCCATTTTATTAACATTTGGTTTCAAGTTTCTTCCGCGTTATTGACATACTGGTATAGCGCAATATGACGACAGGATACTATTTCAGTAACACATTGGATACGTCCGCGTCCATTTCATCTAGCGGATATTGTAAATTTGTATACTGTAAATTCTTATAAATAGACCTAAGATATGAATTTGCTGCCGTGACTAATTTTTTTATATTCACACACCTCTCCCCTATCGAAACATCAACCCTTTGAACCCGAAAGCCTGCTATAGTGGTTTATGCAAACAGTGCAGATCCAGATGAGCCGGCTCGTAACGAGCCGTCTCATCAGGATCTGCACATTTTGAAAGTAATTTTCATATTTTTTGAGAGAAAAAAATATACCCCTTTTCATAAATGGACTAGTCTGAAAACCATTTTGTGACGGTTGGATTGGTTGCAAAATTAACATATCAATATCCATTCCAGTTACTTAGGGGTGAAAGGGTTAAACATTCTGCGTAAGTACATATAGATGGCCAGTAGGTTTCCAACATCTGTGTGTATTTATCCAATGTTAACATCACGGGTTTAATCAATATCACATAACATCATTACTCATGTAAGATCCTACGGAGACCCGCAGGGGACATGGATTTTTGTATTACTTCGTTCCCACGAAATAACAATTCGTTCCCTCAATTTAACAATTCGTTCCCTCAATTTAACAATTCGTACCCACGAATTAACAATTCGTTCCCTCGATATAACAATGCGTTCCCTCGAATTAACAATTCGTTCCCACGAAATGACAATTCGTTCCCTCAATTTAACAATTCCTACCCTCGAATTAACAATTCGTTCCCACGGTATAATAATTCGTTTCCACGAATTAACAATTCATTCCCGTGGGAACGAATTGTTATTTCGTGGGAATGAATTAAACAAATTATATTCTATGTCCCCTGCGGGGCTCCGTAAGATCCTCTATATATGTAATAAATGACTAATAATTACATGTATACTCCATAGAAAATCAAATCAAAACCAATTGTATTTTCATTAAACATGCGTTTAGCCCATTGCAATAAACATTTTATAAATATCTAGATGATCTGACATGAGTGATGATTTAACATATTTATTAAACGAGTTTACTGATGTCATATATATAAGAAACGAGGCTATGCCATGTTTCTTATGATATCAGTCAACGAGTTTAATAAATATCATATTAAACATGTTAAATCAACACAAATGTTAGATTCTATTTACTGCATAAGCATACATTGAAGCTGTACTGGTAATCAAACCTGTTTTCTGTAACGAGCTAATCTGCATAAGTATGTATTATACTAAAGTAAAACCGCTCAAAACCGGACAACCTGAGAGGTCCCCAGTGTGTCCAGGTTTCACTGTAAATCAGGCATTTGATCATTCTGAGCCATAGTTGTGTGCTATGCGATCACGAACAGACGTACCAGAGATAAATTACCAAGAAAATCATAAAAAATAACATCACTTGTGTGTGTTTTATCCC
The DNA here is from genome assembly GCA_029237695.1 of Conchocele bisecta. Lineage (NCBI taxonomy): Eukaryota > Metazoa > Mollusca > Bivalvia > Lucinida > Thyasiridae > Conchocele > Conchocele bisecta. Next base: position 30,039,725 of record CM055280.1, read on the forward strand.
GCCAACACAGTGCCGTGAAACACGGTGCCGTGAAACATTTTTGATATTCAGTCAATATTATTTTAGGCATTTTACAGCCATTTGTAGGTGTTGACGGTTCAAATGAGTGGTCACAACATATACTTCTGATGAGAAATAAAGAAATTCTTGAGCCTTGCCGGATATTTTTTCCCATTCACGGCACTAGCCTACTATTCTGTTTTTCTCGGTGTCAGGTTTAGAGGAGTTTCATTGTAATGTATTATGATTTGTATTACACTGTGTTAATACACAGCGAGCGCCGATTTTATGCAATAAACACCTAGTTGATTGTACTACTTTGCAGGAGCTGGTGAGCCACACTACCCAGCACCGGAACTGGCGGGGAATTGTGATCGCGCTAGTCGTCATCGTCGTAGTCTGTGCTCTCATCATTCTCGCCATTATCCTGTTGTCGCCACGTAAGTTCTCGTCACCATCTTGTTGTCGCCACGTACTTTCTCGCCATTATCTTGTTGTCGCCACGTAAATTCCCGCCATCATCCTGTTGTCGCCACATCAGTTCCTGCCATCATCCTGTAGTCGCCACGTAAGTTCCCGCCATTATTTTGTTGCCGCCAAATAAGTTCCCGCCATTATCCTGTTGTCGCCACATAATTTCCCGCCATCATTCTGTTGTCACCACGTAAGTTTCCGTCATCATCATGTTGTAACCACGTAAGTTCACGCCATTATTCTGTGGTCACCACGTAAATTCTCGCCATTATCTTGTTGTCTCCAGCCACGTAAGTTCCCGCCATCATCCGGTTGTCGCCACGTTCTCGCAGTTATCTTGTTGCCGCCACGTAAGTTCCCGCCATCATCATTCATCATATTGTCGCCGCGTAAGTTCCCTCCATTATCCTGTTGTCGCCACGTAAGTTGCCCTCCCCCCCCCCCCCCCGGCCACATATTTCAGTTGCTAACAGTAACTCTTGCAATCTACTCCCATAATATTGTAGTTGCGAACATAAACTCTTGCAATCTCCTCCCATACCATTGTAGTTGCGAAAAATACCTCTTACAATATACTCCCATACCATTGTAGTTGCGAACAGAAACTATTGCACTCTCCTCCCATACCATTGTAGTTGAGAACATAATGTCTTGCAATTTGCTCCCATGTACATGTAGTTGTGAACCGTAAATCTTGCAATCTACTCCCGCTACGGACGGTACAGGAGTAGATTTCAAGAGTTACTGTTTGCAACTATACGTCTTGTTGTCGTTAGGTAGAATAGTCAGTATAACAAAGGATATGGAAGTGTCAAAGTAAACTATAATGTAACCATTTGTATCCATAATGACCTCGTACAACATACAAGAGTATCAGTCTGTAACTGTCGCTGTCCGCTTGCAAGTTTCAGATAGCCTTTGCTGGTTATATGTTATCTCCCTTGAGATAGCATATTGTGTCACGCACATTTATATGGGGGCAGCCATTGTCGTGCTACGCCTAAATGGCGAATATGACCAAGAAAATAGTGCCCTGTGCTAACCTATCCTATGTCGTTTTGGTCTGTCTTGCTTTGTATCTAAAACTCTACATATACCATTATCTATATTTTTCACAGTTTTGTGCTCAGTTTATCAGTTAAATTCTGGAAGATACGAATCAAGACATTTCGTGCGTATGAATACAGCAGCTATTATGTTTAGGTCTCACGGGACAGTACGGAACTAGCAGTAAAAGGGGGTGGACGATTTTCTATATATTTCAGTACTGACCCTGCAAGTTACACCAGTATGTTTTACAAAATTAACTAACCCCACACACCGATCACCTTTTGTGGAGATATTATAGTTCAGTACTTTCAGTACTTTGATTACAATTTAGCTAGCTTGGTCTCTTCGATCATATTTTAGTTTAAAGGGGCATATCAGGATTTTTTTAAAAAATACTATAGAACATAAAAACGTGTTTTCATCATGGCCCTGTGTACATGTACCTATATGGGTGAAAATAGAAACAACCCAGCGGTCCTAGTAATCGTCATATATCTTCAATTAAACCACTTTCTACAGGGCCCTGATGAAAACGCATTTGTATTTGTTATAGTATGTCCTTCAACAAATTCTGATGATGAAAACACGTTTTTATATTTTATGGTATTGTTTTGCCCCTTTGAATACCATACATTGTGCTGTATTTGTAGGATCGCATGATGTACCACAGAAGGACAAGTTCACGTTTGAAGACTTCATCTCCGACAAGTACAGTCCGAAGAGTTTTAATCCACTATGGCTACGAGGTACATACAACAAATACTATCTATCTCTGGTAAAACTGACAGTTTAACATTATCATTATCAAAGTAATGAAAGTACTGCCACCAGAGACTGAAATAAGGAACGGACATATATATAGCATGTGGCATTGACCTACATTTTCAACTCAACTGATTTAGCAAGTGTAACCATTTTGTGTGTTAAATACAAGATGCAAAATTTAAAAGCACATTTTGGTTCTTCCGGCATGCTCTCATAGACGGAACAGATAGTCGTTAAACTACGTCATTTCCGGTCATGACGTCACATTTTTTCAAATATGTTGACGCATATGAAACGTTAAATAATGTCGCTATTATTTCCCAATATTCATTTGAGCCGCAGCAAACAACACGCAAACGCCAGCACTTCTCATTCTGTTTTCTTTCAAAAATATGCATACAAAATTACGTTAATTGGACCGCAATACAAAACATGACGTTACTATAGCAACTGAAATACGAGCCATAAACATTATTTCCATACTTTGTCTTGGGTAATGGAAAACAATTGCCCAGGCTACGAATATCGAAATTTTAAATGCGATAAAAGATGACAAAACGACTTATTCGTGTACTTTATGAACACCCCTCGTATAAGTAATTCAACCATGGTCTGTTGCGTTTCCTGTAGTATGAATCGGATTCCACGCACTTTAAACATACTAAATATTTGTTATACTGCAGTTATACTGCAGTAAACGCAACAGCACATGGTTGTATTACTTACATGAAATCCTGCTATTGTTACAGACGCCGATGCCTTTTACTACAAAGACGAGGACGGTGATGTTATGCAGTATAATTGCTCAACTAATAAGTCACATATCGTCATGGACAATTCCACTTTCGTAAGTTAATACCGCATACTATTATTAACGTACTTTCCTTTCCAATTGAAACACAATGGAACGCCAGACGTCAATATTTTCCATATCAATATGGCGTTCATATTGGTCAGTGCCGAAATACGTTTCACCTCGCAAAATAGTTCCTTCTAAATATCACCACTAATTTGTTTACTGAATGTATAGTTTGTATATTTTTTGAGGCGCATATTCATTGTGAGTGATTTACGTAAATATTTCAAGGTTATTTGATTTGTATGTGAATATCTGCCACTCGTTTCGCCGCGCAACGATATTGCGCGCGTAACGATATTGTGCCGCGCAACGATATTGCGCCCTGAGAACTCGCGCATACATGTATATCCACATATAATACTCATTCAACACATGACATTACTTGTTCCGACAAATTATATCCGTTACAGTTGTTGTTTTCTTATCATTGGGCTCATGTATATCTTAGTTTCCAGCGAGTGCATATATAGATACGGAAGCCCATTAGGGCCACTTCACTTTTTTTTAATTTCCATTTATTCAAAAAAAATTCTTGAATTTTCAAGTTCTTTTCTTGAATTTTCAAGATGTTTTCTTGAATTTTCAAGTTCTTTTCTTGAATTTTAAAGATCTTTTCTTGAATTTTCAAGAAAAGATCTTGAAAATTCAAGAAAAGAACTTGAAAATTCAAGAAAGTATCTTGAAAATTCAAGAAAAGATCTAAAAAATTCAAGAAAAGATAAAAAAATGTGAAGTGGCCCTAATGGGCTTCCGTATATAGAGGATGGTATATATGATGTTATTACACTGTGTTACTACACTGCGAGCGCCCATTTTATGCAATGAAATCTGAGTGATGTATTTGATGTATCTGTTATATCTGATTTATCCCGTCAACACAGTGCGTATGTGCCGTGAAACACGGTGCCGTGAAACATTTTTGATATCCTGTCAATACGACCTGATCACTGCGTATGAATATGTGCGGTGGCTGGGGTTATTTTTGTTTTGCATTTTAAAGCCATTAGTAGGTGTCGACTGGATAAATAGAATAGTAGGTTAGCGCCGTGAATGGGAAAAATATCTGGCGCTGCACGGAAACGGGATGTGCTCAGCAGAGCCTCGCCCATCCCGTTTCCTAAGCCTTGCCAGATATTGTTTCCCATTCACGGCACTAACATACTATTCTCTATATATCTACTATATATGTTATTTACACTGGAAATTAAAAATGAGCAGTTCATTGTTTCTTTTAATCAATGGTGTTTGTCTACTAAAAGTATAACTACCGGTAGAACCTGTAATTAATTAAAAAAAAAACTCATTGGTATTCCAATCGGAGCATTACATTTAACAATGTTATATTAGGTCATAAGAAAGTACTTTGATTCTCAGACACGGGTTTGCGGAATGTGACGCGGGAGGGCGGACTTTTTTTAATGTATTTTCCTGTGTTTGAGATGTTTGTCTCTGACATAATTCCAGCACAAAAATATTTACACAATTCCCTAACATTTGATTGGCCAGTAGCAAGTCTCTGTCCAAAATTTATATCCAAGTAAACTCTCACGCCGAACTACTTTCTACAGGTGCGCTGTCAGTGCTGTCAATGTAAACAAATGGCTGCCGTCTGTCAAAATAAACACATTTTCTTGATGAATTTATTTCAAATTCTGGAATTATAAGGAATGAATGGCCTTTTTGTTGAATTTATAGGGGATATGAACTTGGAAAAGTCGCGGGAATACTGGACGAGGCCTATCGGCCTTCGTCCAGTATTCCCGCAGCTTTTCCAAGTATATACCCCGATAAATTCAACAAAAAGTCCATTCATTCCTATAATAATTATGTTCTAGAACGTTACTGCAACTTCTTTAGACGTGAACAAGTGAAAAATCACAAGATTTTCGTCAGATATGGTCGAATGTAACATATTGTTGTATGGTAATGTTTTTTTATCGATCATGTGGCAAATTTACAGTACGTTCTTATTTTTACATGACGATAACATGTTTGACGCGAAGGGATTGTTCGGACGCGGCGATATCTGATAACCAAAACACTCTTTGTTATGGCCTTAGCAACGCCGTATTTATGTTATTTATTTCATATATCTTATGTTTGATCAGATGCAAACGATTTTACTTGCAGCAACATCATTACAGCTACACAATATCTACAGATGAGTTGTATATTTTGTTGCAATACAGTACAGAAGGGGTAAGTACACATTTATATAATATTACTACATAAGTGATTAGTTAATATTAGGCCATAACCAGTTCTTCCTCTGTTAAGGGTTTGCGTGCGGGTAGGTTTTGAGAGTGGTTCTATGAAAAAACAAACAAACGGTGTATGCTATATTACACAATTTTACTGGTGAAGTAATATGAACATTGATTTGGGACTTGTCTAAGTTTAAATTCGTTAATGAATTTACACTTAGTAAGTTTAATAAGAGTGTTTTCTTATTATTTAGCGGAAATTTAAATTTATGTTAAAAACTTCATCAACCTTTTGCACACTGCAAAGGGTTGAGGAAGTTATTAACATAAATTTGCATTCGTTTTTTTTCAAAGCCTTGTTTGTTTTTAAAGGACACGTAAGTAGGTGTTGGCTATCCATGTGTACTCTTAACAGAGACAAACAATGGCATGGCCTTATATTTATTTAACTAATGTACTAGTTTAATTAGAAAGAACGAGGTTAGTGCATATCTTATTAAATCAGCAAAGAAATGTTACATGATTTATCCCGTCAACACAGCGTATGTGCCGTCAAACACGGTGCCGTGAAACATTTTTGATATCCAGTCAATACTATTTTTGCATTTTACAGCAATTTGTAGGTGTTGACGGGATAAATAGAATAGTAGGTTAGTGCCGTGAATGGGAAAAAATGTCTGGCGCGGCAAGGAAACGGGATGTGCTCGGCAGAGCCTCGCCCATCCCGTTTCCTGAGCCTTGCCAGATATTTGTTCCCATTCACGGCACTAACCTACTATTCTCTATCTATTTTCCTTATTTCTGAACCAAAATATATGTTGTGACCACTCATTTGACCGTCTCTGCGGAGACGGTTCAAATGAGTGGTCACAACATATACTTCTGATGAGAAATAAAGAAATTCTTGAGCCTTGCCGGATATTTTTCCCATTCACGGCACTAACCTACTATTCTCTATATTTGTACATAAGCATATCATGATACAGTGAGGCTGCTGTGATCGCCCAATGTGGTCTCTTTAACGTACTCGTGGACATATTTAGTACACTTTTAATATGTTTTAATGAGTGTAGGACATAATCCCCCCCCCGGACATAATCCCCCCCCCCCCAACCCCATGTTTTTTGACAGGAGGACAATATCCCCCACCCCCGTCTAAAATTCAGGTAAGACAAAATTTCCCTAGTCTGAAATGCAGGTAGGACATAATCCCCCCCCCCCAGGTCCGTCAAAATCACAGGTAGGACATAATCCCCCACCCGTGGATATGCGGCTAGGACATATTCCCCGCGTCCGCAAAAACATATGTAAATATGCGAGAGTGATTATGTAAATCCTATATTTTAACATGATTGACGAATGAACTCTATGTAATAAATAACAAATCAGGTGTCGAGTATCTTTATTGGCACAAGCACATTAATAATTCAGCACACTATTAACTAAATCACAAATACTTCTATAGTTATGTTCTATAATATAATAAGGATTTATCCAAGAGAAACAGCTAACTATAATCTCACATTTCATCACAAGCAAATGAATACTGTTCACAACTTCACATTCATAATTCAGCACACTATTAACCATAGCACATATACTTCCAATAATTACCACAATAGCATCAAGAAATCAATGATTCAAACAATTAAGATTTGGACGGGGGGGGGGGTGATTATGTCCTACCTGCATTTTAGACGGGGGGGGGGGGAGTTTGTCATATCTGCATTTTAGACGGGGGGATTTTGTCCTCCTGTGTCAAAAAACATGGGGGGGGATTATGTCCGGGGGGGGGGGGGGGATTATGTCCGTATCCCGTTTTAATACGTTGTGTTAGTATGCAATACAATAGTGTTGAATATACGCAATTTTTATTTATTTATACATATGTGTACCTGTTAAGCTGCGGTAGTTAATATATCTTAATTGTCACACCATATTAATCAGATGTTTGTTCTTTCATTTCAGATTTACAGACATTCGTCGATCTCGAAATATAAAATTTACAATGTAGACACAAAGTAAGTAATTAGCTTTTAAAAAGTAGTATGTAAGTGATGATATGTGGCTGTGACTAGAGACATTGGGCTGTTTTTACTACTGTAGCTCCTGATCAAATAGCACACTCCTGTTAGCCTGATAACGATCTATATTGCTTGTTAGAAGCATATCGTGTGTATCGTTGATGGAATGTGCAGATCCTGATCAGATTGTGCATCTGGATCTACACTTGCCCCAAAACACATAAGCCCAATTTATCCAGTCACAGTCACATATGAACATGTTCGCACAGTGTGTAGTTAATGATTTAATCAGGGTCATTATTGTAGGAGGTTAGTCGGGGGACTGGATAATTAATAAAAGTCGTGTTTCTTTCTATTATTTAGTTGCAACGCCGTAGTTTATCACTATGTAGTTTATCACTATGTAGTTTATCACTATGTAGTTTATCACTATGTAGTTTATCACTATGTAGTTTATCACTATGCATGCAGCATAGTACGGAGCCCTGCAGGGGACATGGATTTTTTTATTAATTCGTTCCACGAAATAACAATTCGTTCCCCCGAATTAACAATTCTTTCCGACGAAATAACGTGAAATGACAATTCGTTCCCTCAATTTAACAATTCGTTCCCTCGAATTAACAATTCGTTCACACGATATATCTCTCTAATCTCCCTTGGCGAGGTCCCCAGTGTGCCCGGTTTAGAGCGGTTCCACTGTAAAATGGACAAATGACGACTTCAAGACACTCATAGATGCTTTGCGATCACAAACAGTCATTATCATCGGAGATAAGTGGCAATGAACCCGATCAACATTAAACAGAACTAACATTTCTCCGTGTCCGGTTTAGAGAGGTTCGACTGTATGTATTATTACGTACACGTATTGCTATTAATGTTCTATCAAGCTTGTGCCTCAACTCGATGACCCTATTTGTGTACATACTACCACTGTATTCAAGGTGCATGATCACGTGGTTATAACAACAACAACAATGGCTGAAAGTGTTGAAAGCTCGCCCACTCCAAAGTAAGTATTATTTGATATTTTCCTTAATATGCAACTGATTTTGAGGACATATGGCGCAGCAAACGAGTCTTCATGAGTTGCATTTGGTGGTTCCGGGAGTTCGGCACAGATTTATGTCATTTTTGCGAAGAATCGATTTCCGTGTCGGTAGACACGGAAATCGATTCTTCGCAAAAAAACGACAGAGGTTTGAGCCAAGGTACAACAAAATGCAGCTTAACTATAGACGCGTCAACATCCGTTACATAATAAGGACAAAATCAAATAATACATAATAAGGGCTAAATAAAAGAATACGTACTTTGAATCGAAGGGCTTCTGGAAGTTTCAGTACCTGTTGTTGTTGTTGTTGTAACCACGTGATCATACACCTTGGTATTATTATATGGGTATATTACAGGCAGCTTGTGTCAGTAGAGGGGCCAGCAGGAAAGAAACTCCAGTTCGTCACGTGGTCGCCGACGGGTCATAGTCTGGTATGTGGTCACGGAATATATACATATAGGTGGCTGTGACTGTAGAAATGGGGCTTATGGGATTTGTGGCCAGTAGATCTCTTTGATTAAATAGCATATTCATGTAGTCCAAGGATTTATAGATGTTCTGTGTAACCTGCTAACAATCTATATTGCCTGTCAGGTCAATGGTATTTTTTTAGTCGTGACCTGTGGATAGTAAACGGACATGTACATATGTGGTGCCATTTACTATTCTGGTGTCCGCTAGGCGCCATGCCAAGCCAGATAAATGGCCGCTATGGCCGGTGAAGGCTCATGCCATACTGTACACATTCATTTTGACATCATTATTCTATATATTATACTATGCATATAACCCTTGGAACCCGAAAGCCCGCTATAGCGGTTTATGCAGACCGTACAGATCCAGATGATCCGGCTCGTAGCAATTTTCATATTTTTGAGACACAAAATACCTTTTCATAAATGGACTAGAGTGTCTGAAAACATTTTGTGACGGTTGGATTGCTTGCAACATTAACATATCAAAATCAATTCCAATCACTTAGGGGTGAAAGGGTTAATGTTTTATCCCAAACATTCTCCATACTATACGTCCGTGTGTTTCTATCGTTACAGGTGTTTGTGCAAGAAAACAATATATACTACATCGATGACGTCACACATATGTCATACCACCAGGTTACGTCAGACGGGATTGTGGGGGAAATCTTTAATGGAATCCCAGATTGGGTATACGAAGGTAGCCTATATAAATTCGCCCATTTCATAGCACAGGTTAAATTATTTAATGAAATCACCCACATATAAATGAGACACGGTATGTGATTTTGCACCTTCGGACATCTGCGTAATTTCACGAATCACGTTTACAACATTTACAATATTTTCCGTAAATCGCGTCAAAGGTTGACAAATATTTCAGAGTACATGCGGAATTATATTCCGCATGTACTGTGAAGATTTTATCAACTTTTGACTTAATTTATGAAAAATATTTTAAATTTTGTAAAACGTATTTAATGAAATTACGCAGATGTCCGAATGTACAAAATCACATGCCGTATCTCAATTATGATAATGAGAACTTAATGATAAGTCTGATTCCAGGCTCTATCAAAACGGATACAGTCTGAAATTTTCGACGATATTGGCATTTTTAAGATTTGTAAAATGTTATCTTAAATTTAAATTATATAAATATAAATATTTACACTGTCCTTATATTAATAATGCAAACGCCCATTCAACGTATTGCGTTAACGTCATTAAACTACATGACGTTAATCGTCGTTGTCAATAACGTCACGCTATTGACCTGCAACGTTGCTGTTATATGAATTGTGACAACATGACGTAAAACAACAAGATTCCTAATTTTAACGACTTATTTGGTTATTTACTATGGGAATGAATGGCCTTTTTGTGGAATTTATCGGGGTATAGACTTGGAAAAGTCGCGGGAATACTGGACGAAGGCCGGAAGGCCTCGTCCAGTATTCCCGCGACTTTTCCAAGTTTATATCCCCGATTAATTCCACAAAAAGGCCATTCATTCCTTATAATTCCAGCATTTGAAATAAATTCATCAAGAAAATGTGTTTATTTTTCGTTTACTTAAAGGCCCAACTGGGATATAAAAGCCACCAGATGGCGTTGGGCAGGCTTTTTGATAATTTTATGCATGCTTCACTTCAAGGACACATTTTCAGTTATTTTAGAAATACCACTGAACAAATAATTACACTATTTCACACAGACATAGATAATATAACTTTGGAAGGTTTAGAAAAATTTGGATTTAAGAAAACAAATGTAAATGTGCTTTTGAAGTAATACAATGTACTCAACTGACAACTGATTCAAACTTGCCGGGCGGAGCGTAGCTGTTACATATGTAATTCATGCATAGAGCTGAGTTCATGACCCGACATTGTAACAATCCCACGTGTTCAGTGATAACGCTAACAGCTATAATGCCTGTATGGTCAACTCAGACAGTGTGCCAGCCGCACAACTTTGATTTTGGACAGTAATATCAAATTAAATGTGTGGTTGGTATGCACATAACAAGGTGAATGAAACAAAACCATGGTTTAATAGACCAGCAAGAGAAATATTTCGCCTAGAACTTGATACAGTGGCTGTGAAAATGCAGTATATACTAATTATAAACAGCATATACTCGGGTTAGTATGCACAGTCACAAAACAGCATGTATGTGCAGTCTGATCTGGAATGTACATGACTACATGAATTCAAGTTTTCTAGCAGCCTTATTTCCTGTATCCTAACACGTACCAGTATGGCTATTTCAACACTGGTCTCTAATTAGCTGTCAGCATATATTATATCTGCAGCATTATGCAGTCTAACTGGGACTGGGTTATCTGTGGAATGACATGACACAGTTACACATTTTTATCAAATACCGACTTATTACAAACACATATTCTTATATATTGGTTACTACATGTACTTACAAAATACATCGGAGATAGGAACCTTGTTCAGGTCCAGAAGTACAATATAGGTTTCACTATATATACTGACACACTCTAAGTAACGGACACGTGGACATGTTACGACATGCATATCCCCGGATCAGCTGGTGCATCCTCGCAGCCTCATCAGGATCTACACTGTTAAGTTTGGTGGTCATTCATGGTGGCTCTAATTAATGATGTAAACTGCATCATGATGTAGTCATGTGCTATCTGAATGTGAGTTAAACTGATCAAACACTCAATAAGCCCCAGTTTGTCATTGTGTAACACATGGAAAGGTGTTTCATTAAATTTTACGTGTTTCTATTTTTAATAATTTATATATAGCATCAGAATACTCTTTGCTTTGAAATAGTTAGCAGCAAAATACTATATAAGTTTTAACACTTTTAGTAAATTCTCAATCATTTTCCTACACAACTAAAACATACAGACACTAGTATAGGGACTGGTATATATTGTATCATTTGTGTGTTTTATGGGACCACACGTTTGATAACAAACCTACATACCATATATCTAGATACTGGTCAGTATGAAACACCTACACTGGCTATCCAGCAGCCCCCTCACTGTTCTACTTTGGGAGCAGACGACAAACATGTGCTGCTGTTTATGTGTTCTATTTATAAAGCCAGTGTATAACTGACAGGCTAGGGACGCTATCAGTAATTGGATATGCCCCTCCTACAAAATTCGGTACCAGGGCACCGATTGTTGGGCCTTTAAGAATTATTTTAACTGCGCCTGATGGTTACGGAAAGTAGTTCGGCATGGAGTTTACTGGGATATAAATTTTGGACGGAGACTTGCAACGGACCAATAAAATTTTAGGGAATTGTGTAAATATTTTTGTGCTGGAATTATATCTTTGAAACTATCAGAACATGCAGTGTAAATATAAGTATTTTAACCATGATTTGTTGCGTTTACTGTAGTAAGAAAAACATTTGGTCTGTTTAAAGTGCGTGGAGTCCGAATGACTCATACTACAGTAAACGCAACAGCACATCGGTTTATTCTTTAAATTTAATATAATTACACTGCAATTCAGTTGTGCAAAAGAACCTCATACATATTTTCTTGTTGTTAAGAAACGGTGAAACCCTCATATATGGTGCTAAGCAATTACATACTTAAAACATCTTAATGGACCATGAAAACACATACTTTTATATATATAAATATTTAATAATTTAATCATTCACCTTTTTTAATTACTCTATCGACAGAGGAGATCCTGGGAGCGGCCAATGCTATATATTGGTCACCTGGCAACAGGTATTTCGTGTTCGCCACGTTTAACGACTCGGAGGTACGGCGGTATGATCTGACCTATTACGGTGATTCTTCACACCAATATGTGGAAGATCAACGGATATCATACCCAAAGGTACGTGCGAATATGAGACAAGTTCGTGATTATGAATCAATATATGCGATTTTTCATGATTTTTTAAACGACATTTTCTATAAATCACGTCCTAAATTGACAAAATGTTCATAGCAAAATTTGCTATGAACATATTGTCAATTTTGGACGTGATTTACAGAAAATGTCGTTTAAAAAATCATGAAAAATGAATTAATGTGGAATCATATTCAACAGTTGCTCTGAACATTTCGCCAACAGCTGACGTCATTTACGGAAAACATAGTAAAGTTTGTAAATATTTTCATGAGATATCGCACATCTTAGGTACGAAACTGCATGTCGTTTATCACGTATGGTTCCGTCTCTATATGACCTTAGCTGTTCTGGGACGTTAAACCCTTTCACTGTCACTTTCTTACGTATGATACACGTATTCTGCAGTACATGTTCGTTGATGAAACGTTTCTTTTTTCTATTGGAAAACGGAAATGTTTCACTAACGACGCAAATTACACATGCCCGGCAAATAGAGAATAGTAGGTTAGTGCCGTGAATGGGAAAAAATATCTGGCAAGGCTTAGGAAACGGGATGGGTGAGGCAGAGCTGCATTCACTGCACTAACGTACTATTCTATTTATCCCGTCAACACCTACAAATAGCTTTAAAATGCAAAAAATAACCCCAGCCGCATCGTCAAAATCGGAGAATCGACTAGTATGACAACCGCACATATTCATAAACAGTGAGTAGGTCGTATTGACAGGATATCAAAAATGTTTCACAGCACCGTGTTTCACGGCACATACGCACTATGTTGACGGGATAAATAGCTGTATTCAGAAGTCGTATTCATCTGACAAACAAATAACGCGATATGAGGTGATGCTGCATGGCAACATCCATCATACGATAGTTCTTTTACTCATGTCAACTTGCGATGTCTGACACGGAAACGCAGAAAGACCTGTTTGACTAATGCACAGTTTGTTACCGAATAAAACATAATTATACGACACCATGCGTCATATTTACCATTAAATGCACAGCCTTATCTTTCAGACGGGTACCCAGAATCCAACTGTTACCTTGACCATATTTGACACGAAAACCAATAACACTGCCAGCATACAGCCACCAGCCCATTTCAAGGACATGTAAGTATCATATACGCACAGTCATGCATATGGACTACATTTGACCAAACAGACCTGCTGGTGTTATTGAAATGTGTATGTTCAGCATTTCTGAAAGGGGTTCGACTTTCAGCTGTGAAGTAACCAAAATATGTAAGGTCTCCCTGGACCCCTTTCAGATTTCCGTTGCTTTACTGCCCCGGGAATGTTTCGATTCCCAGAAGCCAAATGCTGAATTGGGGTATATATTTGACCAAGAACTAGCTCCTGTGCAAAAAGCTTTGTGTCAATTTAAGACGAGTATTTCTGAAAATCTGCATATTTCAATACGTTTGGCGTCACTGTGTTTTTTTAATAAGACATTTGAATAATATAATGTCTATTCATTCATGCACTGAAAATGGCTATCGCGGACCTCGTTTATATAAAAAAAATCCTACTGGCTTCAACAAGTTGCGTTCGTACGAACCCATCGAACCTCCTCTGGCAACGCCCGTGTACTGACTGTTGAGCGAGCTTTGTCACAATGAAAAGCAAACTAACACGTATCGACATGTAGTGCTCAATTTTAGTGGAATATTCTAAACCGAACACCCGGGACCTTCAATGATGTCCGGTTTAGACAGGTTCCCATTATATCAGTGTAAGTTGCATTGTCAGAATGACTTTTGAGAGAGATGATTGAAACATCAGTTCATGGGCAAATGCTATGTTAATCAGAATTGTCTGGTGTTTATGCATGAGTCTCTCAGTTCGGACTATTCGTATGTCTCCTTCCAATTGTGTCAGTTTGAAATTGAAAAGCACGCACGTGATATGTGACCTGTCTGTCATTGTTTTCAGCTTTATCCCGTCAACACAGTGCGTACATTATATGCCGTGAAACACGGTGCCGTGAAACAGTTTTGATATCCTGTCTATACGACCTAATCACTGCGTATGCATATGTGCGGTGACTGTGCTTATTTGTTTTGCATTTTAAAGCCATTTGTCGTTGTTGACGGGATAAATAGAATAGTAGGTTAGTGCCGTGAATGGGAAAAATATCTGGCGCGGCACGGAAACGGGATGTGCTCGACAGAGCCTCACCCATCCCGTTTCCTGAGCCTTGCCAGATATGTTTTCCCATTCACCATTCACCATGTTCACGGCACTAACCTACTATTCTCTATATCGCGGACGCAGTTTCAGATGAATGAGTGCCATTAGCTTACGCGTTGTTTACGCGGAAGCCGGCGTACATATTATTTCACGCTATTCCTAAAATATAGGATGGAATATTCTCTATAAATCCTATTCGTCAGACATGCATCGTCTTGTAGTTTTCGAAAGATCCATGACGTCCATGAGGTCAGTAACTGCATTCTTAGAGTGTAGTAGTAAATAGTAATACATTAAAATCATATAGAATTGCACAACCGCCTGCGGTAATCTTGCCAAGATGTCAACATTTCTCAATATCTATTTGCAATCTCAAGTCACAATCAAGCAGTTTGTAGCACAGCTCATGCTCATTCAATCAAGCTCCTTGATTTCAGTCACACTATTCAAGTACATGAATTTAAAGTAAAAGCAAACGAAAAATATTGGCAAGATTAGCGCAAACGGTGGTGTAATATACATAGAAAATAGTAGGTTAGTGCCGTGAATGGGAAAACATATCTGGCAAGGCTCAGGAAACGGGATGGGCGAGGCTCTGCCGAGCACATCCCGTTTCCGTGCCGCGCCAGATATGTTTTCCCATTCACGGCACTAACCTACTATTCTATTTATCCCGTCAACACCTACAAATGGCTGTAAAATGCAAAAATATAACCCCAGCCACCGCACATATTCGTACGCAGTGATTAGGTCGTATTGACAGGAAATCAAAAATGTTTCACGGCACCGTGTTTTACGGCACATACGCACTGTGTTGACGGGATAAATTGTTTTATTCGCCATTCTTTGTGTTGTAGTGACCACTATTTCACAAGACTCACCTGGCAGGACGCCGACAGCGTGATTGTCACGTGGTCTAACAGACCACAGAACGTGTCTATCCTGACGAGCTGCACCGTACCAGATGGACAGTGTTATGAGGTATCAAATCAAAGGTGTTCGGTGCGGAAATAATGTATGAATCACAATAATTACTTCGAGTGAATAATGCCGTTGTGTTCATATAATTATAGCAATACCGAAGAAAGCCGAAACACGCCGAATGCCTGTGTACAGTGCAGTTTCCGTTTTTGTTCCACCGTAGACAACACTTGCAAACTCAACGCGAACGCAACGCGAACGCAACGGTTTGCTGTAGCGTTGTATACGTTGTTTAAACGTATAATACGGTTCGTACACGTGTAATACACATTGTCAAACCGTTTAGTTTAAAAGCGTTGTATACGTTGTTTAAACGTATAATACGGTTCGTACACGTGTAATACACATTGTCAAACCGTTTAGTTTTAAAGCGTGTAATACGTTTAGCTTCAAGGCGTATAACACGCTTTGGCGTATACATATGTAGCGAGGTGAAAGAGTTGAAACGTGTACAACGCTTTACCTGGAAGCGTGTAGCTATATGAAAGCGTTGAAACGTGTACAACGGTTACACGTTTTAACACAAATACCTGTTCGGCCCCGATCTCTTCGAGGCGTCCTTGTTTCGTCCATTTTAAAATATCGCGAATACATACCCTCAGATCGAGTTCAAAGTACATCGGCGGTGTGATTTAGCACTTCAATTGATCCCTAATCCCTGATGACTAATGAGTCACGCTTTTAACACGACAGATGTACCTTGTTCGTTTATCAAAATGTTTGAGAATTGTAGATCACGTGAGCCGGCTCATCAGGATCTGCGGCATTCCTATGTACATTTTATATACACAAAAATGACGCCTAATACAGCGTAATGTAACAGGTCCTAACTTAATATGGAATAGCCCGGGCCGATAGTCCGTGTCAGTTAATTGGGGTTAAATATTACGAACACAGATAAACACAGTGCATGGTTTCTTTATTTTATCGGGGCCGAACAGGTATTTGTGTTAAAACGTGTAACCGTTGTACACGTTTCAACGCTTTCATATAGCTACACGCTTCCAGGTAAAGCGTTGTACACGTTTCAACTCTTTCACCTCGCTACAAATGTATACGCCAAAGCGTGTTATACGCCTTGAAGCTAAACGTATTACACGCTTTAAAACTAAACGGTTTGACAATGTGTATTACACGTGTACGAACCGTATTATACGTTTAAACAACGTATACAACGCTTTTAAACTAAACGGTTTGACAATGTGTATTACACGTGTACGAACCGTATTATACGTTTAAACAACGTATACAACGCTACAGCAAACCGTTGCGTTCGCGTTGCGTTCGCGTTGAGTTTGCAAGTGTTGTCTACGGTGGAACAAAAACGGAAACTGCACTGTATCAAACGTGTCGCTTACATGCTATCCACAGAGCAATTAATCCGGCTTTCGACTTTCGGTCCGGCTTTCATTCCGCTCAATAGTTTAGGCATGGCCGCGGATCGGGTCCCTGTTATAAACTTTATAGAAAAAATGGCGACGATTACGGGTGCCTTCTAAAATTACGATAGATTCAATGATGAAAAACAAAATGGCGACCTTCCATTGGCACCCGAGTCTCTATTCTCGATTTACGGAATGGGCCGATGGTTCTCGAGTGTCGCACTGTCGACAGATTGACACAACTGGACTAATATCTGGGCTGGTTACAGAAGTTTGACATATTATGACGTCCGTCAACGACACATACATGTAGGTCATGTATAGAGAATAGTAGGTTAGTGCCGTGAATGGCAAAAGTATCTGGCAACGGAAACGGGATGGGCGAGACTATGCCGAGCACATCCCGTTTCCGTGCCGTGCCAGATAGTTTTCCCATTCACGGCACTAACCTACTATTCTATGTATCCCGTCAACACCTACACATGACTTTAAAATGCAAAATAATAACACCAGCCACTGCACATATACATACGCAGTGATTAGGTCGTATTGACAGGATATCAAAAATGTTTCACGGTACCGTGTTTCACGACACATACGCACTGTGTTGACGGGATAAATAATAAATGTATTTAAACGCATTGCACTTTTTCCCAGGATTTTAAGTTCCTTCTCAAACGGTTTCACTATTCTTCACGTAAATCTTAAGAAATTTCTCAAGACAGGAATATTTAAACTAAATATTGGTATTCGTTGTTTCAGAACTATTGGTTTGAGGCTCCAAGTGGATGGATTGATTTTGTAAGTATACAATTTCATTTCAAATTGAATAAAATACACAGCATGAACCAGTGCCTTTATTGTCATTTGTCTTAACCATTTCAACCCTAAGGAACTGGAATGTACTATGATATGCTAATGTTCCGACCAATCCAATGGTCACAAAATGATTTTCAGATTCGTCCATTTATGAAAAGGGGGTGTTTTTATTCTAAGAAATATGAAAATTACTTGCAAAAAGTGCGGTTCCAGATGAGACGGCTCGCTACGAGCCGGCTCATCTGGATCTGCACTGTTTGCATAAACCGATATAGCGGGCTTTCGGGTTCAAAGGGTTAAGTTTTACTTTAATAACTAGTATCTAATGATACGTGCGTGTGTACGTGTGAATTGGTGTAGGCGATAGTGAGACGACTCGAACAATGGGTTTCAAGTCCCCCTTGATACTTTACCTTGTTTTATCCGAATCCTCAGACATAATTCCATTGCTGCGGGGTTGTGTGAGCATGTGTGCGTGTGCGTGTGCGTGTGCGTGCGCGCGTGCGCGCGTGTGCGCGTGTGCGTGTGCGAGTACGTGTGCGTGTGCGTGTGCGTGTGTGTATGTAGTTCTGCGTTGTCCTGAAACCTTGTTAACTGCATTTACTGCCATTTGCGCTGGATGGCCTTCCGCCCTGTGCAAATGTCAAAAAATGCACGGGCCAGTTTCACCAAACGTCGTACGACTAAGAAGTTCGTAAGTGCCAAACTAACTGTACAACAAAGTTTGCATTTGCAGCCGAATTTGGGAAATCCTTGGTTTGTTTGTTTGTTCGTTTTTTAGTGTTTAACGGCCTATCGACAGATAAGGTCATGTAAGGCCGAGCAAATGGGTTCGATCCCATTTTAACCTGCTGCATTGGGGGGGGGGGGGGGGGGAATCCCAAAATCAGAACGGAATATTTACATCGAGAACAAATATATTCAGCCCTGCAATTAGAATAACCTGACCTGGTGCCAGGTCCATACCACACCAAAGTCCCTTGGCCCCTTCCCCTAGAATAGGATTACGAATATCTTGGTAGATCTGTTCAGATTTAATCATCCATACATGAGGTGGAAATGGTAGCATGAATGAACCACGTTTAGGTGTGAAGTGAACTTATAAAGATCTTCGTATGAACATTTTGTGTCGTACGAAGTTAAGTTAAACGGGTACATGTATGTTCCACACCCCGGTATGTTTATTGCTGTCAACAATCCTTCTAATGCACTCAATAAATATTACGCAATCTGATTGGCTGATGGTCATACATTACAGGTATATCATTGTTGATGAACGGTCGCAAATTATTTCAATATGTATTCCTACGCCAGTAATAAAGGAGTGCATTAAAAATAGGTTAACCGCATTGTAATTTTCAAATTTGCGGCGTATATCAGAAAATTATAGGTCGGAAAACATGTTTAATTGCTCCGCTAGCGCGTCGCCATTAAACAGATTTTCCGACCTATCATTTTCTGATATACGCCACAAATTTGAAAATTACAATACAGTTAACCCTATAATATATTGCAGTATAATACGCCACTGTCGGCCCGCAACGGAGAGGCATATTTCCTGATATTGCCCAAACGAGAAGGGACAAATGGTGACTTTAAACATATCGCGAAAATAAACTCGTCCTACGTGGTCAATGTAAGTATTCAAATGGTATTTCATATTCATTATAGGAATGAATGGCCTTTTTGTGGAATTTATTGGGTTATAAACTCGGAAAAGTCGCGGGCGGGAATACTGGACGAAGGCCGGAAGGCCTCGTCCAGTATTCCCCAGCGACTTTTCCATGTGTATATCCCCGATAAATTCAACAAAAAGGCCATTCATTCCTTATAATTTCAGCATTTGAAATTAATTCATCAAGAAAATGTGTTTATTTTCCGTTTTCTTAAGAATTATTTTAACTGCGCCTCACGGTTACGGAAAGTAGTTCGGCGTGGGAGTTTACTGGGATATAAATTTTGGACAGAGACTACGGGCCAATCAAATTTTAGGGAATTGTGTAAATATTTTTGTGCTGGAATTATCCTATAATACAGGGTAGAGTATTTAAGGAATAAAACCATGGGATGTTGCGTTTACTGGGGTGTATAATAAATTTGGTCTGTTGTTTTATTACTTATATTTACACTGCATGTTATGATAGTTTCAAACATGTAAATAACCGAATATGGCGGTAAAATTATGAATAATATTGTTTTACGTCCATTTGTCGCAATTCCTGAAACAGGGACGTTGCCGGTCAATAGCGTGCAGTTATTGACAACCTCGAGGAATTTATGGACGTCAAACGAACTTTAACCAATCAACAGCATGGCGGCGTTTGCATTATGAATTTATAGAAGGTGTAAATACATTTGTATTGTAGATGTAGATGTGTGTTGATTATTCACAATCGAGTCAAGCAAACATTCCAATGGCAATCATACGAATGATGATATTTTCTTTCAAATAATTATAGTAAATCACACTCACTTATTCGCACAAAGTTCGTTCATTCTGTCGTTTAATAAAAGCAAACATGTGAATATTACTAATTAAAAGCAGTTCGTCGTTTATATCAAAAGCATCTCTCCGATTATGCGGAAGAACTACACACTTTCTTATTAAATAAAATTGAAACCGGCTCTAGAATTATCTCCTTTGCAGATTTGCTAATTTTCACCGATACTAGTTTTCAAATAGCAATCATAATTTCGAAAAATAACATCGAAAGTGGACATACATTTCAGATTTTTCTTGTCAATATTTTCAGAAAAAAAGAGTGATTTGTTTTACTATTTCAGATTGATGAGCATAAATATGGCGAGAAGGAATTCATAACGAGAGGAACCTTTGACGTGAATAGCGTCCTGGCATATGACAACATCAATGAATCAATGTAAGTGATTGGAGTATTGGGAGCGAAGTTATACCGTGTTATGTATGGGATATGATTGAATAAATTGGGCTTATTGCATTTAGGACCAGTTTACATGGTCTAGCACATGTTCCGCCTGCAAACTCCTGTAGTACGGTAAGGATATTTATCTCGTCAACACAGTGCGTATGTGCCGTGAAACACGGTGCCGTGAAACATTTTTGATATCCTGTCAATACAACTAATCACTGCGTATGAATATGTGCGGTGGAATTTTAAAGCCATTTGTAGGTGTTGACGGGATAAATAGAATAGTAGGTTAGTGCCGTGAATGGGTAACACTATCTGGCACAGCACGGAAACGGGATGTGCTCGGCAGTGCCTCGCCCATCCAGTTTCCTGAGCCTTGCCAGATATGTTTACCCATTCACGGCACTAACCTACTATTCTCTATCTATTATCCTTATTTCTGAACCAAAGTATATGTTGTGACCACTCATTTGAACCGTCTCGGCGAGAAGGTTCAAATGAGTGGTCACAACATATACTTCTGATGAGAAATAAAGAAATTATTGAGCCTTGCCGGATATTTTTACCCATTCACGGCACTAACCTACTATTCTCCCAGCCTCAGGCAAATAGAGAATACCAGGCTAGTGTCTTTTGATATCAAGTTTATCAGGCAAGGTTAGGAAACGCGTAGGAATTCCTCGGCTTGCCGAGGAATTCCTACCGTTTCCGAGCCGAGCCTGATAAACTTGATATCAAAAGACACTAGCCTGGTATTCTGTTTATCAGGTAACTTTTTATGCTCGAAAATTACCACATATGACGTCGTTATCTGTGGACAGAACGCAGACTTGTTTACATTGCGTCATTACACTGACGTCATTCGGTAACGTCACGTGAGGTCATCCGAACAATGGAACGTCAATATTCACTTCATTGTAACCCGGATGTTTGTATCAGGTCAATGCCTGATACAACAATATGTTATCAGTCAGTACGTATTCGGCCAATACAGGGCAGGTTACCTGATAAACATATGTCCATGTGCCAGTTTATTAGTATTGTCTTTATTCTATTTATCACGTACTATTTATCATTGCGAGTAGTGGAACGACCCACGGAAGCAACACAATGGGGTGGGGTGGTGGGGAGTGGTGGCTTTGGAGAGTCCCCGTCCCCCGGTCCTCGATAGATGTGTATATTTTGTCAGTCACTATATATTTGGTATGAAGTGTGTCCTATTTTCATTGAGTTTCGCTTAAGCCGCTACTAGGAGGCGATGCACTCGTGGACTGTGACCACATGGACACAATCCGTGGTAGCAATGAGAAGTTGCAATACAACAGCACTTGCAATGTATATGTGTATGTTTCTGGTAGTCGTGTTCGTGACTATCAAGGGTCTTATGACTGTGTCATGGTCCCTAGCACGGGGTTGACTCTATGCAAGGAAGATAGTCTTGACTTGAAATTCAATCAATTTCCACTCTTAACTAGTAGAGTATCGTGTTCCAGCACTTAGCAATGCGCAGATAATAATATGTCAAAAATTATACAGATTATCAAATATGTTTTCAGATATTATTTGGCATACCAGCACGACAATCCCACAGTAAGACATCTATACAAGTAAGTATGGTGCCATGTTTTCCTAAGCAATGCAACTTATAAATATACATGTATATCAAAACCAGATGTTTGTTCCAGTCCCAGTTGTAAATCGCTAGATTAACCATATACACTCAGGGCTCCAGTAGCCTATTTCACCAACATTGCAAAGTAAACTTTCCTAGCAATACGTTGAGGGAGAAATCTTCAATTTTAGGATAAATTTATTAATTTTTATTATACTGAATTTATTACATTATCACAGCCAATCTGGCTGTGATAATGTAATAAATTCAGTATAATAATTCTGCATACTTTTAATCATCACATAGTTAGCCCGTGAGCCAATAACCGAAACCCTCCCCCCCCCCCCCCTGTGGGATTTTTGCAGACATATCCTCCTGAAACTACATTCAATTATGAGTGTTAATCCGTTGTCTGCGCTCTGTAACCGATGGATGAAACATATGGCGCCATTTTCAAGTATGTCACCCTCGGTATTTTTAGTATCTTGAAAAATCGCATTTTTTAATAAAAATTGCCTAACTTATATCCTTTTGTTCGAATAAGATGGTATTTTCGTACGTTTTCCGAGATTTTGAACACCATGGAATAGAATAATATGCAATTGAAATAAATTTGACAATCTAGAAGTCATATTTTTACAGGTTTTATTACCCCACCCACCCAATTTCAATGGTAAAATATACATGTTAATAACTTTATGAAAAAGTTGGCGTTTTTTCATTTTATCAATGTCAATGTAGTCTAGTAGGGCCAATTGAACATATCCAATGTATATCGTCGACTATTTAGTGTCTACCACAAAATATACAAAGTGAAAAATAATGTATTTTCGACCATTCCCCACCCACTCATTTTACAATGGCAATTTAACAAGTATGTAATATTATGCAATTTAACAACATTATAACCGCTTACAATGGATTGAAAACAACTCCAATATGTAACATTATTGTCCATGCTTACTAAATATACTATGAGTCCGTGTTTACGTCCGTCTGTACGGACATTTCTCAAATAAAAATTGACGGTACCGATTTTGAAATATATCCGAATATTCAAACATTTCGGGGCACTAGATCAATTATCGGCAACAGTAGTTGATCTACAACATTAATAATCTTGTTATAGTGGCGAGACAATCCTCACAGCATCAGGCAAGATGAAACACAATAGGCAAAAACTGAATCCAAATATAATACAATTCAAGAGGCAACATACATCATGGTTTACAGTATTCAACTTGCAATGCAAAATATTCTACATGTTGTTCAAGTCAAAACATCGCACCTGTGGCGAGGCAATCCTCACAGCATCAGGCAAGATGAAACACAATAGGCAAAAACGTAATCCACATATAATACAATTCAAGAGGCAACATACATCATGGTTTACAGTATTCAACTTGCAGTGCAAAATAGTCTACATGTTGTTCAAGTCAAAACATCGCACCTGTGGCGAGGCAATCCTCACAGCATCAGGCAAGATGAAACACAATAGGCAAAAACGTAATCCACATATAATACAATTCAAGAGGCAACATACATCATGGTTTACAGTATTCAACTTGCAATGCAAAATATTCTACATGTTGTTAAAGTCAAAACATCGCACCTGTGGCGAGGCAATCCTCACAGCATCAGGCAAGATGAAACACAATAGGCAAAAACGTAATCCACATATAATACAATTCAAGAGGCAACACATGTCATGGTTTAAGGTATTCAACTTGCAATACACAATATTCTACATGTTGTTAAAGTCAAAACATCGCACCTGTGGTTAGGCAATCCTCACAGCATCAGGCAAGATGAAAACACAATAGGCAAAAAACGTAATCCACATATAATACAATTCAAGAGGAAACACATGTCATGGTTTACAGTAATCAACTTGCAATACAAAATATTCTACATGTTGTTCAAGTCAAAACATCGCACCTGTGGCGAGGCAATCCTCACAGCATCAGGCAAGATGAAACACAATAGGCAAAAACTTAATCCACATGTAATACAATTCAAGAGGCAACACATGTCATGGTTTAAAGTATTCAACTTGCAATACAAAATATTCTACATGTTGTTCAAGTCAAAACATCGCACCTGTGGCGAGGCAATCCTCACAGCATCAGGCAAGATGAAACACAATAGGCAAAAAACTTAATCCACATGTAATACAATTCAAGAGGCAACACATGTCATGGTTTACAGTATTCAACTTGCAATACAAAATATTCTACACATGTTGTTAAAGTCAAAACATCGCACCTGTGGCGAGGCAATCCTCACAGCATCAGGCAAGATGAAACACAATAGGCAACAACGTAATCCACATATAATAACAATTCAAGAGGAAAAACACATGTCATGGTTTACAGTAATCAACTTGCAATACAAGATATTCTACAATGTTGTTCAAGTCAAAACATCGCACCTGTGGCGAGGCAATCCTCACAGCATCAGGCAAGATGAAAACAACAATAGGCAAAAACTGAATCCACATATAATACAATTCAAGAGGCAACATACATCATGGTTTACAGTATTCAACTTGCAATACAAATATTCTACATATTGTTAAAGTCAAAACATCGCACATGTGGCGAGGTAATCCTCACAGCATCAGGCAAGATGAAACACAATAGGCAACAGTTTGATCCACATATAATACAATTCAAGAGGCAACATATATATCATGGTTTACAGCATTCAACTTGCAAAACAAAAAGTATACATGTTGTTAATGTCAAAACATCGCATCTATGGCGAGGCAATCATCACAGCATCAGGCAAGATGAAAGATAATATACAAACGTTCCAGCCACATATAATACAATTCAAGAGGCAAAATACATCATGGTTTACAATATTCAAATTGCGATCGTCACAACATCAGGCAAGTTATGTGAAGTTCTATTTGTGAGAGTAGGTTAAGATAAATCCAGACTAGTCATACGCGTCATCAGTGTCAAACATGGCATCACGTAGGCTCTCTGCTTCAGGATCTTCTGTTTCATCAGTATCAGGTACGTCATCCCGTTCCTCTATTAACAGATCAACCATTACACTTGGCAGGTGATCTCCTTCTGTCCACTTGCATTCTAACAAGCCATTGTTAACTTCCCATCCATGTTCATCTGGTGGCGGTATGTCTGCATCACGCCTGTCAGCATTGTTCCAAATGAGCGTTTGATAGTTGGCTCTTGCTACATGCATTTTCAGTGACGATCTGCATGGTGGTAAAAGCCTCAGGTCAGCCCCATTGTACGTCGAAAGAAGATCGCCAGACCTGGGGCTACACTTTTGTAGAAATAGCTCCATTCGTAGCTTGTTGATATCTGTAATGTCTGATTTGTTGTACAGCAAGCATACAAAGTGTTCAAGCGTTTAAAGATAGCTTTTCATCAACTGACTGAGACATTCCCAACTTCTGGAGTGTTTTCAAAGGAGTAACTTTACCACGCCGAACGAAAGCACTTGTGCTATCACAGCCTGTAAATAGCATGGAGTGCAGGCAATGCCAAACACAGTTCAGTTCCTATGTCTCCAATGACACCATGTATGTCAACCAGCCGCCTCTTGTTCCCAACTCCGGTATCTAACAGCAGTTGTTGTTTCAGCTTCTGTCCGAATTTCAACATCAAAACAAACACATCCGTGTCTGGGGATCTCACAATAATGGTGCTGTTCTCTGGTGTATGCAGTGCATGGTACGCACAATGCAGGATTAGCCGTGTATCCGCCTTCTCTTGCGATGAGTGCAACTCCTCTATCTCAACAGTTTGTGTAGTCTTACCATCAGTGCTAGTTAGCTGCATACATTGCTCCCCGCTTACAAACTGAATAGTCTTGCCGATCAGCTTTGGAGCGTACTTATCTTGCATCCATTCAGACATGAGCAGTCAGATGCTTTTATTGACAAGTCTTGGTATGTATCTGTCACAAAATCTACACGCTCAACTTTCGGGAGCTGATGATATATGTTATCTGCAAGATCCGCGAATGTGTTTGGCAAAGCGGTCTGCATGTGTAACAGTGCATTGCCGTCAATAATATAGCTCACTTGACCCGTCGGAGGTACATCAACACTATGTGATTGTCCTTCAAGCTGGTGCATGAGTTTAGCTTTATCAGTTTTTGCTGGCCAGCCATCTGCAGTGGCGAGCGACCATGACACAGGTCCCAATGGGTAGCTAAGCACATTTTCCATGTCAATGTTGTGTTTGAGAGCAAGTAAAATTAGCTGCCAAATATATTTCGTTCAGCTACTAACTCCTTTGTCTTTCTCTGCGTACCAGTGAGCTTCACAGCTTTAGCGAGTGATGCAAATGTTTTCAGGCGCAACTGTTTTATTGGTGCATGAAAGCTGACTGACTTTTCAACAAACCGCTCCTGGACAAACCGCGCAAACCTTTGTTTTCCTGTCATTTCTGCAGACAGCAGATCGTCAACGACATCTTTAGGAGCTGGCGCCCCTGAAGATATGCAATAGAGCGATTCATCTGATACTTCAAACGGATCTATAAAATTTCCTATTGCATTGATAATTTTCTTGACGTCTGTTTCACTTCTGGATATTTCCGAAGTTCGTGTGTCCTTGTGTGAAGACTGTTCATGCGCATTCATATCAGCAGTTCAAGCGTAGCATCCATGTAGCTAGCTCGGAAGTGTCTCGTCATACACCATCTGTAGTATGCTGCATAATTGCGACTGAAACCTATGATACCTCCATGTGACTTAGCATGGCGATTGATGGTTTGCTCTATTGTGATATCCACGCCATTTCTGGATGAAGGAACACTGGATCGGTTCACGCTGAATCCATTGTTCCTCAACAGATCTTCCATCCCATGATATAACTGCTCTAAGTTTAACAAACTCAGCAGATATATTGTAGTATACCGTGCGTAGTTGGGATGGTCAAAGCTGAAGAACAATGAACACATCTTCTGAAGACATGCTATGTGAAGGTCTAAGTTGTTTTCTTTGGTGGCTCGGAGAAACTGCAACACCGTATGCAACGAATCCATGTATCCCAGCCAATACTGTGCCGTTTTCACAAGTTTCCCTTCACTAACCCTGTCTCGAAACTCCGAGTATGATGACAATGCTTTCTTGCATTTGTCATTTGTCATGAACTCCAATAATCTCCAAAAATACCCGAAAGGGCCATTATATAATACCTGTTTGGCGGCCATTTTGAAAATAATTACCGTTGATAGCACACCAGAAATAATGCAAATCGATGTGAAAAAGGATCTGCCATGTGAATATGTTGCTACTGACATGATTAAATTGTAGGTAGCTCATCGTGTGGTGAAACAAAATGTTGCAAGCATAAACAATTAAGTATTTTGGCGGCCATTTTGATAATTGTGGCTATTTGAGGATGGTATCCAATATAAAACTTATTGTAAGTCATTTTATACTCAATTGGTGAAAAAATGATATCGCTTAACTTGGAAGAACGTGATTTAAATGACACATATCGGCCTGTTCTAAAACCACCCAGTTTTGTATGGCGGCCATTTTGGGTAAATGGCCGCCATTTGTTCATCCATCGGCTTTGTAGGCGCAGGACCAATCTGGATTTGATGGACAATAGGTTACTGAATCCGAAAATCATACTGACCAAAAATCCCACAGGGGGGGGGGGGGGGGGGGGGTGGGGGGGGGGGGGGGGAGGGGGGTTATTGGTGGCTCAAGGTCTATATATGCAGCTGTTTGTTCTATATGAAATTATGCATTTCAGGAAAAATAAATGATTGCTCCCTCAAAGTATACTTTGCTAGATAAGTATACTTTGCAAGTTTGATGAAATCGGCTACTGATAAACTTTGTGTCTAAAGCGTACTATACCCCCTGATTTCAAAATCATTGCGTATTTTACTTTTACAAATGGATTATTTATTGTTTTCATTACTAAATAGGGAACAAATGATAAAAAAAATACAACAAATTTAACATTCACTTAATTGAGCTGCAAAACTGTTTGCTTTTTGCAGCTCAACTAAGTGAATTTTCAACTTTATGACAGTATTTTAACTTCTCAATTTGAAATTCAATGCGTATTTTCACATTGCTGTGCGTATTGTGTACTCCCACTTTTGATAATCAATGCGTATTCAGCTAAAATAATTGCGTAAAATACGCCAATACGCACCTTATCTGGAGCGTTGCATATAAATGTCACGATCCCCACCTCTCTACTCACAATCACACAGACTAACGGCGCGGACCGTGACACACGACACAGCCCCACCCCCAACTAAGTAATTATTAAAATAATCAACAAAATATAGCCAAACCCTATTAAAATGTCGTAAACATGTCCATTCTATATAACATTTCCAAACAATAAAAAATTGGAAATTGATGTATGAAAGAACTTTCATACATCGATTTCCCATTTTGTTATTGTCTGAAAATGTTTTGTAGTGATATAATTTACATTTTTAAAACATTTTCAATCAATTTCCCATTTTTTACCGTTTGAAAATCTGTATAATTATGACATAAGATGAAACCAAAAAATGTCATAAATATTCAATTCATTCAATACAATTGGTTGTTTCATCTTTTGTTAATTATTTTAATAAATACTTAGTTAGGGGGTGGTGGTCCTGGGTCCGCGCCGTTAGCATGTGCGCACAATGAGTAGCTGTTTAATTAGCCACAGAGCACAAAAGCAATATTTTATACCATATACACGAATCCATATTTATCCGATCGCGACCAATAGAAATTTAAAGCACGTACCTGCACCTTCTTAATTACTGACGGGATCAACGCATTTAATTATCTCACACTGTAAGCATATCCCTTTTTGACTGGAGCCACCAAATACATGTACAGTAATGTAAATGTGCATCAGTTACGATGGCTGAGGTTATTTTTATTGCATTCTAAAGCCATTTGTAGGTGTTGACGGGTGTTGACGGCGCAGTGAATGGTAAAAATATCTGGCGCGGCACAGATAATTTTTCCCATTCACGGCACTAACCTACTATTCTCTATTTATCCCGTCAACACAGTGCGTATGTGCCGTGAAACACGGTGCCGTGAAACATTTTTGATATCCAGTCAATACTATGTTTGCCTTTTACAGCCATTTGTAGGTGTTGACGGGATAAATAGAATAGTAGGTTAGTGCCGTGAATGGGAAAAAATATCTGGCGCGGCACGGAAACGGGATGTGCTCGGCAGAGCCTCGCCCATCCCGTTTCCTGAGCCTTGCCAGATATTTTATCCCATTCACGGCACTAACCTACTGTTCTCTATTTAGTAACTTGTAATTGGGTGCATGACAATTTATCTTTCTGACTTTCTGCTGCCTTCTAAATGTAATTGTAACCATGTACACCATGATCCCAACTACGCGTTACATGTCACATTATACGTGTCCGTTTTGGTATACCAAAACGGACACGGCATAATGTGACATGCGTTTATTTGCACACTGGCCCGGCTGTATTCGATGTCCATGCTGTCCCTTATGTTCTATGCCACAATTCCAGAACTGCTACCAACAGAATGGCGGCAGATTTCCTTAAACCAGAATGCATATCGTGCGCTATGGGCCCAGACTGTGAGTGGGTCTCAGCGACATTCAGTGATACGGCCCGGAACTACTTTCTCATGTGTCTCGGTCCCGCAGTGCCTTCTTACTCACTGTATAGTACACATGACAGTAAACTTGGTACGTACATATGATTGTGTTATTTAATTTCTTTACCGTGTAATATATAGAGGATCTTACATGAGTGATGATTTCATATGAGTTTTATTAAGCGAGTTTACTAAAACGAAGCTATGCCGAGTTTCTTATGAAATCAGTCAACGACTGACAAACGTGGCTTCAGTGTGGTGGCCCTTCAACAAATTCCTAAAAATATTACCCCACCCGCCCAAAATGCAAAAGAATTTAATAAAGTGCTCAAATGCAAACTCAATATGCCAGTACCAGCCTATAACTTTACTAATTCCAATGTGCACATACATGACTATACATAATAAACTGTATTGCAGATGGGTATTCACCTGAATTATGCGTAAATCCAGGGAAATCCTAGGCCTGTTGACACAAGTTGTTGCTGACATTTCCTTTGTAAAATCACACGAACCCAATGCAGAATTGTTGGCATTTCTTTAAATGAATAAAAGCAAATAACTGTTGCAACTACACGTACAAAAGCAATACAATAGTTAATATAAACATTACAGTTGAATAAATGCATGTATAGATGTCTTAGAAAAAGTCCCGTTAATCTCTATTTGAAATGGGAATATTCTTCGGCGGAGTTACATTTCTTCAAATTCATTTGGTGTGAGGCGGTTATCGATATGACGACAACAACCTGCTGACGTAATGAAAAATATCACTGTTCGTGATATGCTACGACGTTTATAGAAAGCGGGGAGCACACTATGTGCATTAGAATGGGGATAACCATGCATTGTTTTTCGATTTGGAGCGGTATGTGTGAGGTTTTATGGTCTGTGAATCAGTTTTACGGCTCCGCTGACTCGTCGCCGTAAAACTTGTGGAATTTATCGGGGGTATAAACTTGGAAAAGTCACGGGAATACTGGACGAAGGCCGGAAGGCCTCGTCCAGTATTCCCGCGACTTTTCCAAGTTTATATCCTCGATAAATTCCACAAAAAGGCCATTCATTCCTTATAATTCCAGCATTTGAAATAAATTCATCAAGAAAATGTTGTCATTTTCCGTTTTATGGAATTAGTATACAATGTCGTGCTGGAATTAGTATACAATGTCGTGCTGGAATTAGTATACAATGTCCGTTTTTCATCAAATGACAGCGATAATTAAAATGTTGATTTTCAAGTTCCAACTAATTAGACACTATCCATTTTTATTTCAGTGAACACATTTGAAGATAACGAAAAGTTAAAGAAAGAGTTGGATAAATTGTCTCTGCCACGGGCAAGATATTTTCAAATTCCAATCACAAAGACTGAATGTAAGTATACTATATGTACATGTACATGCATATTGTACGTAAGTGAATGGTAGTATGTTATGAGCTACAGTTACCGCCATTTCCATACTCATGCATTTCTCCGCAACAAATCGAAAGTGTCGATATCTTCCATTGCTTCATGTACAAAGTGCATGATCACGTTGTTACCACAACAACAACAATTGCTAAAAATGTTGAAAGCTCGTCCACTCCTAAGTAAGTATTATTTGATATTTTCCTTAATATGCAACGGAGTTTGATGAAATATGGTGCAGCAAACGCGTCTTCATGAGCTGCATTTGGTGGTAGACACGGAAGGTAGACACGGAAATCGATTCTTCGCAAAAACGACAGAAGATTGGGCCAAAGTACCAAATGCACCAAAGACCATCAAATGCAGCCTAACATGACACGTTTAATGCGCCATATTTCATCAAAATCCGTTGCATAATAAGGAAAAAATAAAAGAATACGTACTTTGAATCGGTGGGATTCTGGAAGTTTCAGTAATTATTGTTGTTGTTGTAACCACGTGATCATACACCTTGATGTACATGCATACAATGAATTAAGTTGTTCTCCATTTCGAAATTAGACAGTCTGCAGTCTGTATGCTCGTTTCTACAATTTACAGTGTCAAGTTCGTTCAGTTCTGTTTTGTTTTGTTTGTAATATTGTGTAGTATGTTTTATTTCAACATTATATGGGGACCGAACAATATTGTTATTATACTGAATTTATTACATTATCACAGTCATTTTGGCTGTGATAATGTAATAAATTCAGTATAATAACCTAATTGTAGTGTGCAAGTGTGTATTTCTCTCCCTTTACTGGTGTACACCGGCAACTCTGTATGAGTGCAGCGCGCATTAATATTTGCTGTTGATTCATAAGTCACTTTGAGTACATCTTCTTCTGTTTTGCATCCTTATTGAAGTGCAGCTCGCGAATTATCTCTTCGCACAGCCACTCGCACCATATATGAATACACTCATGTGTATTGTATTTGCAGCCATGTGGGCGAAGCTGCTTCTGCCGCCAAACCTACGGGAAGACGAGATTATACAATACAATCTACTAATGAAAGTGTAAGTCAAATAACCCAACGGCAATGTGCTACATGTAGCAGATACAAGGTGCATTATCACGTGGTTATAACAACAACAACGTCGCCCACTCCAAAGTAAGTTATTTGATATTTTCCTTAATATGCAACGGATTTTTATGAAATATGGCGCAGCAAACGCGTCTTCATGAGCTGCGTTTGGTGGTCCAGGGAGTTCGATACAGACTTATGTCGTTTTTGCGAAGAATCGATTTCCGTGTCGGTAGACACTGAAATCGATTATTCGCAAAAACGACAGAAGTTTGGGCGGAAATACAGAGAACACCAAATGCAGCTTGACAAGACGCGTTTGGTGTGCCATATTTCATCAAAATCAGTTACGTAATAAGGACAATATAACAGAATACATACTTTGAATCAGATGGATTCTGGAAGTTTCAGTACTTGTTGTTGTTGTTAGTACCACGTGATCATACACCTTGAGATAGTGCTATTGTAATTTGAAATATGTACAAGCATAACGTTAGTTCTGGCTTTGGAATATACAGGTGTTTGTGTAACTACATAGCATGATATGTAAATGTAATATTATGTAAAACTAAAAATCCAGCACCTATTATATTAAATAATAAATGCTAAATGGGATACTTCACTTTTAACTTCAGTAAACGCCATTGAAAGTTAGTGGTTGAACATGCTTTACTTGCATGTACTCACACCGACATACATACAATGTCATGCAATTCAACACTTTAAAAAACATCGTTAATTAAAGAATGTCCCTCTTTGTACAGGTTAATCGTATGACAATATTATTTGATTACTGTCTGTTTCACGAAAGCTGCCCAAATTTTACGGCTATATAGACAATTGAAAAACAATATTTGTTTTGATAATATTAAATTAAAAGAACATTTAAGAATGAGCCTTCTTTTTATTTCTTGAAATTTTGTCAAATATTGATTTTATTACGAAAAATTGATTTCTCTATGGGAATTTAACATGGGGGAAAAAGAGGTAAGGAAGTGTGGGAGGAGTCAAAAAACGAAAAAAATTGGAAATTGACTCCGAAACCTGACTAGATAGCTTGGAAATGATCTAACTAAGAAAACAAAAGTTAAATTTTAAAAATCGGTCCAGTATTTCTAAAATTCAAAAAAATTTCCCCATGTTAAATCCCCATAGACATCTTCACTCCGTGAAGATGTCTATGGGGATTAAACATGGGGAAATTGTTTTTTCGCAATAAAATCAATATTTGACTAAATTTCACGAAATAAAAAGAAGGCTCATTCTTAATTTTTCCTTTAATTTAATATTATCAAAAGAAATCTTGTTTTTGAATTGTTTATATAGTCGTAAAATTTGGGCAGCTTTCGTGAAACAGACAGTAGTGAAGTAATCATGATGTGTTGATGTGATATCGTCTCTTATAACATAAAGATGTACTCGGTAAGATAGGAAGTGACTATAGATACTTTATAGGAAGTGACTATAGATACTTTCTTTATACGCGGGATGCAACTTCAATAACCAAATAATGGTGGCCCGTATAGTTTTCGAACTTGTGGCCACCATAAATAAACTTATCAGAACAATGACCAAATTATATGTAGTATACACATATACATTCATAATCCAAGTGGGGGTGGACCCAGCGCCCATCCCCCCACCACCTCCGACACAAAAAAGTCGGCAGTAAAGATTGTTTTGCTCTAAAATTCCCAAGAACGCAGGAAACGTGGTGTAGATATCAAACAAATTCCGCGGGCATACTCCCGGAGCCCCTAGCAGCCTCCTGAAAACATAGTAACCTATTTCAATTAAGTAGTTCCGCCCCTCCCCCATAACCCGAAATCTTTGATCCGCTACTGTAAACTATTCAGTAGCCTATTTCACCAAAATTGCAAAGTATACTTCTTATCTAGCAAAGTATACTTTGAGGGAGTAATCATTTATTTTTCCTGAAATGCATTATTTCATATAGAACTAACCACTGCATATATTTGCTGATTAAAAGTATGCAGAATTATTATACTGAATTTATTACATTATCACAGCCAAAATGGCTGTGATAATGTAATAAATAAAGTATAATAAAAATTAATAAATTTATCTTTAAATTGAAAAGTTCTCCCTCAAAGTATACTTTGCTAGATAAGCATACTTCAGTCGCGTATCCAGGATTTCACCAAGGGGGGGGGGCACATGGAACTTGAACGAGGTATGCTCGTTCGTCGACTGAGCAGTGCGAGGGAGTTCGCTAGGGAGTTCTGGGGGCATGCCCCCCGGAAAATTTTTGAATTGAGGAAGCCATTTCCTGCATTCTACGCCCAATATTTTGTAACAAAACAGAAAAAAAAAATCGGGATTTCTGAAGGGCCCCCCCCCCCCCTTCAGCGATTTTTTTTTGATTATTTTTGATTTTTTGAATCCGCTACTGTACTTTGCAATTTTTATGAAATCGGCTACAGGTACGGTGGGCCGGGCTCCCAGATACTGACCCAGCAGTTCCAGCTCGGGTGGCATGAGTATCTAGCCAGCTCCCACGGGTTTGTGATCGGGTTCGCCGACCCCCGGGGGACCGCAGGCCGGGGAGACAGGTGGCGACACGCTACCTATCGACAACTGGGCACGCACGAAGTCCAGGACACTATCACAGCCGGAAAGTATGTAATAGTTATAGGTTATTAAATTTAATTTGTATTTGGATATATGCACGAGTTCCACAGCGTCCGATATTGCGCGTCTTATATGCGCCTCAAAAACTGTAAGAAATATAAATGAAATACACAAATTAGTGATTTAGAAGGACTATTTTACGATGTGAAACGTAGGGTCCCGCACTGACCAGTATGAATTCACGAGACGTCAATATGGAACAATATTGACGGCTTGCGTTCAATTGTGTTTCAACGGGAAACGTGTATATGCATACAATAAACATATGCATTTCACACATATATTCCGTGGGTGATAGTCTTAATGCCACACGGTGCTATGGACGATCCGATGCACTATTGCCCTCAGCTGTCGGTCTCGGGGAACAGTATCTCGGGTCATCCACTACACCGAGGGGCAATAGTTTTGACTGTTCCCCGAATGACCATGAAATAATCGTATACCAGCATAATAATTCCAGCACAAAAATATGTACACAATTCCCTAACATTTGATTTGAGGCGCAGTTAAAATAATTCTTAAGAAAACGGAAAATAAACACATTTTCTTGATGAATTTATTTCAAATGCTGGAATCATAAGGAATGAATGGCCTTTTTGTGGAATTTATCGGCGATATAAACTTGGAAAAGTCGCGGGAATACTGGATGAGGCCTTCCGGCCTTCGTCCAGTATTCCCGCAACTTTTCCAAGTTTATACCCCGATAAATTCCACAAAAAGGCCATTCATTCCGATATTATACAAACATGTTAATTAATAAAGGAACTTCGCAATAAGGTGCATAATAACAAACTGCAATAAAATAATAAAGATATAAATATATAGTTAATGCTTAAATAGTATTCGCAACAGAACGTGGAGACCTATGGGATCTACAATATATGCTCGGTGTACATATACACGCATGTTCTCATGAGTTAATACTGTATTACTACTAAGTATGGTATAAACTACATGTGCAGCACAAGTACATGTACGCTAAGTGCACACATTTAAAGTCTTCAAATCCGTATTTACGTAAACCTACAGTGCCGTTTACGATATTGGTTTATAGTCTTTATATAACGAATATCGTAAACAGCACTGTAGTTTTACGCAATTAATATTCGTTAACATTTGCTTAA
Source organism: Conchocele bisecta (assembly GCA_029237695.1). NCBI lineage: Eukaryota > Metazoa > Mollusca > Bivalvia > Lucinida > Thyasiridae > Conchocele > Conchocele bisecta. The sequence continues at coordinate 30,076,251 of CM055280.1, forward strand.
ATTATGTCGCAACTGTGTTTCCGTTTACCTAAGCGACTGCATAATGTAAATGTACGTATAAGATATGTCCTTTGATGATTCTGACCATCTTTATTCAGACACCATTCCTTGTACGGTTTCAGGTATTTCAAGAAATTAAAATACATAAAGCCAAAGAGCTCTATATGGGGCTGGGTAAGTAAAATATATTATTTTAGTGACAGTTACCAACGGAGTGTTTATTTAACATAATGTTGTGTTCATATGTTCTGGAACCCCATTGGGTAGAATACTTCTAGTGTGCAAAAATAATTTAGTTGAATAATAAAAGTATTGATAAATATCAATACTTTTATTATTCAAATAAATTATTTTTGCACACTAGAAGTCTTTTATCCAATGGGGTTCCAGTACATGTAGCAGGTGCTCAATATCAAACACGCTGTAGTCATGCGCTGCCGTCATACACATGTACGATTGATGTGATAAGATAAACTACCAAAAGTAGTCCACTGATACGTACGAGGAGATAATCCACACACTATAGCAAATGTGATCTACGTAACTGTTGTATCACACCCATGTGCCTGCCTGTGATTATAACATTTAATAAAATGTTTATGTATGTGTATACAATTTATTCTGTCTCTCTCTCACTGACTCTCACACTCTCTCTCTCTCTCTCTCTCTCTCTCTCTCTCTCTCGTCGGCCGCCCAGGCCTGTTTCATTTACTATCAAGTTGAAATTTCTGAAAACGTTTATTTTCCAGTCATATGGTGGATTTCTAACCGGTGCTGCCGTAGGTCAAGGTGAAGATGTGTTTAACTGTGCCATGGCCGTTGCCCCGGTGACTGACTGGAGATACTACGGTAATTCGGTTAAACAATAACTACATCACATGACCATATCATTATATAGTGTGTGGTAATTGTGATTTGTGTGATCACACACGTGCTAATGACTCACACAGTAATATACTTATGCATTAGATATTCATTTAATATTGTGTAGCTTGATGTAACCCTTTGACCCCTAAGTAACTGTATGGGCTGCGATAAGTTAATTTTGCAACCAATCCAATCATCGCAAAATGATTTTCAGACTTCCATTTATAAAAAGGGGGTATTTGTTGTTCTCAAAAATATGAAAATTGCTTTCAAACAGTGCAGATCCTGATGAGACTACTCGTTACGAGCCGGCTGATCTGGATCTGCACTGTTTGCATAAACCGCTATAGCGGGCTTTCGGGTTCAAAGGGTTAAAACGTACACATGTAACCATGGTAACGCACGTCGACAGAAATATATATTTAACTACCAATGTCATTAATTTACTGTGTATACAATGATTATACATTTCAACACGATTTAGACATGTTTTGTATGTTGCATTTGGGGACATTATTGGATTTATGTTATCAAGACGACATGCAAATTATGCGAACATAAATCGGAATCGAATTCCTCCACCATGGAAACATGATTTGACGTGCCAAGGGTACCATCATTATAATGTATTACAGTTTGATGAACTCTATATATGTTGGCCATATTTGGCGGTCATTGTGGATTCTGAAAGAGTAAGTGCCAAACGTGTGGAAAATTCTCGCCCAGCCTCAATTCCAGCTTAATATGTATTTCGTCAACGTGGGATATTGGTATGTGAGTGTGGTCTATACTATTAAATACTGCTCTAATTGGTGTTGGTGATAGGGAACTGTTTGACGATTAGCATAAGTAAATTTATGGGTGGTACGGTGGTAAAAGAACTTGCATTCTGTCCGCCTCCTATTTAGTATTACCTCTGCATATGCCATACGATGTTAAGAATAATGTTCGTGTCTTTTGATATCAAGTTTATCAGGCGATGCTATGAAACGCGTAGGAATTCCGAGGCTCGCCTCGGAATTCCTACGCGTTTCATAGCCTCGCCTGATAAACTTGATATCAAAAGACAAGTGCATGTTATTGTTTTTATCCCGTCAACACAGTGCGTATGTGCCGTGAAACACGCTGCCGTGAAACATTTTTGATATCCAGTCAATACAATTTTTGCATTTTACAGCCATTTGTAGGTGTTGACGGGATAAATAGAATAGTAGGTTAGTGCCGTGAATGGGAAAAACATATCTGGCGCGGCACGGAAACGGGATGTGCTCGGCAGAGCCTCGCCCATCCCGTTTCCTGAGCCTTGCCAGATATTTTTTCCCATTCACGGCACTAACCTACTATTCTCTATCTATTTTCCTTATTTCTGAACCAAAATATATGTTGTGACCACTCATTTGAACCGTCTCGGCGAGACGGTTCAAATAAGTGGTCACAACATATACTTCTGATGAGAAATAAAGAAATTATTGAGCCTTGCCGGATATTTTTTTTCCATTCACGGCACTAACCTACTATTCTCTATATGTACACGTCAGTTGCATACATATACACATAATGTAGTACTTTCTAATTTCAGACTCTGTGTATACGGAGCGGTTTATGGGTCTTCCAAGAGCCGACGACAATTTGGAAGCATACAATGTAAGTTCATGTTCACGACCATGCTCTGGAGCCTATTTCACCAACATTGCAAAGTATACTTTCCTAGCAAAGTATACTTTGAGGGAGAAATTTTCAATTTTAAGATAAATGTATTAATTTTTATTATACTGAATTTATTACATTATCACAGCCATTTTGGCTGTGATAATGTAATAAATTCAGTATAATAACTCTGCATAGTTTTACTCATCAAATATATGCAATTATTAGTTCTGTATGAAATAATGCATTTCGGAAAAATCAATGATTACTCCCTCAAAGTATACTTTGCTAGATAAGTATACTTTGCAATGTTGATGAAATCGGCTACAGGTATTACATACGAGTAGTGGTGTCATACCATGTTTGACAACGATTATATATACAAGTTACTTCATTTTTAAATACGGGATGAACTCACCTCTATCGGAAATCCGATTAAAAAACAAGTATTTATCGACTGTGCTATATATCGAGTTGGCGGACATTCCCAATTCCTTAATGCATGTACATTGGAGCACAATAAAATACTATCCCTTTTTAGTCGACACTGACAAAATATAATTTGACTCACTTGATTTTTTTTCAGATCGCCAATGTATCAAGATATGCGGACAATTTTAAGGAAACACAATTTCTCGTTGTACATGGGACAGGCGACGGTAAGGAAATATAATTACAGCACAAAAATATTTACACAATTCCCTAACATTTGATTGGCCCGTAGCAAGTCTCTGTCCAAAATTTATATCCCAGTAAACTCCCAAAACCGAACTACTTTCCGTAACCATGAGGCGCAGTTAAAATAATTCTTAAGAAAACACATTTTCTTGATGAATTTATTTCAAATGCTGGAATTATAAGGAATGAATGACCTTTTTGTGAAATTTATCGGGGATATAAACTTGGAAAAATCGCGGGAATACTGGACGAGGCCTTAAACAATTAAAATTTTCGAAAAAAAAAAATAAAATAAAAATAATTTCTTTTTCGAAAATTGTAATTTTTTATCACTTTGTCCAGTATTCCCGCGACTTTTCCAAGTTTATGCCCCGATAAATTCCACAAAAAGGCCATATAGTAAAGACGCAGGAGTTTGTGTATTATTCTAGTAGATACTGTAACGGAAGAGATACGTTTGTATTGCAGTTTCAATAGTAATGTACAAGGAACTACCATTTGTGAATCAACCACCGATGGAAATATATTTCATTCCTTACACTGACATATTTAAATAAAAGTACTTTCATCGCCATTGATTGTGTAGTAGGAGGGGAATGTGTATAAAGTGAAAAATATCTTGTCGGCAGCTGGGGTCGAACCCAGGCCGCCTGCGTGAGAGACGAACACTCTACCACGTTGCTATAAAAGCGATGTGCTATAGTGTTCGTCTCTCACGCAGGCGGCCTGGGTTCGACCCCAGCCGCCGACAAGACGTGTTTCACTTTATAACGCATTCCCCTCCTACTACAGTGGTGCCAATGAACCAGGATAGAGTACCCTTCGAGCCAATAGACGAAGTCATATCTCGTATGAAGTATTCTGTACATAATGAACATATATATGAAAGAACCTGGAGGGAGACATTTGAGAAACAAAGATCTTATTTGTAGAAAGGAGGAATGTAGTAGTACGGCCATAGTAGGATAACCGAACATTTGGACTGCATTGCGGTACAAGTCGGCTTTTATAGCGAGGTGGTAGTGTTCGTCTCTCACACAGGCGGCCTGGGTTCGACCCCAGCTGCCGACAAGATATCTTTCACTTTATACACATTCCCACTACAATTGCACTAAACTAACGTTCGCAAGTATAGGTACATGTGACTATATACAAGTCGTGCTCACAGTTGCATGCACGACATTAGGATACAGGGACCCGTTTCACTAAACTTCGTACGACTAAAATGTAAGTGAAACATTATGATAGTCTGTAAATTGCACATTAACAGTTTTCTTGTAAACACGTATTGGATTTACATTTATTGAGCATGCAGCCTATGCTCAATAAATGTAAATTCATCGATTGAAATGTCCAGACAATCCTAAATTTGCACTTACAAACATTTTAGTCGTACGAAGTGGAGTGATACGGGCCACAGGTACATTGTATTGTAGTAATATTCTACATTACCACTACATGCACGTGTGTCTGTACATAATCGGAGTCAGTACCTTTAAATGCCGACATTGGCGCGGAGACCTTCCAATGCCGTTATACAAGAAGTATGTACTGTATTCAGTTAAGTCAGTTCACAATCTGATTTGGTTTGAAATGAGTGGGTATATTTGGGTAGTTGATTTTCGCTCTAACTACACGTTGCTCATCTGGTGTGAAATGACCATACCATGTCACATACTATTCATTTTAGACACATGTATACTTACGTTAACTGAGGTTAAATTCATAATTCCCTATTGGTCTTGTTGTCTTTCAGATAATGTACATTTCCAGAATACAGCACAACTTATAAAAGCATTGACTGAAGCAAATATATACTTTAGATCCCAGGTGAGTACATTTATATTGTATATATAAAGAAGCTGAACCGCATGTGATATCCTTAATACTATATTTCATAAAATAATTTCCAAATGAATTAGATATGACATACACTGGTTAACAAGTTTCGGACTGGCGTTGTCGCTTACTAATCCGACTTGTCTATCGTTCCCAAGATGACCGTCGCTTCTTTTCCAGCACAATTTCTTTTCAAAAGAGATAACATTTCAAATATTGTGTTGTGTTATATCTAAGTATATAATATCAGAATCTGTGATAGACAGGGAGGATTGTTTGTTCGCATTTTCGCGAAACACAAACCAGTAAGGAACATTTGTAAAATATAAATATTGAAAGAAGGAATTTTGATACGTTAATCTTAATAAATAATATTTTTTAATAATTTAATAATAATTTAAGAACAAAATATTGAAATAACATAGTGTACATGTTGAAAGCGGTTTCAATTAAAAACACTAGTTTAAGTAATATACATACTATATTTTATCAAATCATTTCATCGCTTTCGGTGCTTCTAAATGGGCCACGGTTACATGTAGTAAATACAATAAAGTTAATCATCGAGATGGCACATCTTAAATAAGAGATAGCTCACAGTACAATGTAAAAGTAAAAGACGTTACATTTGAACCACTCCGTATACGGTTTATCTTTCTTCATCTACCTTTCAGCTATATACGGACCAGCAGCACTCGCTTGATGGGGGCAATACGAAGCGACACCTCTACATTACATTGGAAGACTTTCTCATGCAGTGCTACGGGTCGCCCAGTCTCATTTCAGCAGGTTCCGCGGACACTAGTGACAAGGATGGGGGTTAGATAAGAACTGTTGATTAAAACAAATATATGTGCTTTATTGTCATTTAATGCGGGATACTGATTTGCATGTATCAACGTTTACCAACACTTGTTTTTCTTTTTCTTAATGAAACTTTCTGTTTTATCGCTCATTTGAACCGTCTCGTCGAGTCGGTTCAACTGAGTGGTAACAACATATACTTTTTATAAGAAATAAAGAAAATAGAAAGGAAAATGGATACAAAATAAGACAAATAATTGGTTGTCTTCGGTGAGGAAAAGTGTATATCTTCAGAATGACATCGCTTAAAATGCGTAAACACGTTGAGTAATGGATAATTGTGGCCTGCTGTTCTTTATAAACAATGCGTTGTTGTTCAAAGGAACAATGTTTTGTTATCATAAACTCATCATATCAGTAGCCTATTTCATCAACATTGCAAAGTATACTTTTCTAGCAAAGTATACTTTGAGGGAGTAAGTATTTATTTTTCCCGAAATGCATTATGTCATATAGAACTAACGACTGCATATATTTGATGATTAAAAGTATGCAGAATTATTATACTGAATTTATTACATTATCACAGCCAAAATGGCTGTGATAATGTAATAAATTCAGTATAATAAAAATTAATAAATGTATCCTTAAATTGAAAATTTCTCCCTCAAAGTATACTTTGCTAGATAAGTATACTTTGCAATGTTGGTGAAATAGGCTACAGCACACCGATGCCAGGTTTCATCAACATCGGTGGATACGGGCAATACTGATAAGAACAGTGGTTAGATTTATGGTAATACAAATAAATGTGCTTATGTTGTCAATAAATGTATATACATGTACGCTGTTACCACTCATTGAACCATTTCGGCGAGTGGTCATATCTTGAGTAAACTAAACAAATGTTGATTTGACAATCTATTTGATGTCAAACTGTGTTGTTGTTCTGGCATTGGCTTTTGTTCAGAAATAATGAAATATATACTGTATGTGACTGTCGCTGGAGAAATTATACCCGTTTCACTAAAGTAAGTACAAATAAAATACATATATGTATTGCATGAACATATTTTATGAATCCACTTCACTTGAGTGGAACCAGGCTAACTTATTTTACTTACATTGTACATGACTTTGTGTAGCTAAATACAAGTGAATAAATCCACTAATTATGTGTCAGTATTAATTGTTGGAACACTTGCTTTAACTTCAAAGTGTGAACTTACACACATATGTAAAACATTAGTGAAACGGGGTAATTACATGATGTGTTTGACATTCGTTGTGAATCTATCTCCTAACAAGTAATACTATGTATGTTCCTGCAGTTTGATGTGACATGTAATTGAGAAATATATGCTATGCTATGTGTTGTCTGTAGCTGCGACGTGTGTGCCAGCAAACTCCTGCAGCCCGACATGTGAATATGACTGGTGAAATCGGTTGTACATGTATGACGTTTGAGACCCATCCAGGCTGTATGTTATTCCCGTTCCTACACTTAATAAACAATACAGGCAGATTATGGACGACAGCATACACCAACTTGAAATTAACATGATATAATTCCAGCACAAAAATATTTACACAATTCCCTAACATTTGATTGGCCCGTAGCAAGTCTGTGTCCAAAATTTATATCCCAGTAAACTCCCACGCCGAACTACTTTCCGTAACCGTGAGGTGCAGTTAAAATAATTATTAAGAAAACGGAAAATAAACACATTTTCTTGATGAATTTATTTCAAATGTTGGAATTATAAGGAATGAATGGCCTTTTTGTGGAATTTATCGGGGATATAAACTTGGAAAAGTCGCGGGAATACTGGACGAGGCCTTCCGGCCTTCGTCCAGTATTCCCGCGACTTTTCCAGGTTTATACCCCGATAAATACCACAAAAAGGCCATTCATTCCTATAGTAAATCATGTAAATAAACGTGAACTACATGTACAAAGAGAACAAGGGTAGACACAAAGTTGTTCACAAATGTGATATACAGTGTGCACTATATGTCCTTTTTGATGACAAGTGACATTGAACATATACATTTAGTCTCGTAGTCCCCTATCTTCTAATCTGCCAGTACAAGTATGCAGCCTGATATGTGACTTTGACTATAATGTGGCTTTAAATAGTATCGTCGCACAATTGTATACACTGTAGAGCTAAAATACGTTTATCTCCTAATTAGGAGATACCAACTCCTAATTAGGAGATATTATCTCCTAATTAGGAGTTACTAACTCCTAATTAGGACTTACTATCTCCTAATTAGGACTTAATATTTGATGTAATGCTAAACATGTTGTATCTCCTAATTAGGAGATACTAACTCCTAATTAGGAGATAGTACGTCCTAATTATGAGATATATTTTAGCATTGGCACCAGGACGCTTCCATACATGTTTATGCATGGAATTAGCTGCGAGAGAAAACCCGTATTTGTCAACTTACAAATAATATACCGTGAAGAGAATACCCGCAATCGCCCGCGTGCACTCTCCCGCAGTCCTTATAAAATGAACATAGCTCACAAAAATTCATACGCAGATGCAAACGCCCCTGAAACATTATAAAATGCATTTTTGTTCGAAAACACTCCTTACGGTCCGACTCATCTTGATCTACAGCGAGTGTACATGTTGGCTTTATGGTATGCAGCGTTGAACATTCAAGAAATGCTTTTTCTGTTGGCAAAAAGACCAGTACAGTTGCTGCTCTACTTGTTTGTTAATTGGTGTTTAACGGTCTATCAACAGCTACGGTCATGTAAGGCTGGACCAATAGGTTCAATCCAGTATTTAACCTGCTGCATTGGTGGGGGGGGGGGGGGGTGGTCCCACATTTACATCGAGAACACATATATTCAGCCCTGAAATTAGAACAACCTGACCTGTAGCCGATTTCATCAAAATTGCAAAGTATACTTATCTAGCAAAGTATACTTTGAGGGAGTAATCATTTATTTTTCCCGAAATGCATTATTTCATATAGAACTAACCACTGCATATATTTGATGATTAAAAGTATGCAGAATTATTATACTGAATTTATTACATTATCACAGCCAAAATGGCTGTGATAATGTAATAAATTCAGTATAATAAAAATTAATAAATTTATCCTTAAATTTAAAATTTCTCCCTCAAAGTATACTTTGCTAGTAAAGTATACTTTGCAATGTTGGTGAAATGGGCTACAGTGGTGTCAGATCTATAACACACGAAATGCTCTACGTGTGTGCGCTATGTTTGATGTCGTGGATACATGCTTGATGTTGATTTGAGTGGATAGGTCATAGAGAATAAATAGTAGGTGAGTGCGCGTGAATGGGAAAAAATATCCGGCAAGGCTCAATAATTTCTTTATTTCTCATCAGAAGTATATGTTGTGACCACTCATTTGAACCGTCTCGCCGAGACGGTTCAAATGAGTGGTCACAACATATATTTTGGTTCAGAAATAAGGCAAATAGAGAATAGTAGGTTAGTGCCGTGAATGGGAAAAAATAGCTGGCAAGGCTCAGGAAACGGAATGGGCGAGGCTCTGCCGAGCACATACCGTTTCCGTGCCGCGCCAGATATTTTTTCCCATTCACGGCACTAACCTACTATTCTGTTTATCCCGTCAACACCTACAAATGGCTTTAAAATGCCAAAAAAAATAACCCCAGCCACCGGACATATTCATACGCAGTGATTAGGTCGTATTGACAGGATATCAAAATTGTTTCACGGCACATACGCACTGTGTTGACGGGATAAATATGAATATGTAATGTATCCGTTATCATAATACGTGTATGATAGTGGTCGGACATGACAAATTCATTCTGCTTTGTAAGTTATGTTACATGTATGTGATTGATGTAGTCGCTCGTTGAAGATAATCTATAAACCTTCTCGACCAGCATAAACCCAAACCAGTTCGGACCAGTCTTATCAAGGTCTACACTGTTCGCCATTTAATCTTTACCAACCTACAATGATGATCATCCTGCTGCTACAGTGGAATCTCTCTAATCCGGACACCCTGGGGACCTCCCAGGGTGTCCGGTTTAGAGAGGTTCCACTGATATTATTTTTGCTATACATGTAATTACGGTTACGTAGCTATCACAATGAAGAATAGTATGTGAAACAGTAGACCAGTATCATAATAATTATTGTATTTAATATTGTTTTCGTTGCATGCTACTGGTTACTATTTTTGTGAGCTGTTTTATATGGAGAAATAAATATTTTCATAAACTCTGTTGCCGTTTTTACTCTATTGTTCCATAATGTTAGAGTCTGATGAATATTCAGGATTTGAGTTTGCGTGAACAAGCAGTGCCAGCCCACTCTCAGCCCATAGTATATATTATTATAAATTGAGAAATGGACACCCGATTTTAAATAAAACGTGATATTAACCTAGAAAAGCATATCAAACAGTTATATTGACCTAGGGGCCGATCTTCCAGTCATTTTAACTCAAATGGTTCCATTGATTGGTCACATATTATTTTTTTCGAAACTGGAGACACAGAACAACGAAAATAGGTTTTATTTTGAAATATTCTATCTGGTCAATATGTAGAATTTTGTCTGTGTGCATCATCCTACTAATCGCGTATACGGACATTTCTCAATTTATAATAAAAATAATTATTGTCCTTTTCTCTCCGTAAATACGTGGTTTTATCGACCCTATAAAACCACGTATTGACCTCATAAAAAGCAATAATTGTATAATACATACTTTTTGCATGAAAGCAGCAGATGGAAATTTTGTTCAAAGTACAGCAATGGATAACTGGTGCAGAAAAAATAACTAAAAAGTGTAAGTGAATGGGTTTAACGTCCCAGCAACAGCTGAGGTCATACAGAGACGGGGCCACACTGTTAACGTCTCATCCGACACTAAACTTCGTACGACTAAAATGTTCGTAAGTGCAAATTTAGGATCGTCTGGAAATTTCAATTGATAGATTTACATTTATTAAGCATAGGCTGCATATGCAGCCTATGCTCAATAAATTTAAATCCAATAATTGTTTACAAGAAAACAGTGTTAATGTGAAATTTACAAACTATCATAATTTTGCACTTACAAACATTTTAGTCGTACGAAGTTTAGTGAAACGGGCCCCAGTGGCGTGGAAATACTATGTAAGTATTGTTCACGCCTAGGGCATTGAAAGTTCAATCCCATATAAGCTAGGCCACGGCCCATTCCTTAGAAAAAGAATAACAAACATGTATTGAGTTTAATAAAATATAATTTCAGCCCACACATATGGAAAACGTACACATTGTCAATTCCAGGCAATTTATAGTACATGTATAGATATTGTTTGTTTGTGTGTTGGTGTTTAACAGCCTATCAACAGTTAATGTGATTTAAGGTCGGGCCAACAGGTTCAATCCCATATTCAACCTGCTGCACTGGGGGGATATTCCCACAATCAGAACGGAATATTTACATAGAATTCAGCCTGAAATTAGAATAACCTGCCCTGGTGCCAGGTCCATACCACACCAAAGTCACTTGGACCCTTCCCCTAAAAGTAATAAGATTACGAATAATCATATTACTCATATAAGGGGTATGACCAAATTCAATTTTCACATACAAAAATGCCAACAATGTACGTGAGGGCCAAACTAGGTATCCGTTTGGGATTCCGGAAAGGATGAATCCCGATAGTTAAGTTAGCAAAACAATACAACGCCTTCTCAAATAGTGGCTTAATCTGCAGAACCTTGCAGTGTTAAGAAAACTGATGGAATGTCTGATTGGTGTACACGGGTATCTGTAGAAACTGTTCAAGAGATACCTCAATCACTTTCTGCACGTTTTTTCGCAGCACTACTTTCTACTCCCAATGACTGATGTAAGCAACGTAGGGACCATTTTACAAATGTGTGGGTTTGTTTCTTGTAGACAATTTTTATCACAATCAAAATACAATTGAACCTCTCTAAACCGGACATTCAGAAAAATTGTGAACATAATTTTGTCATTTACCTCAAGTAGTGATACAATCTGTTGACGAATGTACACAGTGATGATATTTAAAATTACAGTGGAACATCTCTGAACCGAACACCCTGGGGACCTCCCCAGGGTGTCCGGTTTAGAGAGGTTCCCAAGTTGTCCGGCTAAGAGAGGTTTCACTGTACACAAGCAGGGACAAGTGAGATTTGACAACATGAATATTATAAGGTGTGGAATCACATGATTTCAGCAACTGCTGACATAATGAGACATTATTTTCACAGTCGGTTTTCTTCAAATAACTTCAAACAGCACAGTGAATTTGTTTGGAATCAATGATTGGTGCAACTGCTCACATAATTAATGAAATTACTTTCACAGTAAGTTTTCCTGAAATAACTTTCTAACAGCTCAGTGGATTCTCAAATTTTATATCACAAAAAGTTAAAATACAAGTAGATAATACTTCGATTTGACGTGTGGTTATCATATAGGGAGTGAATAGTGACAAAAATGTATCATTTTATTTTTAATGACTGCCATTAACAAACAATTGATTCTAATATGAATGAGGAATATGATTTGAACAGTTGCAGACGTCGTAAACTCCCTTTCATCAGCTGACAGTCAAAATTTCTATATGCAATACACATTAGGCTTATCAATGGGCCGAAAGCGCAGTATATTAGAATCTACATGAAAATAAATATATGGCTGCAACTGGAGAAATGTGGCTAATGGAATTTTCGAAACAAAAGTGCTACCCAGCTACATACCTCTCGCGAGGGTAGCAATTTAACCCCATCTCTTTAATGTAACACATGGAAGTGTGATTTTTGCAATCGGTTATCTGGCGTATTTGATATGTTAATGATATAAAACTGTGAAAGCTGTATCAATAAATTATTAATAAAGAACATACACATGCAGCAATTTGTTATGTACCATGTCAAGGTGTTTATATCTGACATTTACAATTATATCTTGTAAATTTGAAAGCTTCATTTTGATATGTTGAATGTTGAACAACAAGAAGAGAAAAGATGGCTTCCATGAGAAAATGATTTCCCTGTTCTATTATTTTGTGGCAATTTACTAGTTCTACATCAAAGATTATTAGTTTAAAGGTATAAAATATACAGTTTACTAAATTTGTTACTTACATGCAACAGGTTTGGGTTTGTATTTCGGTTGCTCACATTTTTTGAATGGGTCAAATTGTAGCCGTATCTCCTGATCATATAGCATAGTGCTGTGATGTGATAACGATCTATTTTGCATGTTAGAAGCATGACTGGTGTTCCATTGATGGAATGGACAAAATGGTACTTATAACCTTACAGCCTATCATCAGAGAGAGTGGAATTGTAGCCAAGAGGTTACGACCTCCGACTGTCTCTCAGTAGCCTATTTCATCAACATTGCGAAGTATACTTTCTAGCAAAGTACACTTTGAGGGAGTAATCATTTATTTTTCCTGAAATGCATTATTTCATATAGAACTAACAAATGCATATATTTCATGATTAAAAGTATGCAGAATTATTATACTGAATGTATTACATTATCACAGCCAAATTGGCTGTGATAATGTAATAAATTCAGTATAATAAAAATTAATAAATTTATCATAAAATTGAAAATTTCTCCCTCAAAGTATACTTTGCTACTAAAGTATACTTTGCAATGTTGATGAAATCAGCTACTGGTGGCCAGGGTTGGATCCTAGATCCCGCCACTAGAGTTTGTGAAATATAATGGTATTTCCCGCTCTACCAGCTGGTTCTACACAGGTGTGCCATATAGCGCTGGGTCCAAAGGTATTACAAGGCCAATTAGCATACTTAAATCAAGGAAACCCTATCTCAAAATGTGTTAGCCACTAGCACACCCCGGCAATCTGTTTTAATTATAATTGTTTGCCTATTCAATGTCAATGTCAAACAGTGCACACGTGATCAGATTGCGCATATGCTGATATAGCTCTACACTGCAAACATAGTTCATTACACCAGAGGCCCGTTGCAACTTCGTACTATTAAGAAGTTTGTAAGTGCCAAACTAAAATTTACAGTTGCCAGTAGCAGCCGATTCGGACAAATCAGTGGTGGATTTGTTCATATTTAACCCTTACACCGCTATCTTAATTTTTTGATTTTCTGCTTTTTATTTTCTATTTTCCATTTTTATCATCAAAAACATGCTTTGACAGCACTTTAGAATAATTTACAACAGGCTTTGACAGCATGGAAATGATTCTGAAGTCCTGTCAAACCATGTTTTCTATTGAGAAATAAAAGCAAGATATAAAAGAAACAGCAGACACAATTGTTGTGTGGAAAATTGTAGCATAATTGTATCACGTTGATGTATGATGTAAATGTATATAAATCTTCGTAAGAACATGAAACGGGCCCCAGTTCTCCAGTCACATATGACAGTATAATATTAAACATATAAAAGATCTAACAGGTATTCACAACAAAAATGTCTCGCACAATGAAAAACAACTAAACTCGTGTATTCCGAAAATGCTTTGCTTATTGGTGTTTAACGGCCTGTCAACAGCTGAGGTCATTTAAGGCCAGGCCAACATGTTCGATCCCACATTTGACCTGCTGAATTGGGAGGAAAATCCCAAATTCAGAACAGAATATATACCGAGACTGGAATTACCGACTGATTGAATGCAGTTGTACACCTATTCAACAACACAGTCTTATACAGACGAGAATATATCTGTATGCGGGACAGATCGCAAATTCAGCAACGAAAATACAATATTTTTACAATGAAATAGAAATCATTGAAGGCAGGGATTTCACTGGCGATCACCACTTTCGCAATTGGCGATAAAAATAAACAATTGGCGATAAAAAATTATAATTTTCGGGAAAAAAAATTAAATTTTCTAGTTTTATTTTTTTTATTTGTTTTTCGAAAATTGTAATTTTTTATCGCCAATTGTTTTATTTTTTTGAAGTGGCGATTTTTTTATTTTCCCCAGCGGAATCCCTGATTGAAGGGTCCAGTGGAAGAAAGGGGGCTAAGTCCATTATGGACTTAGCCCCCTTCTTTCACTGGTCCCTTCAATTTTGATCTGGTACCAGGTGTCCTTAACACAGTACAGTTGACACTCGTTACCTCAAACTCTCATAAGTCAAACTACTGATAATTCAAATTCATGGCCCCAAGTACACGTTTTTTCCTATGTAATAACTATTGTGAACTCAAATTTTCATTAACTCTTTAATAACTATTTTCCTCAGTCCCTTGGTTAATTGATTTGATGGTGTTTCATGGTCTATCAACAATTATTAAAGGTCATTTTACGCCGATCAGTCCCTTGGACTTTGAGTAAACGAGTGTAGACTGTATATCACTGGGCCCCAGGTGTGAATCCCACTGAGGATGGATTCATCCTCCCAAATGTGTTACATGTGACAGGAATGAATAAATGCATACATTTACACTCGACCATCAATTTGGCCATGATGTCTCACGTTTCACATATGTATGGAAGCGTCCTGGTGCCAATGCCAAAATATTTTCATCTCCTAATTTACTATCTCCTAATTAGGAGATACTATATCCTAATCAGAAGATACCAACACCTAATTAGGAGATAGGATATTATTTCCTAATTAGGAGTTAGTAGCTCCGAATTAGGACTTACTAACTATCTGTGTCAATGCTAAAAAATATTTTATCTCCTAATTAAGAGATACTAAGTCTTAATTAAGAACTACTAAGTCCTAATTAGGAGATAGTAAATCCTACTTAGGAGATAATAACTACTAATTAGGAGATAATGTCTCCTAATTAGGAGTTACTGGCAACTAATTAGGACTTACGAGACAGCATATTATACCTAATTAGGAGTGGGTGTCTCCCTAATTAGGAGAACTCCTAATTAGGAGATAAATATATTCTAGCATTGGCCCCAGGACGCTTCCATAGGACGCTTCCATACAAATGGGCTCAATAAAACACATGGAAAATATGTTGAATGTTCAATACCCCATTGGGGTATAAATATAAGTTCAATGGATTAATTGTGATGTGTATTTATAAACGGCGACAGATTCAAACACAATGTATATGAACAATAAACAGTTAGAACCCAAACATTCACGTACAGTCCAAGTATTACTGTATGTTCCACATGATTTCTGCCAATGCTTTTTTAACAATTAAACTTATTAAATTTCATGATTATCAGAGCTTTAGCTTTAATTTTTTTTTACCATCCCCAATATAAATGTATAAATTTTATAATTTGTAGAAATCCGGAAATTGTTTCCTTTGGATCTATACCTGTAGACGATTTCATCAAAATTGCAAAGTATACTTTTCTAGCAAAGTATACTTTGAGGGAGAAATTTTCAATTTAATGATAAATTTATTAATTTTTATTATACTGAATTTATTACATTATCACAGCCAAAATGGCTGTGATAATGTAATAAATTCAGTATAATAATTCTGCATACTTTTTAATCATCAAATATGTGTCGTTAGTTCTATATAAAATAATGCATTTCCGGAAAAATAAATGATTACTCCCACAAAGTATACTCTACTGTAATATTGGGCTGAAAATAAATATTTTATAGACAGCATTTGCTAATTGTAATTTACTTTTATGTATTGTTTCTTGTTAAGACTTTGGCCACATAGTTACTCTGGTTTCTGTTCTTAGTAACGTTTTCCAAGGTCATAACAAACTGGTATATTTGACGGGATGGTGTGTAAAGTTTTAGTATTTAATTAATAGCTGAAACGAGAAACTTGGCAATGAACTGATCGACATGTACCTTTTATATCAGAATCGCGTATCTTTGGCTTCTATTAAATATCAGCTAATCTTGCAGCTAGTCGCACATGTTCATTCAATCGACTTACTGCCTCTTCCACGTTTTGCTGCCGACGAACATTTGGCCATTAAACACATTAAATCTAAAAAATATTTAAAAGATATTACTTTTTCATCAATAACAAAAAAGTTACCCTCCCGAAAAAAATTGTGTGATGAAATTCCATCAAATATTGATTTTATTGTGAAATTTTTTTGTTTTTTGTTTGGTCCTTCAGGATAAAAAAACGAACAATTTTGGAAATTGACTCCCCGAAACCTGGCGATATAGCTTGAAAATGATGTAACTAAGAAAACAAAATTTAGATTTTGAAAATCGGTACACAAATAAAAAAAAAATATATATATTTTTAGCCCCCATGTTAAATTCCCATAGGAAACCGTGGAACTGACAGTAGCCTGCCAACCCTGTTAACACCACATACCTCTTTCATGATGCTTGCTAACAGCGTAGATCCAGATGAGCCGGCTCGCAACGAGCCGGCTCATCAGAATCTGCACTATCTTTTATTAGGGTTACCGCAGGAGCTGTTTGAAGTCAACTAATACAGGCCTTCGACCGAAACGTTGGAATGTTTTCGTATTTATTATGTTCAATTGTGGAGGAGCAAGAGGCAGAGTTTATGTGGAACAAGCAGTAATGTTGGACCTATCATTCCACACATCAAACACAAGTACGGACGGACATACAGACAATCTCAGTATCCTTGTAACCCGTTGTAAACTTTTGGCTTATCCTGTTGCTGGAGTATAGTTTCTAAGGCTGAAAATAAACGGAGAAAGGAAGATTAAAATATTGAAATTCAGAAAGTGTTAATATTATTTATGGGTCATTTCGTGAATCTTATCCGTATCAAAATTAAACTTTACAGATTTTACAAAGACTACAAACTATGAGCACTTCGGTACATAAATATTTTCAATGGCACAGATGGAGACATAATGGTGGTCCTTAAAGTGGGAGGAAATCGGAGTACGGGGAGAAAACTAATCCGACCTGGAGACCACCATACCCAACTCAAATGGAGAAACATGCATGCATATGGGAAATTTCTCAGTGAAGTTACTATAGGAATGAATGGCCTTTTTGTGGAATTTATCGGGGATATAAACTTGGAAAAGTCGCGGGAATACTGGACGAGGCCGGAAGGCCTCGTCCAGTATTCCCGCGACTTTTCCAAGTTTATATCCCCGATAAATTCCACAAAAAGGCCATTCATTCCTTATAATTTCAGCATTTGAAATAAATTCATCAAGAAAATGTGTTTATTTTCCGTTTTCTTAAGAATTATTTTAACTGCGCCTCACGGTTACGGAAAGTAGTTCGGCGTGGGAGTTTACTGGGATATAAATTTTGGACAGAGACTACGGGCCAATAAAATTTTAGGGAATTGTGTAAATATTTTTGTGATGGAATTATCCTATAATACAGGGTAGAGTACAGACGGCAGCCATTTGTTTACATTGACAGCACTGACAGCACACCTGTAGAAAGTAGTTCGGCGTGGGAGTTTACTGGGATATAAATTTTGGACAGAGACTTGCTACGGGCCAATCAAATGATAGGGAATTGTGTAAATATTTTTGTGCTGGAATTATAAGCCAATCGGTCATAATGTAAACAAGTTATAAACTGCGTATTTGCATAAATACCCAATTAAAATTGCCAAAAACCCAATTGAAATCAGAAGTAACGAGTATCAAAAAGCAATAACACATTTGTGGTACCTTTATCATGCTACAGAAAACAATAAACAGACCACAAATATAGCATATTTTACTTATTTTCCATGAAAACACATCTTGGTATTTCATGAGAATTGTCTCCTTGGAGTCATGAGAATTGACTCCAAGCCTTCAAGGAGACAATTCTAATGAAATGACAAGACATGTTTCCATTTCGAAGCAAACTATTCAATAATTGCTGTCTGTTGATGTGTAAACAGTAGTGTGATTTAATTTACCCAATTAAAATATTGAAATACCCAATTGCTTCAGATATGATGGGAGTGAAAATACTAATATTCAATTACTAATTCCTTAT
This sequence comes from Conchocele bisecta, assembly GCA_029237695.1. Classification (NCBI taxonomy): domain Eukaryota; kingdom Metazoa; phylum Mollusca; class Bivalvia; order Lucinida; family Thyasiridae; genus Conchocele; species Conchocele bisecta. The sequence goes on from CM055280.1 coordinate 30,094,994, forward strand.
CTGGAGCCCTGCAGAATGGAAAATGTGATGTACAGACATACGGACGGACAGATGTCTTTTTCAGCCCTATATCACAGTTTTGCTATGCGATGGGATAAAAAATCATTTAACCCTTAG